>BFEA01000472.1:869642-881540 GCA_003427395.1 Chara braunii | reverse complement strand
CTCTCTCTCTCTCTCTCTCTCTCTCTCTCTCTCTCTCTCTCTCTCTCTCTCTCTCTCTCTGTGTGGGTGGTGCCAACCATGATGCGGTCAGAATGACTATAATGATGGGAAGTGTTTGCTGTGCTGGAGGTTGGGGTATACATCAATCAGTTCTTTGTTTTCCGGAGCTGGAGGGTTGAAGGTTTTGCCTTGGCACCACTTATCATCCCCACAAAACAAAACGATAACCTGTTGCACCATTCAATTCACTCGATGCACTTTGACATGATACAATCATAGGAGCAGAGTACGAGGGAGAGAGGAAGGAAGGGATGGGAAAGCAAAGTTACTGCAGTACCTCCAGTTCCAGATCCAGCTTCACTTGACCATACCACTTGCATGGACCTTTCGACACAGAAAGAGACCAGGCTAATGGATTGAACCCATTTCAATCTGCCCTTCTTCTCTTGGGGATCCTGGGGGGAATTGCCGGCTGGACCCGATGAATTGGCTCCCGAAGTCCCAACTGAACTCCCTGGTCGCCCGCTCCCCATGCTTGAATGAGTTGCTGTTGACATGGATGTGGTGCCGGAGTGACCTGGACGATCCACAGCACCCCAGCTTACACCAGACATACCCCGATTGCGAATAGTGCTAACAGATGCCGCGGCCACTGATGACACATACATTTGAGTACGGTTATGCCCCACACCCTGATCTAATGCTGAGGCAGGAACCTCCATTCCACTTCCTCTGCCTTTCTGGTGCCTCACCCGCACTGTGCCAGCCTGGTTCCCAGCGGTTGATGCTCCATCAACTAGACTGTCTTTTTGAGTAATCACTCGCTTAAGGGGCCATCCTTCATCATCCCCGAGTCCACAGATTGCCGACTCCCAACCTGTCAAACAACACAGCAGCAACAACAACAATCATAGTCAATTCTGTGCTGGCAGAGGTACTGCTGATGACAAGTGCTCCAGTGCAATTCCAATCCCTCCCCTCATCTTCAGACTCCTGTTTGACGTCCTGAGTGGACGGTGTCAGAAACACAGAGATGTGACGACCTGACCAAACACGGACTGAGACACAGCTGATTTCTGAGTTTTGCTCATGGACTGAATGCCTTGCTGACTTTCCCGCTTGCTGCTGAGTTCTCTAAGTCCGTGTGTGTGCACGCTTGCTGCTCTGCATGTGTGTCTGAGTGCTTGTTGGCTTGAGTGTGTGTGTGACCCGCAAGGGCACTTGTTCGTTCATTGGGACAGCAGGGCCGGTACTTACCTGTGGCCGGGACATTGAGGATTGCAGCGGGGAAAACACTCAAGTGGCGGGGAAAGAGGCCTGCAACACTTGGAGCAGCGGGGAAACACTCAAGTAGCAGGTAGGCCAGTACCACACCCTGTAGAGGTAGACGTGCCGAGTACTCGAGGCCGAGCGGAAGAAGACAAAAGTTGGCATTTTTAGAGGCCCAGTAGTTCTAGGCTAGGTCTAGGCGGGTGCCAGTCCAGAGTCTAGGGCCTGTACGGGCAATATCAGAGTCTGCAATGATGTTTCCCTCCGAATGGGAGGAGGTACCGGTTGCTTGAAGGGCCAAGCGGCCTGGAAGTCACCGCCCAAGAGGCAAGTAGGCCGCTATATCTCCAGGCCGGCCGAAGAGCCCAGCCACATGGTCGGTGTGCAAGTTTGGTGACACACTGGTTGGAGCGCTGGCTGGAGCAGCGCTAGCTGGGGAAGGAGCAAGGACACAGAGGAGGAAGAAGACCAGGGCTAGGGAGGGCGCCAGAGGTACTTACTTACCTGGCTATGGTGGATGCCATCTTCATCACCTTGGTGGGCGCTGCAGCAGGAAGGCCCCAGCCGGGGTAGAGCTACACCAAGAAGCTTCGAGGCAGAGTCAGGCATGGCGCCCTGAGCTAGAGCAGCCATAGCTGCTTTGTGTTGTCCTTCCGATATCCAGGCAAGGCCCGAGTAGTCCGCCATAGGCTCGGCCTTGGACAAACGAAGAGGAAGGGTGGCATTGGCTATGGTGGACCTCAAGTAATGCCTGCAGTAGAAGAGGGATTCGGACATTGATTCTGGTTCATCCATTCAACATTGTATTATTATTTCTCGTGTGAATAAGAGAGGAGGAGATAAGGAGGATGAGAGTGATTGGCGAAGAAGAAGAGCTTTCTCATTGGTCTATGCCGGTGTACATCATCTTCTTCTTCTTTCTTTCTTCTTCTTCTTCTTCTCCTAACCCCCTCTCTCCTCTCAAGTTCACTCGTTTCTTTCTTCAATTGGACAGCATTGTACTATCTGATGAATGTGTATTTCGAAATTGGCCAGGATCATAACATTGGTATCGCTGGTGCGAGTCGACTTTCCTGCCCTAACCATAACCTAAGTGATTGAGGGCAACACTAAGGGTTACGGTTGGATGTAGGGGAAGTGGGGCAGCGTGGCTAAGGGAAGCTGCCCCCACCTGGTTAGGTCGTGTGGGGTCGACACTGGACCTAACCAGGTTGCTTGAGAGTGAGATTGGGGTGGCAAGACATTTAGTGGAAACTTCATGCAACAACTTGAGGGAGGCGACAATGAGAGGCACTCACACCTGGAATCTGATTCAAGGGAGACACTTGGCAGCTTAAGGGCTTCCCTCAAGTAGGAACTTGAGGGACAGCGGCCATTCAGCATCTACGGACTGCAAGTTGCTACTTTGTTCTTCAGCATCGGCCGAGGACCCGGCGTTGCACTTTGGTGTTGGAGTCAGGCCCTCCTAGGAGACAGGACTCTAGTGTAGGGGTAGCGTTAAAGGGGCCAGGAGGATCATATGAGAGGGGAGTGAGTACCATTCATCTCGAAGCTCAGGCCACTCAGGTAAGTGTCGTGCACCTACGGAATGCCCATGTATGTGTGCATGGTATTGATTGTCCTGCTGGGGTTATTCTGGGTTTCTTTCCAACTCCTCTCTGATCTTGATTGTGTGATTGGATGTGTGAACTACTTACCTGATGGATGGAGAAATGAAGTATCTTGATTTGAATGCCGAGTCTTTCTACAGTGCTTTTTCTTTTCATCTTTGAATGGATGTAGTCTGTAGGTTCTGCCGGAAGTTGAAATTCGTTTTTCAGTACAGGAGGGGCAGAAACTTAGTCCATGCGGGACTCCTCTTGGTTGGGACACGGTCACGACCTACGTGAGACTTTTGAGGACCCAATGGGACCGGGCCCAAACAAGAAGGGCCCCTTGGACCCGAATCTGTTAGACATCGGTCCATTCTCTTTCTCACTGAGATCCGGAGTTTACTCTTTTTGGTTCGGACACCCACCGCCGAGGGGATCTCGGCTGAGACGTTTCACAGGCCTTGGTTGCACCGTCCGTGGCTTGACTCGCACCTTATACACCACTGAATTCTCCATTGTTGCATATAGTCACTCATTGTCTGATTTGCTGTACGGTCACGGAACTGGTCAGACTGGACTCGAGGGGACCTCGTATGCAGTCTGATCAGACTGAGTTGTTGGATCAGATCTCTCATGTGAATTTGTTTTTTTGTTTGTTTGCTGCTCTCTAGTCTAAATGTAATGCCGCTCCGGCTAGGAGTTCCACCTTCTCTTCTTTGAGCTTTTTCAGTTTGTTTCTTTCCTCAGCTCATATTTTGACGCCCGTAGAGACTCGTAGACAAAAGGAAGAGAGAATGAGAACACCCGTCTTGCAAAGATGGGCGATGGAAAGGCTTTTGTGGCCTTAAAAGCCCAATTGGATGCTGTCGTAGAGGAGGATAAACCATTGTTCCAAACTCTCTATGATAAGGCACTGGCAAGGAAAGAGACGGCCGAGGAGGAAAAGCGGAAAACCGTTGTTGCACACCGTGAGGTGGTCTTCGAAATAGCCCCCTCCTTGCCTGACACTGAGATCAAGAAGGAGCTACTCGCATATGTACGTGTTCTCATAGACTGTCACCTACTCAGTGACATCCCTGTTCAGATCACAAAACTTTCTGCTGAGATAAGTGAACTCCGGGCAGAAATGGCAAAAATGGCCAAGGAGCACAGTGATCAGATGCGGCAGATGGCAAATCTGCATAAGGACCAGATTCCTAATCCTCTTCCTCTACCTTTGCCTCCAGTGCTCCTAACCAATCAGTCCTCGCTCCTCTCCATACCTCTACTCCTTCTCAGAGTGTGGTTCAATCGGGACCTGCAGTAGGTGCAGACCCCGCTGCCACTTCAGCAGGGAATTCTACAACTGCTGCAGCCTCGAGTTCAAAGACAACAATTGCTGGTACCGGCTACAACAGTCCCTATGTGGACAGGAAGGCGGTTCCGATACCGACCAAGTACGACGGCAAGGAAGACTTTGAGTTCTGGATCAGCTCCATGAGAGTGTACTTCGAGGTGTTGGGGACTCAACCATTCAGCCAGTCCTTGATCATGGGAACCAACGACGAACCCACCGTAAGAGGCTTCCTAGAAGTCCAAGGTATGCAGGCCGAGTACACCAAGATCAATCCAACACAGTGGCTCCAAGCCACACTGGTAGCCACACTTGAGGATCTCAAGCGCAGCAAATGGACGGGCACCATGCATAATCTGCAGTTGTTTGTCAGCAACCCTTTTGCGATACCCGGATTGGAAATGATTGCACAATCGACTTGGATGTTGTGAAAGGTACGGTTCCCACTAACTATAAACATCGCCTACGCAAAAAGCTCATTGGTTACAGTGACTAGGTTTCCCTCATCGGTCAGCTTTGAGGCACAAGCCCTCATTACCACAACACGCAGCAAAAAGCCTATTGGCGACAGGCGATTCAGGGGCAGCAACCGTTTTGTTGTGCATGACCTGTTGGAGGCCGATGAGGAGGCCTATGTGGACAACCCCACTCTTGGTGATGACCAAGAATAGGACCCTGGCAAGGCCTGATCCACTTCAGCCCATGACTCTGACGTAAATAATGAAGAATAAAAATTAAATGTCTTTAGAAAGTCTGCCAATGTGACGGGACCAAACCGGAATTCAGGGAAGAAGTATGTACAACTTCCCAAGGGAGTCAAAATCCCAGCGAAACTGGAGGATGCGGCCACTAAACCTTGGGTTGACCTCTGGATCACTCAAAATGATTGGAGGATTAGGCTCAAGAAAGGGTTATGCCTGCATTGCCAGAAACCAAACCATAAAGTACAAGATTGTTATAGGCTGCAAGGAAACCAAAATCGGGCGTAGAGTTGGCATCAGCATCCTCTACGGCAAGGGAGACTGAACTTGATGTATATCAGCAGTCCTCCCTTGAACACACGCGGTTATCGGGTAGCTGAAAATTCAAGAATGAAAATTCTCAAGTGAGAGTTTTGGGCAGTATGAAAATCCTGAACGGTCCTGAAGTGGTGAAAGGTCCGAAGACCCTGAAAACCACCTGTTTAGGCAGGCTGTATCTTGAAGTGGTGAAGGGTGTCCTGAAGTGGTCAAGTGAGAGTTTTGGGCAGTCTGAAAATCCTGAATGGTCCTGAAGTGGTGAAAGGTCTGAAGACCATGAATACCACCCTTCACCACTTGAGGATGCAGCCTGCCTAAACAGGTGGTTTTCAGGGTCTTCGGAGCTTTCACCACTTCAGGACCATTCAGGATTTTTGGTGAAAGGTCCGAAGACGCTGAAAACCACCTGTTTAGGCAGGCTGAAGTGGCGAAGGGTGTCCTGAAGTGGTGATGAAAAATACGACTGTTGTTAACCTTCTCACCCTTTGAAGCCCCATCGCCTACTGATTCCAATGCTGAAGTTTGTCATGCTTTGTATGTTGAGCCTTGGGATGGGTCTGAGACGGTTGATTTTCATTATCGCTTCATGTCACCACATAGGAGGAGCATGGGGCTGAGATGAAACATCAGCGTGCTCAAGGGACAGTGAAGTTAATCTTCTTCAAACTTCTCATAAACCACCGCTATCTTCGTGTCTTGATTGATTGTGGTGCGACGACTAACTTCATGTCACTGCACAGGATGCGCAAAGTGGGCTTGGGGATAAAGCAAGTGGCTTTACCGAACCCTTGTCGGACTCAAGTAGGCAACAAGGAAGTTGTCGTATCTACGCATGCAGTCAAAGGTGTGCGCACTACCTTTGACAAGGACAAGACAGTCACCCACACATTGAATTTTTATGTCCTTGACAAGTGTCCCTTCGACGCAGTCCTCGGCTTGGGCTTGGCCGCAGTCCCAATGCGAATGGACCAAGTGGAACGAGCTTCCTGTCCTCTTGGATGAGAAGCACAAGCCCCCAGTGACTCTCAATGCCATGCAGTTCTGCAAGAAGCGGAACAAACACAAAGAGGATGAACAATTGTATGTTGCCTTTGTTTGCCCTACTCATGGGCCTTACTTTTGCGTCTAGTACTCATACTACTTATCTAATGAATCTACTTCTAGCACTTCTACTTCTCTACCTACCCCTGGTCCAAATGACTCTACTTCGGATTCGATCACCTCTATTAATAATCTGCGACCTGATCTAGGTGATTCTTTTGCTGATCCTTCGCCCCCACCAATCCCAACAAGCATTCAAAACCTACTCAACCGGTTTCCGAAAGTTCTGGCCGAACCACGTGGAATTCCCACGCGATCGGTCCGACACAGGATCGAGTTGGTCGAAGGTGTTGTTCCTCCAAAGGGTTGTGTATACCGAATGGGATCCGGCAAGTTGGAGGAACTCCAAAGACAAATCGATGAAATGATCGACAAAGGATGAATTAAGCCTAGTGAATCTGAATTTGGTAAACCTGTTTTGTTTGTCCCAAAGAAAGGTGGCAAGCTCCGCATGTGTATTGATTATCGCGGTCTAAACCGCACCACAAAAAAAAATGCATACCCATTGCCACGCATAGATGACTTGCTTGATGCTGCAAATGGATGCAAGGTCTTCTCCAAGATCGATCTCAAGTCTGGATACCACCAGATTGAAGTCGATCCTGCGGACCAGCACAAGACTACATTCAAGATACATGATGGGCTTTACAAATTTACCGTAATGCCCTTCAGTCTCACGAACGCACTAAGGTCCTCTCCGCAAACAAATTGGTCAGCTTGTGGTGGTATATTTCGATGATATTCTGATCTTCAACAAATCCATCGAGGAACACGTGAAGCACCTTGAGGAAATGTTCACCATCCTCAAGAAAACACAACTCCATCTCAACTTAGACAAATTTGAGTTTGGGAGGGATAGCGTCATCTATCTTGGGTATCGGTTGTCTGCTGCAGACCTAGAGCATGCGGCAACCAAGGTTGAGGTCATATGCGATTGGCCTCAACCCGCGAACATCCGCGAACTGCGTTCTTTCCTTGGTCTCACATCACACTATCGAAAGTTTGTGCCCCGATTCTCTATTGTTGCTCACCCATTGTCTCGATTAACAAGTAAGAACGTACCCTACGCTTGGGATGCAACATGCGAGACCGCATTTCAAACCTTGAAAGAGGCCTTGGTAAATTACCATGTACTCCGCATTGCAGATTCCAAACTAACATGCGTAGTTACTACGAATGTGAGCCAGTATGGGATTGGCGCAGTGTTGCAATAAGATGATGACGATGGCTTACGGCCGCTCGAATACTACAACAAACGCATGCCCAATGAAAAGGTAGCTACTTCCACCTGCATGCGTGAGCTCTATGCTTTGCGTATAGCTTTGAACCATTGGAAGCATAATTATGGGACGCCACTTCAAGGTGTTCTTTGATCATGAGACTTTGAAGTGGATCAAAGATCAGGCCACCTTGTCCCCTACATTACTTCATTGGTTCCATGAGATCGACATTTTTTACTTCGAACTTAGACACAAAAAGGGTTGTTGTAATCGAGTTGCTGATGCGTTGTCTTGCCATGTAATCGAGTTGCTGATGCGTTGTCTTGCCACCCCGAGTACAAGACTTGCCTTGTGAGTTCCTACAACCTCCGGAAAAAACTGAAAGAGGAGATTGTAAAGCACATTGCCAAGGACCACAAAAAGGGTTGTTTTAATCGAGTGTCATGCATAGTCCAAGGCCAGGGAGTTGGGACGTGAAGTCCTTCCATTCAATACTTATGAAGAGCGGGTTCCGATCACTCACAAGAGTTTTCGGGGTTCCGAATTGCAGAATGTACTTTTGTTTGAAATCATGAATCACCAATTCAGTTGGGGAATGAGATGGCAAAGGAATCAGATTGAGGAATTTAGAGAAAAAGTGGTCAACAATCACCGTCACTTGCGAATAATTGTTCTTACGTACCTTTCCCATTTCGGTAGAGATAGACTCCCCGGGACCATCGGGAATGGGAAGGGGTGTAAGTAGCCCCATGAGCTTTTGTCTGGATGGTTTGATCCGTTGACAGACTTTACACTCAGCCACAAACTTTTCAGCATATCCTTTTATACCAGCCCAATCAGACTGTCTCAATAGGTTTCCGTACGTTTTTGCCATGCCGAAGTGTCCACTCCGGTCGTCAGCCAAGTCCAATAAGTGTGTGCGGAGAGGCTCATGGTTGGGTACACACAAACAGTCGCTATTTCTATAGCGTCGGAAAATCAGTCCTCCATATTCGTGACAATCCGGCTGACTGCTGGGGTCAGCCCGCAACTGCTCAAGGATGGGACTAAGGTACGGGTCCTTGGCAGTGTGCTCTACAATCTCCTCCTTCAGTTTCTTCCGGAGGTTGTAGGAATTCACAAGGCAAGTCATGTACTTGGGGTGGTGAGACAACGACATCCCGAACCCAACGGTTTGGCTGAGGAGATCAACCAGACTGTTCCAACTTCTCCACGCTTTAATCATTCCGGAGCAGGAAACGTGGGATGAACAGTTATATTATGTCAAGGGGTTGTACAACAACTCCATCCATTCGTCCATCGGCATGACGGCAAACAGGCTGCATTACGGTTGGCAGATTCGTAATCCGCTTTCCCTTATCAGCCAGATGGTTTAACACCCGACAGGCCTGGCTTCAGAGCTAAGTACGATCGCTTGCTCAAAGTTGTCATCGCAACAATGACCAAGCGACAGCGCGCAATGATCCATCATGCAAACAAGAAGCGCCAACCTTCAGATATTATAGTGGGAAGTTATGTCTGGGTTAAGATGTCTGAATTCTCAAAAGAAGAGGGAGTGTCACACAAACTTCTCCCTCTCTATTATGGTCCATGGGAAGTTCTGGACGTGATTGGCAAGGTTGGGTTCGGCCCCTCATACACAGTTGTTGTGCCGCCTCATCTACGCACATACCTTGTCTTTCATGCATCAAAACTGTATATCCATATGTGATTGGCAAGGACGGGTTCGGCCCCCCTTACACAGTTGTTGTGCCGCCTCATCTACGCACATACCCTGTCTTTCATGCATCAAAACTGTATATCCATCGTGATGCTAAGTCCTTCGATTACCGTGAAGACATGATTCCCCGGGCGATCAATGGCGGTCATGAGATAGATAGAATCAAACAGCAAAAAGGGAAGGGACGTAACAGACAGTACCAGGTTCACTTTGTGTATCACCCATTGGACGATCTCTACTGGATCTCCAAGAAGGAGCTGCTGTGCAGCACACCTTGCGTTGTTAAAGCCTGTGAGCGACAAATCGCCTCTAATGCTGCACCTTAAATCTCTCCAAAGCTCACTGCGACGGAGTACTCTCGAAATCTCTTTGCTTCGTTTGCTTACGATGAATTTGTCGGGGACTCAGAATGAGTTACTTGCTCGAAGGGACCTCGCTCTTAAGGGGGGGGGGGGGTAGTGTGATGACTGACCAAACACCGACTGAGACACACAGCTGATTTCTGAGTTTTGCTCATGGACTGAATGCCTTGCTGAGTTTCCCGCTTGCTACTGAGTTCTCTAAGTCTGTGTGTGTGTGCACACTTGCTGGTCTGCACGTCTGTTTGAGTTGCTTGTCGGATCGAGTGTGTGTGTTACCCGTCAAGGGCACTTGCTCATTCATTGGGCCCGCAGGGCCGGTACTTGTGGCCGTGACATTGAGGATTGCAGTGGGGAAAACACTCAAGTGGTGGGGAAAGAGGCCCTCAACACTTGAAGCAGCGGGGAAACACTCAAGTAGCAGGTAGGCCGGTACCACACCCTGTAGAGGTAGATGTGCCGGGTACTCGAGGCCGAGCAGAAGAAGACAAAAGTTGGCATTTTCAGAGGCCCAGTAGTCGTAGGCTAGGTCTAGGCGGGTATCACTCCAACCAGTCTGAGCTAGAGCAGCCATAGCTGCTTTGTGTTGTCCTTTGGACATCCGGGCAAGGCCCGAGTAGTCCGCCATAGCCTCGGCCTTGGACAAAGGAAGAGGAAGGGTGGCCATGGCTATGGTGGACCTCAAGTAATACCTGCAGCAGAAGAGGGATTTGGACATTGATTCTGGTTCAGCCATTCAACATTGTATTATTATTTCTTGTGTGAATAAGAGAGGAGAAGATAAGGAGGAGGAGAGTGATTGGCGAAGAAGAAGAGCTTTCTCATTGGTCTATGCTGGTGATTCTTTCTTTCTTCTGCTTCTTCTCCTAACCCTCTCTCTCCTCTCACGTTCATTCATTTCTTTCTGCAATTCGACGCCACTGCACTTCTGCTTCTTCTCCTAACCCTCTCTCTCCTCTCACGTTCATTCATTTCTTTCTGCAATTGGACGCCACTGCACTATCTGATGAATGTGTATTTCGAAATTGGCCAGGATCATAACATAAACCTTAGTAGTGTTGTTCGCTGACACCTAAATACCTCCACGGTCTCCACCTGTTAGTAGCTGAATTCAGACCACTAATCAACAACAATCATTACTCCCTTAGAAAGGAGACGGGGGACAACAGTGCGTCTGTACGAGGTCCAAGCAGAGAAATGAGAGGTCCTGGGGATTCGGCCCAAGGCCTGAGTGGCAGTTCTTAAACCACCAGCACAGCTGGAGAAAAGTAAATGAGCCTCTCCAAAAAGTTAGGGGGCACGGGACAGGGCCCGCCTGATGGTGAGTGGAATTCTTTTTCTTGGATCAGGGCTCGACCTAGTGCCATCCCACCGCATGGGACAATTTTTTTCTCTACTGGCCCTTCGGACGCCCTGATCTTTTTTTTTTTTTTTTTTTTTTTTTTTTTTTTTTCCAAGAAAAAGCAGCCCCTTCTATTCTGGGGGGCATCAGTCCGGTTGCTCATCACCGACAAGCCTGGAAAACAAAATACAGTTTGGTTTAGAAGAGAAGAGGAAAGCCTTGCCCTTGCGGCCCTAGACGCCTCTCAAGGGGGGGATTGCTACAACCAAAACCCACTTCCCATGCCATAGCCTCCCCAGGGATACCTCTGTGCCTCCGGAGGCTCAATCTGATTTTCCACTCGGCAGGCGGTGGAGTAAAAGAAGACGACGACTAAGATGCTGAGAGGCCGAGGACAAGGGGAAAGCAAAATACGAGAGCAGAAGCAGGAGAGGGGACATAGGACAGACATCCACCGTATGAGAGGATGAAAGGTGGGAGCTAGAGATTGCCCCTATTGCTGAGGACATGAACAGGACTCCCTCGATGTATCTAACTTGAATTAAGGGGGCAGTGGGGGGCGAGAGAGGGAGGGCGAGAGAGAGAGAGAGAGAGAGAGAGAGAGAGAGAGAGAGAGAGAAACAGGACTTCCTGGATGTATCTAACTTGAATTAAGGGGGCAGTGGGAGGGAGGGAGAGAGAGAGAGAGAGAGAGAGAGGGACATAAACAGGACTCCCTGGATGTATCTAACTTGAATTAAGGGGGCAGTGGAAGGGCGAGAGAGAGAGAGAGAGAGAGGGCGTCAGCCAACTCTCTCTCTCTCTCTCTCTCTCTCTCTCTCTCTCTCTCTCTCTCTCTCTCTCTCTGTCTCTCTCTCTCTCTGCACCAAACTCGGCGTCAGACACTGGCCAACCCTCTCTCTCTCTCTCTCTCTCTCTCTCTCTCTCTCTCTCTCTCTCTCTC
>BFEA01000472.1:837425-850728 GCA_003427395.1 Chara braunii | reverse complement strand
GTATAATACTGAGTGTTGCGTGTGGGACATCCAGGGTGATCCAGAGTGTGAACAGTGAGTTGTGTGGGCGCCCAGTCGCCATAGCCAGTTGAAGAGAACTCATATCTGGTTACGATATCTTGAGTAATGTGTGGGCGCATGTCGCCAGTTGCTGTTTCGCTGTTTGCATACATGACAAGTGTGAAGAAGTCGAGTATGATTGCACTGTTGTCTATCATGGATCAGATGCAAAAGATCAATCGTGCCTAGGGTTTAGGGGTCAGGGTTGAGGTTTTTGTTTTGACAGAAACAAGACAAACAGGGTCTAGAATGTTAGGAATTTCATGAGGATCAGCAGCGGCGTGTAGGGTTTAGACTGAGTTGGCAGCAGCCACAGCTTCTCAGTCCTTTCTTGCTATTCATGTTGTATCTGACAGGCTCCTTTAGTAGTCCTGAGAGGAAAGATGGAAGCAAGGCAAGCTGACAGTCAATCCTCCACGACGTTGGAGTAATCAATGCTGACGGAAGGTAGCGTGAGGGTGTTCTATGATGTAATTATTTTTCCTGAGTTGCCGGTGGAAAAGGAACCGGACTGATGCTCCCCAGAATGGAAATGGAGCCAGGGCCATAAGGCCCTGTTTTAAAAAAAAAAAGAGTTCAACCATCCAGTGGCAACCGCCGCAACTCAACACTGCAATCCCGACTCAGGTATGAACTCGACTCCCCCTCTCTCTCTCTCTCTCTCTCTCTCTCTCTCTCTCTCTCTCTCTCTCTCTCTCTCTCTCTCTCTCTCTCTCTCTCATGTCTTCGTTCTCTCTTCCTTCCTGCTCTGAAGCTCCCTCTCTCTCTCTCTCTTGCCCTAGGATCTACCCTGAATACACTTGCGATGTGTCTCTTCAACCTTGGGCGGCTATGGCCGCCGTCTTCCTCCTCCCTACTACTCTACAAGCTATGGCTGACACTCGTAGCCAGAACGCCTGCTGCCCCTCCGGTGCTCGTCCTTCGTCCAGGTCGCACTATCGCACAAGCAGCCAGCAGCACTTCCGCAACTTGCGATTCAACAACGGCCTTGGCTCGACACTGTAGCAGCTAAATATAGTTGCAGTTGACTTTTTGTGCCTGTTTCGGACGAGTACCGGTCACCCGCAGCCTCTGCCTTGCCAAAATTGGTGTTTCCGGAAGTCTCCGGACTTTCTTGGGACGCTGCTGCAAATTTGGACTTGGGACTTCCTCTGCAGGCACCAGCGGACTTTTACCGGACTGCGACGCTTCGGTACTTGATTCCTACCGACTTAGGACGCTTCAACCTACGGACCCTAAGACCTACCCTACCGGGACAGCCTGGGACCAGGACCGACTGGGACCTTGGGACCGGGACTCTGGGGAATGACTGTGTGAAATCCTTTCACTCCCACCGGCCTAATTTCGAGGTCCACCGAGAAAGATCAAATCTTTACCTGTCTATAATGTTAATTCCATGGCTATGATCCGGACGCAAGGACTACCGTCCAGACGGTCTGGATTCAGTCAGGACTCCAGACGTCCGGTCCGGAAGGTCCGGATCTGCCAAGAAAAAAAAAAGGAAAAAAAAAAAAGATCCAGGACCCTTCCCCACTGAGGAGCCAAGCCCACAAAATTGTTTTGGATTTTCTTCAGGGCCGTTTTTGTTTTTTTGGGGGGTCCATCTATCTCTATGTGATGACCCGTCCATACACGGACTGAAACACACGACTGATTTCTGAGTTTTGCCCATAGACCGAACGCCCTGCTGAGTTTCCCGCTTGCTACGAAGTCTGTGTGTGCACGCTTGCTGGACTGCATGTCTGTCTGAGTGCTGGATTGCTTCAGTGTGTGTGTGACCATGCCTGTCTGAGTGTGGTTGGCTTGGGTGTGTGTGTGACCCATCAGGGCACTTGCTCGTTCGTTGGGCCCTCAGGGCCGGTACTTACCTGTGGCCGTGACATTGAGGGGTTGCAGCGGGGAAAAACACTCAAGTAGCGGGTAGGCCGGTACCGCACCTGGAAGGGGTAGATGTGCAGGTACCGGAGGCCGAGCAGAAGAAGACAAAAGTGGCATTTTTAGAGGCCCAGTAGTTGTAGGTTAGGTCAAGGCGGATATCGGTCCAACCAGTCTGTGTCTAGGGCCTGTACGGGCAATATCAGAGTCTGCAATGATGTTTCCCTCCGAAAGGGAGGAGGTACCGGTTGATTGGGAGGCCGAACGGCCTGGAAGTCACCGCCCAAGAGGCAAAGCAGGCCACTATATCTTCTGGCCGGGCGGAGAGTCCGGCCTCTTTTTCGGTGTGCAAGTTTGGCGACACACTGGTGGAGCGCTGGCTGGAGTAGCGCTAAGCTGGAGCAGCGCTGCTGGGGAGGAAGGAGAAGGACACGAGGGAGGAAGAAGGACGGAAGGGGGAGGAGCGCCAAGGGTACTTACCTGGCTATGGTGGCAGCCATCTTCATCACCTTGGTGGGCGCTGCAGCAAGTAGTCCCCAACTGTGGGGAGCCACACCAAGAAGCTTCAAGCCAGGGTTGGGCATGTCGGCCTGAGCTAGAGCAGCCATAGCTGCTTTGGGTTGTCCTTTGGGGAATCTGGGCAAGGCCTAGTAGTCCGCCATAGCCTCAGCCTATGAGAGTGAAGAGTGGGGAGGCGGCCATGGCTATGGGGGACCTCAAGTGATACCTGCAGTAGAAGAGGGACTCAGACATTGATTCTGCATCAGTCATTCAACATTGTATTATTATTTCTTGTATGAATAAGAGAAGGGGGAGATAAGGAGGAGGATATTGTTGGGCGAAAAAGAAGAGCCTTATCATCTGTTTTTGCTGGTGTACATCATCTTCTTTTTCTTTCTTACTTCTTCTTCTTCTTCTTCTAATCCTCTCTCTCTCCTCTCAAGTTCATTCATTGCTTTCTGCAATTGGATGACATTGTACTTTCCGATGGATGTGTAACTCGAAATTGGCCAGGGTCATAACATCTATAATAATTTATTACTAATACCCAAGAAATGAATTATTAATAATTTGTTACTTTTCAAGTCTTTTTTAAGTTTTTATAATTTTTGGCTTTTAACTCAAGGTTGGCTAGGAATTCTGCCATGAGTCTGAGGAAAAAGTGGTTTGCATTGTTATTCTGCACAACTGTTTTGCCATAACACAATTTTTTTTCAGATTTTTATTATTATTTTTTTTAATTATGGTCCGGACATTTCCGGACCTGCTTACCGGTCCGGACCGTCTGGAACCATGCATTTCCGGAGGTTCGGATATATCCCGAAGTCCGGACGTCCGGACCTGACCGGACATGCATCCGATCCCCGGACATGAGCTGTCCAGGTCCTGGCCCGCCATAGCCATGGTTAATTCCCTCCCTGGCACGCTCAGAATAGGGCACAATATGTGGTGCAGTGTCCAATAACTCATCCCTGGTGTACCAACGGTCAGCCTCTGGTTCCTGGTATGCGAACCTAACCTTGTACTGCCGCTGTGGTCTACCCCTTCTTCCTGTTCTGTAGACATGTTCCTCTAGAATACGATCGATGTCATATCTTCCATCCATGTCAGGAGGAATCACTGATCTGCGTGAAGGGAAGAGATCATTGGTGGCATAGGGCAGCAACTTGGATTCGTGAAACATTGCGTACGTGTGCAAGTGTACCGGAATATCAACAGTATAAGAGGGACAGTCTGCATCTCCTATGACATCTAGAACTTTCCACGGTCCTCTATATGCACGTAGCAACTTCTGAGAAATGTTCTGTTCGGGAAGAAACTCCTTTGACTTAACCCAGACAAGGTCACCAAGAGTGAACTTTGATGGCCTACAGTGACTGTTAGCCTGTTCTATCATCTGATGCTGGGCCATCCAGACATTCTCTGCAACCTTTTCAATCTCTTTCCCGTAATGGACAGCAAATTCCCTAGTGCCAGGTCGCAGTTCTAAATCTGATCTGGATTCAGACAGTCTATTGGTCCAACTGGTCGCCACACCTTGTGCAATTTGTTAGGCGTCCTGTTCGTTGCCAAGGGCACAGAATTGTTATAGGCTCTAGATACCTTAGGTAGAAGCTCGTCTCAGTGTACCTGATCTGGCCTAATGTACATGCGATGCACTTGCTGTAGCAGTTTGTTCATCTGTTCGGTCTGTCCGTTAGACTCGGGGTGTCTGCCTGAAGACATAGTTAGCCTAGACCCGTAGACTTTCATTAGCAGCTGCCAGTTGCCAGTGCTTGCCGGTGAATCTGCTATTCCTGTCGCTTACTATGGTCAGGGGGTGTCCACACTTAGCAACCCAATGATCAAAGAACTCACGGATCACTAATTCTGTCTTTGCCTCAGCAGGCAAGGAAGAAGAACAACAAATTTACTAAATCTATCAACTATGACCATTACTTGAGTCTTACCGCTTCGACTCTTGACTTTAGTGTCCATGAAGTCTATAGAAACAGAATCTCCTGGCCCCAATGATATTGGGAGTGGTTTCAGCAAACCTAGGGGAGGCTGCGTGAAACTCTTGTTCCGCTGACAGACTTTGCAGCCTTGAATATACAAGATGCAGTCTTGTTTCATCCCAACCCACATATAGGACCTTAGGAGGCTAGCATAAGTCTTCCTCCATCCAAAATGGCCCTTTGCGTCATGGCATTCCCATAGTATTAGACTGCGTATTCCTTTGTTGTTCGGTGCACACAGTCTGTCTTCCTTATCAACCTTTTCAAACAGTAACCCATTGGTCATTCTATAATTAAGCTCTTCGTGAGGAGCACTCTGCACCTTGTGGATGATCTCACTATAAACGTTGTCTACTTCCTATGCGTCAAAAATTTTCTGCCGCAGCTCGGCACCTGTGTTGAAGTACGTAACTATGGCTCCAAAGAAATCTGCACGTCAACAAAGCGCATCAGCTACGACGTTGTACTTGCCTTTGACAGGCTTGAGTTCGAAGTCGAACTCGTCGATCTCAGTGGCCCACCTAGCTACCTTACTGGACATCCGGGCCTCGGTCTTGAGCCAACGCAAGGTTTCATGGTCAGAATGGACCTTGAAGTGCCGCCCTAGCAAATAGTGTCTCCAGTGGGTTAAGGCTTCTCTAAATGCGAAAATCTCTTTCTCATAGGTTGATGCAGCAACCTTCTCACTCGGCAGCCTACGCGACATGAACTCGACTGGGCCATACCCATTGCCGTCATTTAGCTGTAGGACTGCGCTGATGCCGTATTGACTAACATCCGTAGTCGCAATAAATGGAAGTGGGAGATCAGCTATTTTTAGGACCGGGTACTCAATCAAACATTTCTTCAACTTCTTGAAAGTGAACGTGCAAATCTTTGTCCCACTTCCAAACAACTTACTTTCGCAGCAGTCTGTGCAAGGGTGCAGCAATCGTAGTGAAGTTGTGCACAACCTTCCTATAGTAATTGGCTAGACCAAGAAACGACCGCAGTTCAATCAGCGTATGCGGGGTCGGCCAATCTCTTATTGCTGCAATTTTCGCATCCTCCGGTCTGACTCCGTCTACGACATGACCTAAGTACAAGACTTGACGCTTCACCCACTCACACTTCTTGGGATTCAGTTTGAACCTAGCTTCACGAAGCTTCGTCATGTTCCTCAAGATTCTTGCTAAAGATCAGAATGTCTTCTAGGTAAACTACGACAAACTTATCTAACCATTCTCTAAAACATATCTGCACTCTGTCTAGCAACTCATCTATCCTGGGCAGCGGTGCATTCTTGACAGTTATGGCATCGAGGCCTCTATAGTCTATGCACATACGCAGTTCACCCTCCTTCTTAGATACGAATAGGACTGGTGCCCCGTAGGGCGAGGAACTTGGCTTAACCCACCCCTTCTCAATCAATTCATCTAATTGTTTTGTCAGTTCCTCTAATTCTCTGGGAGCCATCCTATAGACTGGGCCCTTTGGAGTCTTGCTACCGGGTTCAATCTCAATCCGATGTCGATCTTCTCTATTTACTACACCATTGGGCCTCTCCCACATCTGCGAATTCCCTCAGCAGACTTTGGACTTGGGGCGGTATCGGCTCTTCCTCCCTCTTCTCCTCACTAACCGGCCTGACATACGCAACAAAGACTTGGTCAGCGAGATCTTGCTTGACCACGTGCCTAGCGAACGCGCGGGCACTCTTGCAACACAACGAAAGAGCGGACTGGTCTTCGGACTCATGGAAGAGTGGGGTTTTCTTCTTTCCTCCTTGCGGCCGGGCAACCAGCACTCGTGCTCGCCCATCTTCACATCCGCCTCTGTGGCCTCACGCCAGTCCATCCCTAACAGCATGTCAAAGGGTAGACTATCCTCCACTAGAAGGGTCAAAGAATGCAACACATTTTCACACTTCTTGTTCTCCCCCTCCAACTGAAAGTATGCTTTCACCACCTCAACGATTCTTCTACCTTCATTTCTTGATTGTCTGCCGGCTTGCTTACTACCGGCTCCACCAACTTGTACACTTTCATTCCTAGATGCAGTTTCTTCAATCCTTTCCTACTAATATAACTCCACGTCGAGCCGCAGTCCACTAACGTGCCTATCCTTGTCCTATTAACTTCTACATTAGCTAACACGACCTGTCCTTTTGAATTCTTCCTTATCTCAGCCCAGGCTTGACGACGAGTGATCAGCTTATCATCACTTGTCAGAGAACCTAGAGAGACCCTGACACAAACGGTCTCTGGACAGTCAACTAGGTGGGGGCCAACATCAGCCTTTGCCATTGGGGTCCTCAGACAAGAGGTTCCTACTTCAGCATGCACTTCGTCCTGTCTATCAAAGTCTGAGGGCCCTGTAGGAGCAGCCACGACTCCTACTAGCCATTCCCATTTGACGTTCGCCCGTACAGCGGAGAAAACGAAACAATGTGATTGGGGTCTCCACATTTGAAACACTGCCTCTTTCTTTGCCTTTCACGCGAGAGGTCTTATGACATCTTCATGGCAATCCAGGGTTTCCATTCTTCAAGTCTTGCATGTCACGCCAGGAGATATCTGGCCACCTTGCGGGGTACCATAGCCCCTACCGCCCGCTTGGAAGCCCCCTTGGCCTCCAAACCCCTGGGTAGCCCTTTCCAGCCTCCTCCTCCTTGCCCTCCCCCGTGGGCTGCTACGGTCGCATAATTACCTCCTACGACTACTTGACCTTCCTCAAACTGCTGCTCATACTCTAGGTGACCCTAATCGACTTGCTCCAGGGAAATTTCCTATGCACCCCCTTCATCAAACATCACCAAGAGCTTGTCTCCGGCCTGCACATTGCCAAACATAATCCTGCCCTTCCACTTCTTCCCTCTCTCTATATCCTTGAAGTAGTGGAAGTTGACTTGCGCCAAGAAACCCCACCGATCTAGCGCCTCCTTGCTAAAATCTGCGTAATCTGCACCTTCTGCTGCTACTTGTGGGTACATTTGCGTTCTAAGGGGCTCCGACAGTGCCATGAAAAAATACTGTAGCACCTGCTTTGGCGTGATGTCGTGATCACGTACCTGCAGCAACTCATCCATATACGCCTTCAAGGCATGTACACTCTTCCAGTTCCTTATGTATATGTTATGATTCTGGTTGTTTGTTGTCTGAAGACCAACACTCACTCACATGGACTCCCCGGTATGCCCATACATACACAGAAGGAAGGGGAGAGGATAGGAGTATCACACCGCACAAGGAGAGATAAACACAGCGGAAGACTAGACCATGTGATATGACAGGGTGCACTAAGAATGCAATTCACTCCACTCAATCCTCACAACCAGTCATAAAGAAAGGCCGAGTAGATCACATCCAGGAAACAATGAAACGATGATAGTCCAAACCCAGTATTACACTGTTTATTAAACTCATAGTCTCAAATTGTCAGAATAACTTCAGACCTACAGTGCGCTGCTCCGAATTGAGCAGCACTTCACTCCCCAACCCTGAGTAACCACTTGTGACAACCCTGAGCCCCTGAAACATCAAGCGCCACACAGATACAGCCTCCCAAGGGAAGCGCCACCCTGAAACAGGCCTCTGAAGCCAAGCGTCACTCAGAGGATGAAGAAGAAGACCAGCGCCACAGTATCTGATGTTGACGAAGTGTCGGAAGACTTCCCGGATGGAAGTCTGCAGCAGCGCCACCAAATCCTGAAAAGATGACCTCTAAGGAAGAAGCTGCAGCTATGGCTGCAGCGCCACAACCCTGTGACCCCACTCCGGAGGAGGGTCCAGCAGGGCACCAACTTCTCTCGCCTCCAGCAGACCTCGAATGGCCCAGACCTCTGACAGCCCCCCGTGCTGCCAGAGTACAGCGCAGGTCCCAGCTATGGCCGGCGCTCCGAAGGTCTGGCTATGTCTGTCTCCCACAACGCTGAGCCGTCACCACTTCCCGTTCACGCATAGCGCAGCAGCGATGTACTCAGTACCAACTGCCAAAAGCCCTGAACCGATGTGCCCATCCTATCTATAGACTAAAGTCACTAAACTAGCCTAGACTCGACCTAGACCGGACTGACTCACCGACCGGTACCGATTCTGTTCCGGCCTCTCGGCCTGTACCTCGCCCGGCTATAGGCTATAGGACCATCTATCAGCATAGGCCTGTCTGTCCTTGGGGTAGCCCGGGCCCGCTATTCGCAGTTAGGGTAGCAGTAGGAAACTCAGTTAGTGCTGGGCCTATATTTTCCCAAATATGCAGATATGTCCCTCACGAATTCCCCCTACAGGTAGGTTTCTCGGTTAGCCCTCAGCCAAACAAAATTACGAATCTGTCCTACCTATGGTACAGCCTCGACAGAGAGAGGCTACAGGCGACCAGAAACAACAAGTCATTGCATATACATTTGAAAATCTTCACTGTTGTACGCCTCCCCCTCGTGCTATCCTCAAATCGCTTGTGAGCTTGTGCGGGGCGTCTAGGTCGGTGTCTAAGGGGGTGATGCGGGAATACTCAATGATATCTTTCCCACACCCAACGTTCTCCATGAGAGACGCAGAGTAACTTGCTGCGTCACTGCCAAGACAAGACGCAGCGAACATAACCTGGCCTGTTCTCGCCACCTTTTGGCCGTGCACATAGCTTTTAACGACCGCCTCCCACCTATGAGGACCAGTGTCGTCTTATCGTTGACTGTGTGCAGGGTGGCGGTAGTGTAATTATTCCACTTACCTCAGAACTCATCGTGCTGGGCGGCTAAACGGTAAATGAAGTTGCTCAGTGCAGCGGTTTGTCGGGCGGCCTAGAGTGCAGCTCCAATCAACAGTCCAATTTGGTCCTTGGTTTCCTGCTGCTATTCCCCCTTCCCCTGCTTCTCCATCTTCACGGCTACGGCCGCCCCCTCATCTAACAGCTTCTTCCTCACCGCCACTTCCTTCCTTTTCTGCTGGATGGCCTTTTGCATCGCCTCCACATGGGCCTCTACATGGGCCATCTGCGCATCTTCCCCATCAAACACCTTCAACTCTTCCTCATAGTGGGCTACATCTCCCTGCAGTTCCTCCAACATTTGATTCCCTGGTAAGTAGAAAGTCGTTGCCCATTCCATCTCCTCCTCATATCTATACCTTGGGCGGTCCTCACTCGTTTGTCCCAGGTCTCTTGGGATTGTTATTATGATTTCCCCGCTCTTCAATCTCTCCAGCTTCTCCTCCTCCTTTTCTTCTTCTTCTTCTTCTTCTTCTTCTTCTTCTTCTTCTTCTTCTTCTTCTTCCTTCAAATTCTCCTCCAACATCCTCTTCTGCTCCTCCAATCTCTTCTTCTCCTTTTCTTTCTCCTCCTTTTTCTCTTTCTTCTCATTTTCCTCCTTCTGCTTCAGGATCTCCTCCGGCCTCTGCTCTTCCTCTGTAGTCAACAGACGGTTCACTATTCCGGATTTAGTGGTCACGGCCATACTACACATCCGGAAGAACCCAAGCGGAAAGTAACAGCAGACCAGCGGTCCCCACAACATAGAGAGGGTGAGAAGGGAGAACATCGGATAGTCATCCATGGTAAGTATGACAGGTCTACTTCCCTTTCCCCACGCCTGTCACTACAGATCCTCCACAAACTGCTGGCCAACCAGCTGTTTTAGGTCTGCCAGCAAGGACCTCAATAATTATTTAACGATACAATCAAAAGTAGGTAGGAACGCTCTCAAGACTTACGAGCTCCTCACTGCTCTGCCTGGTTCGGTTGCACGCCGGTCAGTACCGGTCGTTGGGCTAGCCGGGTTGTTTTACGAGCGCCCGCTGCTCATGCCCGTGCTCCCTACTGCGCAGGTAGTGCCTCCAGCTGCCGAGATCCTACCCTAGACCTAAAACATTCACAGGACTGCTGACTCAAAGCAAAGAGATGACATCAACACGATTGACTTGCAGCAGCCGTCACCAAGAAAGTGCATGGAGAGATTCAAAAAACAAAAATAATTTCAGCAGGCAGGGCTAAGGGCAGAAGCACTTCACGGGGGTCTTCAGATCGATGTACCTTACCTCTTACAGGTACGTAAATCTTGCTCCCAACCCTAATTCTCGCCCCTCCTTCAGCCTGCCTCCACCGGTCAAACCCCAATACTTCGCTCACCTGTTGGCCTTATGCCTTGCTGGCTTTCTTCCACCACCGCAGTTCAACGAGCTCCAGCTCCGATACCAGTGCGACGGACCTCGCAATATCAAACCACTTCGGACATGCAAGATGAGAGCGTTCACATGAAAATTCACACCACGCTGGAGAGAGAACACATGAATTCAACCGTCCAGCGGCAACCGCCACAACTCAACACTGCAATCCCGGGTCAGGTATGTACTCGACTTCCCCTCAAAGTCATTGGTTTATCATAGAGACGATTTCGGGCAAAAGAAATTCCCATGGTGTGACGGGCGGTGTGTACAAGGCCTGAGTACATGGACCTCCTATGCGAGATAGCAATAATAGACCATATAAGTCATTATCGGATGTAATTAGTGGTAAACAGGGAAGATTTCGACAAAATTGACTTGGTAAACGTGTAGATTATTCCGGAGGTTCTGCAATTGTAGTAGGTCCTCGTTTAAAAATCTACCAATGTGGATTACCTAAAAATATGGCCATTGTATCCCGAGACTCATTCTCTGCCGAGCCCCTATCAAGGAGCTTGTAGAACGACTTAAGAAGTATGGATTTGTAAGACGCACTTACAAAGGTTATATCCTTCCTATGCCAATAAGAATTATGATCCCGATGGACCACGCAGATATACTTGCATTTTACAATGCAAAAACCCGTGGCATGTTCAACTACTACTCCTTTGCGGCTCCACCATCCAGCGGCAACCACCGCAACTCAACACTGCAATCCCGGCTCAGGTATGTACTCGACTTCCCCTCTCTCGACGTCCGACACCTCTCTCTCTCTCTCTCTCTCTCTCTCTCTCTCTCTCTCTCTCTCTCTCTCTCTCTCTCTCTCTCTCTCTCTCTCTTCGTCCTCTTTGCCTTCCTGCTCTCAAGCTCTCTCTCTATCTCTTGCCCTGGGATCTACCCTGAATACACTTGCGATGTGTCTCTTCAACCTTGGGTGGCAATGGCCTCCATCTTCCTCCTCCCTACTTGTCGCATACCGCAACGGTGCAGACCAGAACAAGAACCGACCTCTCTCACATAGTACAAGATAGCGCAGCGGAAGGCTTAAATACCAACAATGATCCGAACAATCAATCTTGCAATGCAGCCCAAACAGACATCATCATCATTCCATGGTGTGAAGGGGCCTGGCACTCACACAGAAAGAATGCGCCAGTCCCCAACCATACAGAGACGAAGAAGAGGGGGGTTAGACGAAGAAGAGGGGAATATGGGAATGTCGTCAACACCAAGTCTTCGGTACAGGTCCCAAATAATCCCCTCGTCAAATGTCTGCATCCCAATGTCGAGTCTGGATCCAAATGTCGTCAAGTCCCAAAGTCACCAATCTCTCTCTCTCTCGTATTCTGCAGGTACTGAGAAGTTAGGTAGCGAGAGGGTGAGGGAGAGATGGCGGACTTAGAAGAGGAAGAACAAGAACTCTCTCTCTCTCTCTCTCTCTCTCTCTCTCTCTCTCTCTCTCTCTCTCTCTCTCTCTCTCTCTCTCTCAGTCCGGTACTAACCTGTGAAGGTGGCGCCTTGTTGCGGTACATCGAAGACGAAGCTGGAGCTATGGCGCCACAGGAAACTCTCCCTGGCCTCCGCCAACCATCTCTCTCTCTCCAACGCTACTCTAGCTCCTAATAGCGCCAGCGCTGAAGACTACTGCTAACGCTACTACTACTACTGCAGCACTCCTCCAGAGTGCTGCTGCCGAATCCTGAAGACTGCCTCCTACCTCCTGCCTCCTGCACGTGAAGTGCCTGGGAAGTTCCTATGAGCTACCTCGTGACTGCCTCGTGACTGCCTGCAGCCTGAAGGGCAAGCCAGTCTTAGATAGTGCTCCAGGAGGCTGCTCTTGCCAATGCCAAAACGTGCCAGACCCTGGTGTTGAAGTTCAAACAAAGGTTGTCTTGAAAACAGGCCAAAAATGGCCTGTGCTAAAAACCCTGGTCTGGTGCGTTTCAGGGCAGGTCGACTTTCTGAGGGCCTGAAAATGGCCCTCGTTTTCAGGCGTTTAGGCAGGGCCTGTAGGCCCTCGTTTTCAGGCTTTCAGGCTGAAACGACACAGGGCCTGTAGGCCCTTGTTTTCAGGCTTTCAGGCTGAAAAAAACACAGGGCCTGCAGGCCCTTGTTTTCAGGCTTTCAGGATGAAAACGACACAGGGCTTGTAGGGCCCTTGCTTTCCTTGTTTGGTCGGGCCTTGCAGGTCCGTGTGGATGCGCAGTATGCCACACTACTACTCTACAAGCTATGGCTGACACTTGTAGCCAGGGCGCCTGCTCCTCCTCCGGCGCTCGTCCTTCGTCCAGGTCGCACTATTGCAAAAGCAGCCAGTAGCACTTCCCCAACTTCACGATTGAACAACTGCCTTGGCTTGGCACTGTAGCAGCTAAATATAGTTGTGGTTGACTGTGCGTGCCGGCTTCGGACCGGTACCGGTCACCCGCGGCCTCTGCCTTGCCAAAATTGGTGTTTCCATCCGGACTTTCTTGGGACACTGCTGCAAATTTGGACTCGGGACTTGACTTCCTCTGCAGGTACCAACGGACTTTTACCAGACTGCGACGCTTCGGTACGTGACTCCTACCCACTTGCGACGCTTCGACCTACCAACCCTAAAACCTACCTGCCAGGACAGCCTGGGAACGAGACTAAATGGCACCTTGGGACCGGGACTTCGGGGACTAACTGTGTGAAATTCGTTCAATAGGGGCTGTTGTGGAGAAAACTTAAAACACACTCACACACACACAC
>BFEA01000472.1:822669-834646 GCA_003427395.1 Chara braunii | reverse complement strand
AGAGAGAGAGAGAGAGAGAGAGAGAGAGAGAGAGAGAGAGAGAGAGACAGCCAGGGAGAGAAGAGAGTCACCTACCTTAGATGAGGATGCTGGTATTGGGTTGCTGAACTCTGCGGTGTTGAAGCGCTTGGTGACTGGAACTCCGAGACTGTTTAATATGGTAATTCGTTGGAACTTTCTAGGCTGCACATATCTGGACTTTGCATCTCTCGAATCCAGTGTGGATTTCATGTGACCTCTCAATGTGTGTGTGTGCTCAAGGTGTCGAGAAGTGAGGTTCAATTGACTGGGTAGGGGTGGTCTTATCATCCTCGCCTAGCAACCAGTCGAGCTTTTAAAAAACAAAAGAAAAGGAATCCAAGGGCCAGGATTTAAGCATGCCAATGCGAGCAGCCTCATCTGGGCAGGACAAGTACAGAGAAGAAGGAAAAGGGGAGGGGAGAAGGATGCCCAGCTGCGAGTCAAGGAATGTTCTAGTTCATCAATTCAAGATTTGGGTAATATTTAACCCGCTACAGTCTGTGCATTCCCTTTATGCAGCCTGCGCAACCAAGGACTCTCTCTGTCACATGACCAGGCAGATATGTCATTAGACATCAACCATACACCGCTGCCGATCTTGCCGGCATGCTTGAACAGTCATGCAAACACGTGTTCGAGCCCGCATGCATGCACTGGCGTGCAGATGAGTCTGAATTCCCGATTCACCGAGTATCAGCGAAGACATAAGCGCTCATTACAACCACTAGCTTACCTGTTGAGGCTCCGCCCGCAAAGAAAACAGAAAATTTTGCAATCGAACCCGAAGGCATGAGGGGTATAACATATTAATCAAGTATTCAATATCCATCTGCTTGGCATGTGCTGTTCACTACAAAACATTCGAGCGGCCGTATTGCTAGGCGTGCATCTTGGAGCATTTCCCAAAAGACACCTTGGGCGAAGGCGAAACCGAGCAGCAAGTGACCGAATCAGATTGTGAACAGATGTGCCGCTGTGTGTTGTGGGCGGGTGGGCCAGTGGGTGTGTACGTGGGTGTGTGTGTGTGTGTAGAGCAAAGTCCAAGTAGCGTCAAAGTCGAGTCAAGTTGAGCATCGAACCCTCCAAAAAAAAAAAAAACGTGTCGAGCGCACCTTCCCCACCCCCTCTACTCACCAAGGAGAGAGAGAGAGAGAGAGAGAGAGAGAGAGAGAGAGAGAGAGAGAGAGAGAGAGAGAGAGAGAGAGAGAGAGAGAGAGAGAGAGAGTAGCGAAGTTGAGTGTAGCAGCGTAGAATAGCGTCGAGCGTAGTAGTAGCGTAGAGTATGTTGATCGTAGAGAGTCTTAGTGCTGAGAGTAGAGTAGCGGCCCTAAGTGGCCTTGAGCCCTAAGTGCAGCAATAGGGCCGATTTCATAGAGGCCGAGTAGGCCCTGACTGAAACGGTACTGGCAGGTCCTGGGCTAGGATAGTGTAGAATCTACAAGTAGGTTGGGGTAGGACGGTTTAGGACTTTTGGCTGTTCACTTTCGTGAAGCAGCGTTTGGAGAAGCCAAGCCAATTGGCGGTGGCAATTGTCTACAGGCGGCATCCTGAGACCCTTGCCTTGGACGGCAGCCATAGCCGGCCCTTCTGAAGGTTGCCGAAACTGGGGCATCCTCAGCGCATCTACCCCTGAGGGTATCTGCGTCTGGCCGTGCTATTTCGAGGCTCTTCACTGAGTGTTTGTGGGTGGCGGCAGCCATAGCTGCCGGTTTCTTCGTAAGAGTTGTTCATCGACACTGAAGACTTCATCGCCGGATCTGTTCTTCATCTGGGTGGTTGGTGCTGGACTCTCGGAGGCTGTTTCGGTTGTTAGCTACTAACTGGGTGTAGGGTAGAGAGTGGAGTGTGGAGTTCTGAGTGTGGCGAGACAATGGAACAAACTCTGTAACGATATCAGGTTTTAATTGGCTCTTCGTCAATGTGAATTCCAATCGTTATCCTTGCAGGTTTCTTCTTGTGATTGGTTGTTCGGAGTACTGTCAGAGAGAGTGAGAAACACTGTGTGTCTTCTCCCCACCTGTGCATAGCTGTATTCCGCTGCCTACTTTGATATGTGTACAGTCTAGACTCTGCCTCCTCTCCCCCTTCTCTTATGCATGTATGGGAGCGTGTGAGACTGTCTGTGTGCGAGTGGCGGTAAAAATCGTCATACAACCAAGTTCATAACAGTTGGTATCGGAGCGGGATTGGAATTGGAGCACTTAGGGTTGAGTACAACTTGGGCATCTTCTTCATCTGGCGATCTACTGGCGAGAAGTTTCATGGCGATTCATCTTCCTCAGTACTGAGTCAGCAGGGAAGAAGATTTCAAGCGGTGAATCGAGGAGTTCGGTGTTTGTACTGAGCAAGCGCACTGAGCCTGTCAGGGCACTTGTCAGAAAGTGGCGAGAACAGGGCTAATTCGCCATAGCCAACCCTGAGGGCAGTATTGCGCATTGCCTCATAGTGGCGAATTATCCCTGAGGACTTCAGGGATCTCCGAGCGGCTTCATCCCTGAGCAGCGCTGAGGGGATTGACAGACTGTATCAATCTCAGGAGAAAATAACCCCATCTGGGGCTATGTATAGCATCAGCAGCTGAGGGGACCTGTGGCAAGAGAATTTCCTATTGGCTTCTGAGTGCCACAAGGTCAAATTCAAGGAATCTGGCAGAAAGGGGTTGCAGCGCTTCAAGATCCTGAAGAGGATCAACAAGTTTGAAGTGGTTCTGTGCGTGGGAAGAAGAGGAGGAAGCTCTGGAAGAAATTGGCGAGATGAGAGATTCAGTCTGCCATAGCCAGATCTTCATCAAGCCTTGCAGAGAACTCTGAAAGTGAGTCCGTTCCATGCACATACCTGTATAGCGATTCAGATAGGGTTAGAATAATTAGTATTGATGGTCTATCTGTCTGTCAGGGACTGGATTTAAAAATCGCAGACTGCATGACAGCCATAGTCATCCTTCTCCTACCTTCCTCTGCTCATTTTTTACCCTTTGTTGACTCTTTTCCATCCAAAATTGTTCTGTGACTGCTGGACTGTATTGCGCTTGACCTGGGATGCTCAGATTGTGAATTCTGTACTGGAAAAGTAGAGATACTGTGAATTGTAGTTTTGCGCTGAGTCTAATTATAGCCTGTGCTAGCTAGGGTCAGTCATAACCTCAATTTTGTCCGTCAAACTTCAATTCTGTCAGTTGTCAGTCAATCGCAATTCAAAAATAGTCAGTACTGCAGAAGCGCTTGATTGGGTTTGCAGTATTTCACTGGAAACAGTGAATACTGTACTTCGCCATACCCTAGGGTATGGCTGCCAGAGTCATCAGGGCCGAAAATAGAGTCTGGGCTAGGATTCAGAGTCTCTGACTGAATCGCTCTGCTTGTTTAATCCTTCTTGTCTGTACTTGCCATGTTCTATCATTCTCACTAACTACTCTTGCTTTCTAGTGGGCTCTGGAAATCTAATGTTTCTCTGGAAGAGTAGTGGATTGTGTCTACTAACTCCAGGGTGGTGCAAGGTCAGTAAAAGGAGATCGTGTGAATGATTTTGCTGGACTATCTGTCTGTCTGACACCTGACCCCAGAGAACCGTTCCAGCCCAAACCGCTTGTTGCCCACACACCCACCTACCTACTGTGTTTGAGATAGCAGCGATTTCTGAGTGTCTGAAGGAATCTAATATCGCTGCATACTCAACTGCTGCTTGTTCATTTATTATTGTACTGAAAGAGGAAAATGGCGGACCAAGGTGCTCAGCAGCAGCCACAGGTAGAAGTAGTGATGAAGGTAGAAGAACCACAACCTTCTACCTCGAACCCTACTACTCCTCTGACTGCTACTCAGCAAGAGAAGAAGGAGCTACAGGAAAGACTGCAGCAAGAGCAGGCCCTGCTTGCAGAACTTGAGCGGCAGGAAGCAGCCGAGCTAGAGGCTGCAACAGATACTTCCAGAAGGGGGTACCTGTTGGAGCAGCTAGGCAAGGTTTTGACAGATGACCGTTGCTCCCAGGTGAACAAGAATCTGGCGGAGTGAGCCCTTCTTGAGCACAACGCCACCAGTTCTAACTTCACTAATTGGGATGACCGCATAGGCCGTCTGGAGCGCAGGGTGGATGACCTGGCAGCTGAGCAGTCCAAGATACTGAAAGCAATTCAGGATCTGACTGCTCAGCTAACAGCAGCCAAACTGACTACTCCCCAGTCTCCTACCGCCTCAATGAAACTCAAACCTTCTCCTTCTCCTCCTTCAACCCCCTCAGGTTCACGCCATTCTTCCCCCTCACCACCTTCATCCCAAAAAGCCTCAACCAAACCCACCTTTGCTGCTGTTGTTGCAGGGGATCAAAGGGGTCCCAAGATCCTTGCCCCCAACAAATTCAAAGGGGATGACCCCAAGACTGATGTTGGGACTGGGCTGCAGGGACCAGAGCCTACTTGAGCGGCTTTATATGCCCAAAACAGACCAAGGTGGCAACGGTTCTGGGGCTGCTGGAGGGGCCTGCTCAAAAGTGGGTTACTTCTACCTCCAGCGGTCTGCAGAAATCTATGGAGGATTGGGCTTTGGGATTGGGGGTGGACAGTCTTTTGCAGGCTCTGGAAGGCCGCTTTGCAGACAAGGAGTGGGCCCGCAAAGCTGCCGACATGATTGCTTGCTTGGTGCAGCAGCGCTACAGCGGTTCCCTGCAATCGTTGTTTGCAGAGTTCGAGCAGCTAACTTCCACCCCAGGTTTGGTCATGTCTGCAGATGACCTACTAACTAACTTCTGCAGGGCATCCCCTGAGAAGTTTTTTGTTGCATTGTACAGCGTTGGGCACAAGGATTGAAGATCCTTTGGCCGCGCAGCCCTAGACATGGAGGCTAAACTTCATGTCCACGCCCCCTCCTCTGACAGGAGGAAAGGTGTCGTCCCTCGTGGTGGTAGAAAGGGAAAGGCAGCCTTTGCACATGCAGGGTCTGCATCAGCATCTGATCAGACTCCTAGGCTGATACACCATCAGCTGGAACAGATGTTGCAGCGGCCCTGACTCAGGCTGTTCTGGGAGTTTTGCAGCAGCAAAAGAGATTCTCCCCCACCACAGCCTCAGCTAGTGCCAAGGGGAAGGACAAGGGACGTCGGCCATCCTCCTCCCAGCGCCCTAATCTGCCCAAAGACATCCGTATGCCAGCCGACCCACTCAATCCCTCCACTCTCCCCGGCATTACCTCAAGATCCAGGAGGGAGCGTGGAGAAGAAGAAAGGAAAGGGGGGTCTGCCTGAGATGTGAGGGACAACACTTTTTGAAGGACTACCCTTACATGACAGGCCCGGGTCGGTCAAAAAACTGAAACAGACTCTGGGGACTGCAGTTCCCCCCAGTGCTGCACCTTCATCTGCTCAGATAGGTGAATCTGCAGCTATTTCAGTTGAGACTATAGGTGAGAGTTTGGGGACTGCACGGGCTGCATCCTTCTGCTATGAGGATCCTGACCCGGATCTGGACCCGGGGCAGGATGAGCTCCAGTCACTTGCTGCTTTCTTCCTTCATCTGAAGAAACAGAAGAAAAGCAAGTCTGATCTCATCCTACTTGGCCCTCTGGTCAATCACACCAGGATCAAAGGGTTGTTGGATTGTGGAGCCACCAGGAACTTCATATCTCCCAGTGTTGTCAAGAAATTGCATCTGGGTATGAAAGTTCAGCAGCTGCAACAACCGTTGCTGGTTAGAATAGGTGACTCCACTGTTCTCACTATCAGGGAGAAGGTCAGGGGTATCCATGTTACCTTCGATAGTGCTGGAGAAGGTCAGGTGACTCCACTGTTCTCACTATCAGGGAGAAGGTCAGACACAGTCTGAACTTCTATATATTCCTTGATCTACCCTTTGACCTGGTGTTCTCTATGCAGTGGCTTAAGGCCGTCAACCCAAGGATCGACTGGAAGATCCCAAAGGTTGAACTGCCTAACAGACAGGGGGTGTACCAGCCATGTATGATTGTTGTTGAACACCACCCTAAGACTAGTTGCTACTGTTTGAGAGCGAGGGAGTTTTATGCTCTCTCGCGCCAGTATGACCATGAGCGCCTGTTCTTAGCTCTGGTCAAGCAGACAGACGCTCCTACTGTTTCCTGTCCTCCTGAGATACAGCAGGTGGTGGACCAGTACGTTGATCTGATGCAGGAGCCCTTTGAGTTACCCAACCGTCCAACCAAGCATCACATTGACCTACTACCTGGAGCAGTCCCTCCCAAGGGCCGCATCTACAGGATGTCCCCTGCTGAAAGGAAGAGTACAGAGCCACTTCCTAGGATCGATGATCTTCTGGATATGGTGCAGGGCTGCACAGTATTCAGCAAAGTCGACCTCAAATCTGGCTACCACCAGATTGAGATGGCAGAAGAGGATGTCTACAAGACAGCCTTCAAGACCAGGTATGGTACTTATGAGTTCCTGGTCATGCCATTTGGACTTTGCAACGCCCCACGGACCTTCCAGACAGAGATGCACCGCATTTTCAAGCCTTACCTGGACAAGTTCATGGTTGTCTACCTGGATGACATCCTGGTATTCAGCAGAACTGCCAGGGAACATGCGGAGCACTTGGCTCTTGTTCTTCAGTCGTTACGTGACAGCCAGTATAAGATTAACAGACAGAAGTCCTTTGGAGTTCCCTCTGTCATCTATCTGGGTCATGTAATCTTTGGAGATGGCCTGGCTCCTGAAGCAGCCAAGATAGCTACTATTCAGGAGTGGCCCCAGCCACGGACAGTAAGGGATGTCAGGTCCTTCATGGGTTTAGCCTCATACTACAAAAAGTTTGTCAGGAACTTTTCTGCAGTGGCCGCACCCCTGACCAACCTAACAAAGAAAGACACTCCATTTCTTTGGTCCCTTCCCTGTCAGTTGGCCTTCACACGACTCAAGAAGGCCTTGACCCGTGCACCAGTGTTGAAGTTGCCTGACCCCACTTTGCCATTCATCCTGACCACTGACGCCAGTCAGTATGGCACTGGGGCAGTTCTTCAGCAAGATGATGGGAATGGTCTACGACCAGTAGAGTTTATGAGTAAGAAGATCAAAACTCAAAAGCTTCAGGACTCTACCTACAAGAAAGAACTGTATGCTCTTGTTTGTGCCTTGAAACATTGGAAGCACTTTCTCCTGGGAAGGCACTTCAAGATCTTTTCAGATCACTCCACCTTACAGTGGATGAAGTCCCAGGGAGAATTGAATGATAAGTTGGCACGATACATTCAGTTCATAGACATGTTTGACTTTGAACTGAAAAATAAGAAGGGCTGCTACAACGAAGTAGCAGATGCCCTCTCTCGTAGGCCTGACTCTTTTGCATTGATCTCCTCCACTCACTCCTTTGGAGAGGAGACCCGTCAGATCATTACTCGTCTTCTGCCTCAGGACCCGACTTATGGACCCATAGTCAAGAATCTGCAAGCGGATCCCAACTCTGAACCCGACCATGCCCCGAGTTCAGATTTGTTGTATACCTACAGCAGAAGTGAGGAGCGTTTGTGCATTCCCCAGGATCAGCGGCTCGGGACACTACTGATGTCAGAGTGTCATGATGCACGTGGACACTTTGGGTTCTTAAAGTCATATGCAGCCCTGTCGCAATGCTTCTTCTGGAAGAAGATGCGGAGTGATATGCTGCGCTATGTGGAAACCTGTGAGCTTTGCCAGAGGAACAAGGTCCAGCGTAGGCCTCCTCTGGGACTACTCAAACCCTTACCCATACCTGATGGCCCTGATGAATCTGTATGGATTGACTTCACAGATTTAGGCAAGACCACCCCTCGAGGCATGCGTCAGGTTATGGTCTGCGTGGACATGTTCTCCAAATACGCAAAGTTCATCCCCTTGCCAGAGGTAGCTAGAGTCCCGGCCGTGAGAGCAACCTTTTTAGAGAGGTGGGTCACACACCATGGACCGCCCACTTCTATAGTCAGTGATAGAGACCCCCGATTTTGCAGCGAGGAGTGGCAGTCCTACTGTAAGGACTACCTACACTCACGATTGGACATGACTTTTGATCATCATCCCGAAGCCAATGTTCAGGCTGAAGTGATGAACCAAGTCTTATTCCAATTGCTGCGTCCTATCATCTCCCCAGATCAACAGGATTGGGATCTCCACTTGGCTCGATCACAGCTTGTGTATAACATGTTTGTCCATTCCTCGACTGGGTTCAGTCCATACCAGTTGCGCTGGGGACGTGAACCACGACAGCCTCTCGATGATATCATCGATAAGGCTAAGTCAGACCTGACACCAGGCACCGCAGAGTTCACCAGACGCTACCGCATAGATGTGGAAAGAGAACGGCCCTGCGCGGGCGAACTTGTTCAAAGCCCAAAAGGCAATGATTGAGCAAGCTAATCGCCATAGGCGGCCTTCCCCCATCCGGACTGGTGATTATGTCTGGGTAACCAGTTCTGAGTTGTCGAGGGAGGAGGATATCTCCCCCAAGCTGTTGCCTCGTTATTTGGGTCCATGGCAGGTCTTAGATACAGTGGGCGTTGATCCATTCGGCCCATCCTATGTCATCGACGTCCCGTTGCATATACGAACCTACCCGGTCTTCCATGCATCTAAGCTGCATCCATTTACTCCAGCTGATGCATTCCCAGACCGGCCCCCTCAATTTGGTCCACCGATCCCTGGCAARGGGTATGACGTGGAATGGATTGAGGATGAGTGGGGCACAGACCCCGATCGGCAGTAGCTTGTGAGGTTCGCTTTCCAGCCTCCTTCTGAGAACAGATGGTTCTACAGAAGGGAACTTCTCAAGACAACAAAGTCAGTTGTTCTGCGATATGAAGCGGCTCAGAAGGGCAACCTTCCTCGCCGTTCACCTTGTCTGCATCCCTAGCTCGGATGTCCTCGCTCCCCGGGGGGGATAAGCCTGCAATGACTTGCTGATTTCAACTGCTGAGACTGACTGCGAGGCTGTACAGTGTACTGCTGCGTTTGCTGTGTGCTTTGCTGTGTTTTTTTGTTTGCTCTGAGGGCCGCCCGCTGTTCTAAAAATAGCCTGAATTAACAGCAGTAGGGATTGAGTAGTTACCGACCCTAACTGGCCTTGAGCCCTAAGTGCAGCAGCAGGGCCGATTTCATAGAGGCCGAGTAGGCCCTGACTAAAACGGTACCGGTAGGTCCTAGGCTAGGATAGTGTAGAATCTACAAGTAGGTTGGGGTAGGACGGTTTAGGACTTTTGGCTGTTCACTTTCGCGAAGCAGCGTTTGGAGAAGCCAAGCAAGATGGCGGTGGCAATTGTCTACAGGCGGCATCATGAGACCCTTGCCTTGGACGGCAGCCATAGCCGACCCTTCTGAAGGTTGCCGAAGCTGGGGCATCCTCAACGCATCTACCCCTGAGGGTATCTGCGTCTGGCCGGGCTATTTCGAGGCTCTTCACTGAGTGTTTGTGGGTGGCGGCAGCCAGAGCTGCCGGTTTCTTCGTCAGAGTTGTTCATCGACACTGAAGACTTCATCGCCATCTGTTCTTCATCTGGGTGGTTGGCGCTGGCCTCTCGGAGGCTGTTTCGGTTGTGCACTACTAACTGGGTGTAGGGTAGAGAGTGGAGTGTGGAGTTCTGAGTGTGGCGAGACACTGGAACAAACTCTATAACGATATCTGGTTTTAATTGGCTCTTCGTCAGTGTGAATTCCAATTGTTATCCTCACAGGTTTCTTCTTGTGATTGGTTGTTGGTAGTACTCTTAGAGAGAGTGAGAAACACTGTGTGTCTTCTCCCCACCTGTGCATAGCTGTATTCCGCTGCCTACTTTGATATGTGTACAGTCTGGACTCTGCCTCCTCTCCCCCTTCTCTTATGCATGTATGGGCGTGTATGAGACTGTCTGTGTGTGAGTGGCGGTAAAAATCGTCAGACAACCAAGTTCATAACAGTAGAGTAGCGTCGAAGTCGAATGTGGCCAGCGTCCAAGGGGGGCGGGGGGGGGAGGGGAGGAGAGAGAGAGAGAGAGAGAGAGAGAGAGAGAGAGAGTAGCAAAGTTGAGTGTAGTGGCATAGAGTAGCGCCGACTGTAGCATGGCGTCGAAGTCGAAAGCAGCCGAGTAGGAACAATAGGGTATAGTACTGTCGAGTGTGGTAGTGGAGTGTAGCCAGTTACTTAGGGGCGCCATTTCTTTCCGGAGCCGCCTCGCAAAAAAAAGTTAGTTACATCACCCCCGTGCGGGTGTATGTTCAGATATTGACTAGTGCTGCGGGTGTTACCTCCGTGTACAAGCCAAAAATTGGTCTGCGGAGTGCCCCGCGCGGCACTACCAGGCCAGGCCCTACTGGCCCAGTGTGATTTCGCTACTGGCCTAGCGATCATCTCCAAATGATCAATACACAATCTGGACCGTGCAGTATAACGCCGCCGACGGTCCAGATTGCGAGTTGATGACATTGAAAACGATCAGCAGCCAATCTGGACCACCACGCACCAAGGTAACCAAGGGCCCAGATCAGCTGCTGGTTACAGGCCGCAAAATAGCAATTGTTATAATGTAGTGACCAACCAATCAACTCCATAGCAAACATCCAGATTCACTCGCAAACTATCGAGAGGTTAGTTCACTCATCCACTCACATACACACATGAACTACACACTGAAGTGACCGAACATCATAGAGACACGCCTTGTTTACCAAAATCCCGCACACCCATTCAACCACTTTTCACGGCATAACAGGTGACAGATAACATCCATGACTGAAAAGACCTTAACGACTTTGACGAGACTGCAAAACCCGACACGTGAACCGACTGGTGAGAAAAAACTTTGATCCTTCCGAAGAACTCAAACGATATGCTGATGAACCCATAGATGATGCTTGGGACAGCGCCCTGCCTTCACAACCTGGCAAAATGCCGGACGCGTTTCTGTTGTTGCCAGTGCCAGCGTCCTCAGGGGCTATTCAAAGGGGAATAACTCCTACACATGCTGTCTATAAATACCGCTACGATCGCTACGTCCTTCTACTTTTTCACATTCGAACTTCAAAACATGGTTTTCTTCCCACTACCGTGAAAACCCCGCCCTTGTCTTTCCAAAAAGCCCGATTCCGATCTGCGTCACATGCTACCTCAATGTCGATCTGTTGCTGATTCCACACTTGATACTTCAATTTTTCTGCTTACAAACCCCTGCCCTTGCTTTCCCAAAAGTCCGATACGCACGCTCGTTCTAAATTTCAAAAACTCCTCCCGCCCTTGCCTGTACCTGACCTATTTTCCGTACTTCATTCCCATACTCTAATTTTGCATTCAGTTTGAAACCCCACCTCCACTTCTTTCAAGAAAAAAACAATACGTGCGTTAGTCCAGAAGTCCATCCTGAAAAACCCCACCCTTGCTTAGTTCAGTTCACATCTATGTTTCGTGTCTAGCCCGTTCCTACACAATTTCGCTGCACCTAGCCTTGTTCCGCGCTTTATACCTTGTCCCACTCTACCTTTTGCCCTTGCATTCCCCCGCCCGGACCCATTCAGATATTGTGTCCGTACTTTTTTTAATTCCTGTACCCGTTCACACAGTACCTCTGCCCACTCATCCCATGCACCGTCTTTCAGACGAGAGAAGAGTCGCAGCCTGGAGTCCAAAAACTCATCAGGGAACCCTCTTCTCCATAACTCCATTTTCAGGGCCAGAAGTGTGGGCCCGGCCTCGTGTTTGACAAGCTCATGATTCCATATCCTGTGCAGGTAGCCTGTTATTACAGCCTTCTTTACCTGATACGCCGAATAAGACTCAAAGTCCTACAGCCCTTGAAATACCACCCGTCCCCCTTTAAGGAGAAAGGGCCCATTGGCCGTTACAGCTGTGCACCTTACGATCATCAGTTCACACCCAAGGAACGGCCAAGCCTCCATTCCCTCACTTGTTCTCGTGAGCAAACAAATAAGGAGCAAAGCAATCTCTCTCTCTCTCTCTCTCTCTCTCTCTCTCTCTCTCTCTCTCTCTCTCTCTCTCTCT
>BFEA01000472.1:797357-808042 GCA_003427395.1 Chara braunii | reverse complement strand
GTTGTTGTTGTTGTTGAGTTGAGTCAGCAGTAAGAGGGAACTTCGGATATTGATTCTGGTTCATCCATTCATTGTTATTATTATTACTGAGGGAAGAATAAGATTGGTGAAGTGAAGGAGGAGGAGGAAGGTGGAGAGAGAAGGGGGGAATTGTCATTGGTCTTGCTGGTGTACTTCTTCTTCTTCTTCTTCTTCTTCTTCTTTCTCTCTCCTCTGGTCTTTATCTCTTTGCAAGTGCTTTCATTTCTTTCGCAATTGGGTGGCATTCTCTTTCATTGTGAATTTGCACTTGGGAAATGACCAGGATCGTAACACGTGGGGTTCTTTTCCCCCTGTTGGCCTGGGTCTGAGTGCGGCCGCGCGAGGCGCCCAGACATTCCACGAGGCATACCGCATGGGTTATTGCATTCCTGCTGGCCCAATTTTTGAGTTCCATCGCAGAAAAGACATCAACTTGCCTTTAACCCACGTTGGTATGCAACAACAATGTCAGGAGCAGTAGGTAAGAGTTCTTTCTTACTATACCATCTGGCTTCAAACGTAGGTTGAGACTTGAACTGTACCTTATACTACTTCTGTGGTCTTCCTGTGACGAGCGCGGGGCTGAGAGAGAGCCGAGGGAGAGGAGAGAGAGGGAGAGAGTGGGAGCACACACATACTCACTCACTCGACACGACTGAGGGTTAGACGCAGACATAGTGGCAAGGGCACAAAGTCGAAGTCTTGGATTCGAATGCCGAAACAGCGAGTCACACTGAGTACGAGTACAGCAGCAGAAAACTGGTACGAGACTGGTCCCGGTACTGTACGGGGAGCCGATATAAGTACCGGTGACACGTACGGTACCAGGGGCATTTCCACAAAAGCCCCGAGGGCAGAACTGAAAAATGCGGTATTTGAAAGTGGCGCCCGAATTGCAGCATGGCGCCAGTTGTCCAAAATCCGACGGTACCAAAGGAGGGGTTTGGAAGAAAGGGTGCCAGGCCGAAAACAGGATGCAGCAGAAAGAGCAAAAAGATAGGCCAGGGATTGAGCCCTGGCGAAGTCCGTAACACTATCCCCTCCCTCTGGAAGGCAACGTCCCGGCTGCCAAACAGCCAAGGAAACAAAAAGAGTTGTGAAGGACGGGACGGGGCCGATCACTGGTCGGAGAAGGAGAAGGGGAGTGATGCAAGTCACAGGGTATTCTGTCTGGTGTTCTGCCCAGGTGAAGGTATGATGTGACCGGGTGGGTCTATAGGGGAAGCTAAGCAATGTTCGGGGAACAGGGGATTTCTATTAATGTTCTACTGGGTAGGGGAAACGATGTTCAGGAAAACAGGGAATTTCTATTGATGTTCTAGTGGGTAAGGGAAACAATGGTCAGGGGAACAGGGAATTTCTATTGATGTTCTAGTGGGTAAGGGAAACAATGGTCAAGGGAACAAGGAATTTCTATTGATGTTCTAGTGGGTAAGGGGAACAATGGTCAGGAAAACAGGGATCTGCTAATGATGTTCTACAGGGTTGTCAAAGTCAGGAAAAAAAAATAAAAATGAAAATGTTTGTTCAGGAGGCGAGGGTTGGTGTGTCCGAAGGAGTCGGAAGCAGAATCTCATGTAGGAACAAAGTGTCCAAGTGTCTTGAAAGGGGATCTGCAGCGGTGTTGACCAGGTCTTGGAGTAGGTGGTAGAAGCGGTCTTCGGCGGCTGCAACAAGTAGAAGTCCAAGAAGCGTAACAGTAGTTCAAATGTCCAAAGTCCAAGTGCTAGGGTGCGTCCGGTACACGAGCTGCAAGGAGGTCTGATCTAGAAGCAAGGAAGTCGCAGAATGATGCAAAGATCCATGTCACAAGTTGCTGCTCCAGTAAGTCCGCGAGTCGGGATGTTGGCCGATGAAACAACACGATGGCCAAACCAGCTGCATAATCTCCATGAACAGTGAGGCAGCAGGCCATCGTCCTCGTGCGCTTGCCATTAGATCCTTTATCACCGGCGTCACACAGTTTCATAAGCATTGGACAAGAGAGACAAGGTAGTGGAGAGGACATACGGGACAAGGCTAGGCGAGGGCAAGGGCAAATCAGACATCAGGAATAGGAGTCGAGGGGAGGGTGGATTGGGTTCAAGGGTGTGTGTAGAACGGGGTTGCGAGGTCGTAGCAAGGTTTATACAGGGGTTTAGGGTTGTAGTTACGTGGGTATCTAGGACATACGAGTAGCACAATCATAGGTGCCGACAAGTTTCATGGCATTTTTTAGATTCGAGAGAGGTTCACATGTAGATTCTTCGTCGGGGTGTTCGATCCATTTGACTTCGTATTCAGTGATTGGTTCTGGGTGGTCAGATACGTGAGTAGTTCATCGACCTATCATTGCTTCAACAACGAATTCAGGGCCTCTGGGTAACATGATAGGTGGAGGTCTAGGATATGGGCGGTCAGCGAATTGGGGTGGGGATTCATGATATTCTTTCAAGTATTCGACGTGGAAGACCGGGTGGACGCGGCTCATGTCGAGGGGGAGTTGGAGTTTGTAGTTGACGTCAGAGGTTTTTTCAATGATGGGGAAGGGTCCGAGCCATTTGTTCGAGAGTTTCTTTGACAATCCATTTTCGGGTTCAAAGCGTTTGGCGGAGAGCCAGACTTTGTCCCCTACTTTGAATTGCAAGTCTCGTCTGTGTTTGTTGATCTTGTTTGCTTGTTGTTCCTGTGTTCTTTCGAGGGCTTTTGTTACTTCTTTGAGGAGTCGATTCATTGTTGCTACCCATTCATTCAGGGAAGGGCAGGGTGTGGAGGGGTTGAGTTGCGAGGGAAGCAGGAAATCAGAGGGCAAGCGCACATGGTAGCCAAGGTCAAGGTAGAATGGAGACATGCCGGTGGAAGGGCAAACAACGTTGTTGTAGGCGATCTTGGCGGCGGTGAGCAACTGATCCCAGCCGTGTTGATGTGGATGACAATACTTCCGTAGGATTCTTTGGAGAGTATCATTCATCTTCTCGGTATGTCCATCGGTCTATGGGTGGAATGCAGTGCTATACTTGAGTGTAATTCCGTAGGCGTTGAAGAGTTGTTTCCAGAACTGTGAGAGGAAACGGGAATCGCAGTTGCTAACGATATTCTCGGGGAGGCCGTGGTGGCGTGCAACATGGTCGAAGAAGAGTAAGGCAATGTCTTTTGCAGTGTGCGAGGTGGTGCAAGGAATGAAGTGGGCGCGTTTGGTGAGGCGACAGACAATAACGTAGATGCAATCATGCCCGCGGTCGGTCTTAGGGAGACCGCACACGAAGTCCTTGGAAATGGACTGCCACCGGTGAGTGGGGATGGGCAAAGATTGGAGCTTGCCGGGTTTGGCCCGGTTCGAGGAATTGACAACCTGACACGTGGGACATGAGCGAATGTATGTTTTAACGTCGGCGAGTAGAGAACCAATAGAAGTAGCGGGAGACGGTGTCGAAGGTTTTCTAGAAACCGAGATCACCTGCAGTCTTGACGTCGTCGCACGACCACAACGATCGCGACGATGATGATGATGACGTGGCACGCCGACGACGATCGCGACGATGACGATGATGACGTGGCACGACGGCGACAATCTCGACGATGACGTGGTCTACGACGATGATACTGATGATGGCCAGGTGTTGACGACGAAGCAGGGTGGGTCGGGCGGGTTCGAACCGCTCCGATACCAGTGTGACGAGCGCGGGGCTGAGGGAGAGCTGAGGGAAAGGAGAGAGAGAGGGAGAGAGTGAGAGCACACACACACACTCACTCACTTGACACAACTGAGGGTTGGACGCAGACACAGTGGCAAGGGCACAAAGTCAAAGTCTTGGATTCTGAATGTTGAAACAACAAGTCACACTCAATACAAGTACAGCAACACAAAACAGGTACAAGACTGGTCCCCATACTGTACGGGGAGCCGATATAAGTACCGGTGACACGTACGGTACCAGGGGCATTTCTGCAAAAGCCTCGAGGGCAGAACTGAAAAATGTGGTATTTGAAAGTGGCGCCCGAATTGCAGTATGGCGCCAGTTGTCCAAAATCCGACGGTACCAAAGGAGGGGTTTGGAAAAAAGGGTGCCAGGCCGAAAACGGGATGCAACAGAAACAGCAAAAAGATAAACAAGGGATCGAGCCCTGGCGGAGTCCGTAACACTTCCTCTACCACCTGTAGAAAAATAGCCATTTTCCAAAATTTTCTCAACTTCATATCCTCCATTCATGGAGGGTGGAAACATAGACGGCCTGTTAGGAAAGTTATTCCTTCTACGTATGGTAGCAGTTGAGACACATGGAAGGCAGGATAGGTCCTTAGGTGTGGGGGTACATCTATTCGATAGGAAGGTCCATCTACATCCCCAATCACCTTGAGAACTTCCCAAGGACCATCGTAGACAAGCAACAGTTTTTGAGACACGTTTTCTTCCAAGGAAAATTCTTTAGACTTCACTCATACGAGATCTCCTTCTTGAAACTGTGATGGCCGACGATGTTTGTTGGCCTGCTCAATCATCTGGATTTGGGCTTTCTGTATATTTTCTTTTACCTTTTAATATCTTCCTCATACAGAACTGCGAATTCACGGGTTTCTGGGGGTAACATGAAATCTGGTGCCGGGTCAAAGCATCAATAGGACGTTGAGGCTTCCAACCTTTATGCAGTGCCTTAGGTGTTCTTCTTGTAGCCGTATGTATACTGTTATTATAAGCACTAGCAATCTTAGGTAAGTTCTCATCCAAATCGATTTGATCGGGTCGAACATACATGCACAAAAGTTGTTGGCATAGATTATTCATTTGCTCAGTTTGGCCATACGTTTCAAGATGTCTACCTGACGACGTGGTCAACCGGGTGCCATAGACTTCCATCAACTTTTGCCATTGTAGACTAGTGAACCGAACATCCCTATCAAAGATGATGTTTTTTGGGAATCCATACTCAGAAACCCATCCCATTTGAAACTTTTGCATAACCAGTTCGGTTCTAAGCTTCGGCAAGCAAAGGAATAAACATAGCATACTTTGAGAATCTATCTACGATGACCATAACCTGACTATTGTCATTTCGACTTTTAGTGAGACTCGTAAAGTTTATGGAGATAAACTCACCTGACTCACTTGGAATAGGCAATGGTCTTAATAGTCCCAACGGATTCTCATGCGTAGGCTTGCTCCTCTGACAGACAAGACAAGTCTGCATATACATTAGTACATCCTCTTTCATTCCTTTCCATTCAAAGCGTTCTCGGACATCGGCATACGTCTTCTTAAAACCAAAGTGTCCCTCTGCATCACGACATTCCCCAATGATTAAACTCTTGATTTGTTTCTGGTGAGGAATACATATCCCCAATGATTTGTTCCTGGTGAGGAATACATAATCGTTCTTCGGTTTTATCCACATAGAAGAGTAAGTCATCAACCATTCGATATTCAGGGAATAGTTCAGGGTTCTTTCGTAGCGTCCCAATGATAGGACTCCAAATAGGATCGCTATCATAACCTTTCCGTTCATTCCCAATATCGAGATAGGAAACTATTGTTCCAAAGAAGTCTGCACGTCTGGACAAGGCATCCGCAACCACATTAGACTTTCCTTTGATTGTCTTTATCTCAAAGTCAAAGGTATTGATGAAAGCGGACCATGTGATCCTGGCGCTTCTGCCGCCAAAGGACCCACTTGCCATACCCACCGACCGATCCAGATTTCACTACTGAAACATAGGAACCCTTCACTTGTGTGGTCATCTGCTCTCGTTGGAGAGCGAGATCGCGAAACTGCCGATAATTGTACTTACCTGACTTGGCCTCGGCCACGAGCTGTCCACGAATTGGCTTGGGCAAAGCTCGTGAGTAGATATACGAGACCTGATTATCTTGCGAATTCAGTCCAGGTACCTGCAAAAGACAATCCACTTCACGAGATAAATCATCAATGGAAGACCAACGCTTTGAGTTTGTCAAAGGCCTTGTCAACCATCGTTTTGTCAAGAAATCTCTCCTTAATCTTTTGGAGAAATTGTCTCAACGTGAGGGTCTTAGCTTACTCACCAATATCTTCAAAGCCTGTAGCGTTGGCTTCGAACAACACCTGGCCACTCCCCCAGACACGACGTGGACAAGGCCATCTAACTCTCAGGCTCGACTGGAGCGGTGCCGCAATAAGTCTGGATGTCTGCGATCCACAACAAAAAGTTTTCATCTTTCTGGTTGTTGTGGAAACGGCAGCTTCATTTTCACTTTTTCCTTTCTCTTAGACTTTTCTACCTCCTTAACCGGTTCTTCCTTCTTGGCAGGTTCTTCTTTCTTTTATGTCTTTCTTAGAACCTTTGGGTTTCTCCAACGTGACTCGCTTCATTGCATCCTTCATTAATTTTTCCTAGGGTTCCTTCTTGACTACCTCCCCCCGATCTCCTCCTCAGTTCCTACCTTGTCTTTCCCTTTCAAGAGTCTTGTCATTGTCTTCAATGAGGCAGTGTTGCCATCAATCTTCTTCTCAAGATGTACAAGGTAGACCATAATAGACTGTAGAATGGATACAAACTCGTTGCCTGCTTCTTAGTAATGAAACCTTTGCCACTTCGGAAACCTCCAAAAGAAGCCAAAACAAAACCTATCCAAATACAAAAAATGAAAGGTAACTTATACCATAATTCATCCATGATTCTTTCTTCTTCTTCTTGCGCTTCTTGTTGTCTATGGAATTCCTCAATCTTTCTCCTTCTCTAAGTGTGTTTTCTAATTGCCTGACATTCTCCTCCATTATCTCCACAGACAATTGTGGTTCTACTTTCTTTCCTTTTTCCTCTTCTTTTCTTTTCTTTCTTTCCAGTTCCATCTTGTCCAGATTCTCGGCTACATACCGGTCAAGGGCCATTCACCCTTGCTTTGTGAGGTCCTCGACCCTCTTACCATTCTCCATCATTTGAGCGGCTGTCTCTGCGGCTTTCATTTCACCTTCTGCGGCACGCAGATTGAACTGGCCATAAACCAGCTGTTCAATTTATGAACCGGCGCCATGTACCTCACCGACAAGCTGGTGGAGAAGGCTGATCAAAGTCTGCCTTCTCGCATCAATTTGGCCACGGGTCTTTAATTCTCCCCCTTCTTCGTCGGCGTACACTGTGAGAGGAATGGGGAAGAGAAAGAGAGGTATGAACCGAGTGAGAATAGAGGCGCGCAAGCATTTCCTGAGATAAGTCATTTTTCCCAGCATGTAAAAGCCGCACAATAAATAAAATTAAAAGACAAAAATAAATTCCACGGCACACGCAACTCCTATAGCAAGAAATAATCAAGGCAGACAAAAAGAAGCAGGTTCTCAATTGATTTCCTTATCTAACTTTGTTGTCTGTTCTATGTGTGATGACGTCCTACAGCAAGTGTATAGGTGTCGCAGCCACGACCAATGCGATCAAGACAACAACACACTTGTGAGTATACACAGCAACCACAGAGAACCAACAGGTGAGTAGGTCAGCCAACACAACAACACATCTATGGTTAGCTTCCTTCCTCTACGGCTGCAACATCTGCAGAAACAATGCAACCAAACACAAAGGCTGGCACTCGATACTACAGCAAATCGTGAAGCCGTACCGTCTGCCGGCACACAAATGCACATTCAACAGTTCCTCCACAGCAGCGTTTTATGCACGCCATGTATCACCCCTGGCATGCCAACGCAACAGCTCTATGGAGTCTGCCACGTCCGCATCAAGGACCTAAAAGGTCTACGAGGGGGGGGATGCTATGTCAACAATGCATGTCTGCAACACACACAACACTAGCATGCCACGTCAGCGCTTCATAAGCAGGCTATCGCAACACAGCTACGTGCCACGTCAGACCATGCCCTGCAAGATGCCACATCAGCATTCCAGGTCATGCCACGTAGGCAGTGTGCTACATCAGCGGTCCCGATTTCACACTTCTTTCTCTCTGGACCAGCGCCATGTTAGCCTGTTGCCAACGAAGCTCTTGCTGGCATCTCGACGTCTTCCGTGTAGCCACGTCATCAACTTCAAGGGAGGCTGCACACACGTGCCGTACGACATGTCTAGACCTGCGATATTCACCACGCGCGTTAATAAACACGTTTCGTCCTGCACGTGCGGTGCCTCCCACTTACCTGGGTGCCACATCAGCACCGGACAGCAGATTGCGATGAAGGAGTTACCTCCGATACCAAATTGTAATGAGCCCGATCTGGCAGATACTCCTCAGACGTCAAAGCACAAGTAGTCTCAGATCTGCACAAAGTCTCCAGTTAACGTTAAGTGATATCTGAAACAGTATATCGTTACCAATAGACGAAGAGAGTGGATGGAGGAGAGACAGAGAAGGTGGAAGAGAAACAATGATCACACCAGAGTAATCCAATCAAACCCCACTTCTTCTCCCGGCTTCCTCTCGCCTCCACGTCATCAACCAGTAGCGATAACAAGTATGATAAGTCCTGATCACCCAGAAATGCCACGTGGCACGCTTATCTCGTGAAGACCATGAAGACAACAGCAGATTACGGTAACGACGTCAACCTCAGGTGAGTACCCGATCCCAATCATCCACAGATCTCCCTGTCGCAACCAGTCACCTCACGTAGACAGCGTGGCCAATGCCACGTCAGACGCAGAGACAGGTGGCATGCACCACATCATCAATGAAGACAGGTGGCAGCACCACATCAGCAACACAATGTAGAAGGTGGCAGCGCGACATCAGCAATGCAGACCGGTGGCATGCGCCACATCAGCAACGTAGACAAGTGGCATGCGCCACGTCCACAGGGTAGACAGGTGGCAGCGCCACATCAGCGATGCCTGGTGCACAGAACAGAAAGTGCCGGCATGCTGCCACAGTCCACGTCGTCTTCCACAGTGCCTGCCTACAGCCAACGTCAAGCCAGCGTTTCGCCAGTGTCGAGCCAGCATCAATGCCAGCGTCCAGTCAGAGTCGAGCCAGCGTCAAAGCAGCAAAGCAAGACCGAATATTGACTGCCCAGAGTCCAAGTCTTATGTAATGTTTGTCGAGGCAGTCTGGCCTCGAGTGTCCTTTCCACAGTCGTACAGATTGAGTCACAGCCGAGGGCCTGGATTGCATACAGTTGCAGACTCCCCTTGGTCCTGATGCTGTCTGGGTACCTGCATACAAACAAATGTGTGTCTGACCGGCGGCCTGGGCTGGATACATTTTGACTTTCACTGTTGGGTTTTTGACAGTTGACTTTAGTCAACTGTCGCTCGTCCAGGCCCTGAATCTTTTCGTGGGGTTCTTTTCCCCCTGTTGGCCTGGGTCTGAGTGCGGCCTGGCGAGGCCCCCAGACATTCCACGAGGCATACCCATGGGTTATTGCAGTATGATTATTACAGATCTTACCTCAAATTCTCCTACACGGTCCAAGTTTTGGTCTCTCGGGTAGAAATCAGATTTTCAGTGTTCCTCTGTGGTCGCACATTTGTAGCGACAGTGTTCTGAATTTACCTGTAGAGCTGCAAATTCCTTCTACCCATTGGGCTTTGAAACGGTATTCACCAGTTCGCAGTAGCTGATGCAGATCCCAGGGTTTGATCCCTAGTCCCCACCTTACCTGTGTACAGTATCTGTGTCGACCCCTAGAGTTGAACCCGTGACCTGTGTATTTGTAACAGCTGGTAGGTTGTCGTAGGGTCCATAGGTAGCAGGGGTTCGATCTGTAGACCTGTCGAATAGGAGTCCCAGTCAGGTCTAGCAGTCGTAGCTGTAGCTGTCTCGAAGGGTCAAGGTCATAGCTGCCACAGCCCAGAAAGGTCAAGGTCGTAGCTGCTACGGTATCGAAAGGCCAAGTCTACGGTCTTCCGAAAGGTCCAAGTAGTGGCCTTTCGAAGTTGCCCACGTTTAGGCTGAGGCAAGTGGGCAACTGGTGAGGCAAGTGGGCAAGTGGTGGAGTCTACCCATGCTGAGTCAACAGTCCCAGTCGTAGGCAGTCCTGGTCCAGTCAAGCAAGTACCGCATGGGACTGTGTGCACTACGGGCATGGGAAAAGGGCCAGACCAACGAGCTGCAGAAGTATAAATCAAGAGGCAGTGCCCAGTCATTCATTCATTCCTGCGTGAGCCATGCGGAAGCGCTGCCACAAGCAACTTGTGCGAGGTGGTCTGCAGTGAGCCTGAGGACGAAGTGGGCGAGAGAGAAGGAGTGTAGCCATAGCGATAGGGAAGTAGCGACCATAGCCGCCATAGCATCAGTGTGTGTGTGTGTGTGTGTTCAGAGTATCGCGTGTGGGATATCCAGGGTGATCCTGTGTATGCCAACAGAGAGTTGTGTGGGCGCTGAGTCACCATAGCCATCGAAGTGAACTTGTATCTGATCTGTGTTCTCGACTACCATATCTCTGAGTTCTGAGTGGGCGCTTGTCGCCAGTTTGCTGCGCACCTGCATGTATGAGAAGTGTGAATGAAAGCGAGTCTGATCTCATTGGTATCGGAGCTGGTATCCGCTATTCCACACGCGACGTGCCGTTGTCTGTCGCAGGGTGAGAACGCGCCATAGTTGAGGTGGCCATCGAGAGAAGAAGTCCACCATAGCGGAGCTGGAGGTTGAAGAAGCCGCCGCGCGCACCTGCAGAGAAGACCACGACGAAGAAGAATAGAGAGAGAGAGAGAGAGAGAGAGAGAGAGAGAGAGAGAGAGAGAGAGAGAGAGAGAGAGAGAGAGAGAG
>BFEA01000472.1:785581-797142 GCA_003427395.1 Chara braunii | reverse complement strand
GATTGGCTTGCGTTGAAGACATCGCTACGGCGAGAGAGAGAGAGAGAGAGAGAGAGAGAGAGAGAGAGAGAGAGAGAGAGAGAGAGAGAGAGATGAGCGATACAAGTTTGGTTGTCACTTACCTGTGAAGTGTGCCGTGCAGTCCCATGAAGTGAGAGGCGGCCATAGCCGCGGAGCTCGACCACAGAGAAACAAAGGAGGGTGAAAGAGAAAAAGGAGGAGACTGAGGAAGGTGAAAGAAGCCATAGCCGAGGAGGAGAAGGGAAAGACGAAAAAAAAAAAAAAAAAAAAGAAAGCGAGAAAAAAGACAACCGGGGTGAATAGAAAGGAGGGGAGGTAGGGAGAAAGGAAGGAGAAGAGCGGCGACGAAGGTGAAGCCGGCCGCCATAGCTAGAGCTGACCGGAGGTGTTCACCGGGGTTGACCGGCATTGATTGGGAGTTGACCAGAGGTGTTGACCGGGATTGACCGGCATTGGCCGGGGGTTGACTGCAGCATTGACCGAGCATTGACCAAGGCGTTGGCCAAGGCCGTTGACCACGAGTTTGACCAAGCTGCAGCCGGTATAATCTCGCCAAGCCCTCAGCCTATCCCCTCGCCCTATGGATGTGCACACACCCTGTGGTACTTGCTGAGTCAAGTTTGTCTGTCTCTTCTTTCTGCATCGAGTCTTTGTCCAGGTCTTAGGAACTCTGCGGATGAAGGATGGGGCCTCGTTGACCAAACCCACACGGGCTGAGCAGGGCTAAAGACCGTGTCTGACGACTTGACTGTCCCGGAGGACACGAACCCTCCCAAGGACCGGTACTGACCGGCGCGCTGCTTGGTGTGGCACGGTAGGCCCAAAATCCGAGCTGTGGGCTGCACAACAGGCCGTCTAAGTCTTGAGAAGACCTGTTGATCGTGTCGTCCTTCTGCGACGTTAAATAATTCCTAAGGAGTTACAGGGGATCTCCTTAAATGCCTCCTGATCAACAACAGGTCTTGTAGTGACATCCTTAGGCTAGAGATCCTAGTTGACAGGATCCTGTCCGGATTCTGTAAGTCGTTAGATTGAGTCAATAGGTGAGTCAGTCAGGGGGAGTAGAGTCTAAGTGGTGAGGAGTGGAACCGTTGCCTGGTTGTGCGCCAATCACCATGGTTGACACCCATAGTGGGAAGAGTACTGCCCCCTCCGAGGCCGAGCAGGCCCGGATTGCCGCCCTTTTGAGAGAGAAAAAGGAGAAGAAGGAGCTCCTTAAGCAGGCGAAGTTACAGGCCATTGCAGAGGAGTAGGCGGCGAAGAAGAAGAGAATGGAGGAGGAGATGCTTAGATTTCAAAAGGAGAAGATGCTGCACATCCAGCTAGAGGAAGAGGAAAGAAGAAGGGCTGCAGAGGAAGAAGCAGCAGCAGAGGAGGAGGAAGAAGAAGAAGAAGAGCCCCTTGAAAGAAGGCGTGGAGAAGAGAGAGGGAAAGCAAGTGGCACGAAGGAGGAGGACATATGGAGGAAGAAGAAGATTAGTGAATGGGTGGCTAACTTATCCTTGGGAGAAGATGAAGAGGCACAATTATATGTGCCGCAGGAGGAGAGGGAGGCGTTTGCCAGGGCCCTGGAGCTGATAGAGGATCCCCTAAAACGCCAGGCGACAGAGAATGAGAAAAAGTTGGGAGTGGAAGTTGAAGATGATGAGAGAAAAGAAGAGGAGGGAGGAAGCCAGTAGAAGAGCCGGGGAGGTTGAGCGAGTGTGAACCGACAGGCAGGAGTTGCAGGCCCAAACAGAGGTCTCTGCCAAGCTAGACAAGATGATGGGCTTTCTGGAAGTCCTGAGTGAGGCCTGGTTGGAAGAGCACCAGGCCCGTAAGGGCCAAGAGGTGACCCTGCAAACAATGCGATCCGGGTTTAGAGAATTTGCGAGTGACGTGGTGAGCCACGTCGGGACCGAAATTAGAAGATTAAGGGATGGCATAGACAAGTTCTGCGCTGGCGCCATTGAGACCGCCGAAGTTGTGGCCACAACAGAGGCCACGGCGCGTCCCCGCAAAAAGCCATTCAAGTTGAAACTCCCTGACCCATATAGCGGGAAGAAAGAGGAAAATTCCGATAACTGGGAGGCCAGTATAAACACACGTCTTTTTACAGCATATTGTCCCCGTCATTGCCTTCCACGCTCTAAAAGACGAAGCGGCTAGCTTCGCCAGGTCCCTCGCACGTGCCGCAGATTGCGAGCACAACATGATTGCATATTCCAGCCTTACCCCCCTCGCCACTTTTCTCAAACTCCTGCGCGAGAGGTTTGCTGACGTCACCAAAGGTGTCAGGGCCTCCGATAAGCTCCAAACCATCCATTCGCGACAGTGGAGGAGTGCGAGAGCACTCAAAGCTGTCATGGACGACTTGGTAGCCGACCCAGACCACGGGGTCACTGAGACTCCGTTGGTCCAGTTGTTTTATCGTGCCATGCCAGAGCCCTTACGAGGGCACTTCTTTTACAAGACCCAACAGCCCAACATCACATACGATGCGTTGAGTAGGGAGGTGGTCTTGTTTGAGGCCAAGTCAATGTCAGTTTTCACTTTCTGGCACAAAGACTTAGATAAGGGAAAGAAGTGGAAAGGGCGTACCATCTCTGGTCAGGTTAGGGCCAAGGATTATATGATCCTTACGTTGGAAGAAGGTGGTACTGATGAGGTCCCGTACAGTCAGATTGAGTGGGGCCTCGAGGAGGAGGACAGTAACATAGGACAGGGGAGGTCCTATGCAGCTGTCGCGGATGGAGGGAGGCCGCAAAGTAGAGGAGGATGTCAGGGCCAAACGGGCCAGGCCACGGGAGGCCAAGGATCGGGCGCTCAGGGGGTTGGCGGCCAAAGGAACCGCCAAGAGGGAGGTAGGGGTCAAGGTCCCCCGCCAAATCGTCAGGGTCCCAGTCCGTCCCCGCAGAGACGAGGTGGAGGATCACCTCAAAGGAGAGGAGGTTGGCACCCAGGTTGGCCGCAAGGCCGGCCCTAGGAAGATCTAGGCCTAGAGCAGAGAGTCTGGCAGCAACGTATGGAGCAGGGGCAGTCCCTCTATTGTGGTGACCCGGCCCATATTATCAAATATTGTCCTAAGTATAGACAGGCCCGTTGGGCTGCCCAAGAGTCAAAAGGCAGCCGCCGGTAGGGGTCGCAACTGCCCCTACTATTTGGCCATGAGGGGAAGCGTGCGCGCGTACAAGAAACTCCCGCACCACATGAGCCTTCGACAGAGGTTGCAGGCCCATGCCTAGTTAGTTCTCCAGAGACTGCTTGTGTCAACGTCTCTCTAGGCACGTCCCTCATAGGCGTGGCAAAGGAATTGAAAGAGAGGATGCCTGCCTGGGCCAAAATGAAGAAAGATAGTAAAGGGCAGCTACTGTTAGTGGATCTAGAAGTGTTCAGGAGTAGAGTAGGGGGCCAGGGGCCCTTATAGATTCAGGGGCCACCCGTAGTTATATTAGTCGTAGAGCGCTAAAAAAGTTGAGGCTAGGATTGAAAGTCCAGAAGTTGGAAGACCCCATAGTTAGTGTCCTCGTAGACAACCGCACTATGCGTGTTGAGGACTACGTAGAGGGAGTCCAGGCGTACTTCCGCCTAGAGAAAGATGGGAAGGTGGAGAAAGTTCTCAACTCCCTAACTCTCCTCGTTCAAGATGACCTTCCTTTTGACATAGTCCTAGGCATGGACTGGGGAGAGGCAGCAGGGGCCACACTCCACTTGAGAGAGCATGAGTGTAGGCTCCCTAGTCCGTCTGGCGAGGTTAAGACTGCCCGCCTATTCCATGTGTCAGGAGTAGACAACTCCTTGGCACATTGCTGTTTCAGTGCTCCCACGTTTGCGCGACTAGTGAGAAAGGAACAATTAGATGATCAGGTCTTCGTAGTGTATGTAAGGCCTGTCAATGAGACGAAGTAAGAGGATAGTTCCACAGATCCAGCCATTGCCAAGCTGCTGGAAGACTTTAAAGATCTCACAGAGCCGCCGACAGGAGTAGTGTCGCGACCGATCCAGCACAGGATAGAGATAGAGCCTGGCAGTAGAACTCCTAAGGGCGCAGTCTACAGGATGTCCCCTAGAGAGTTAGAGGAGTTGCGCAAGCAACTAGACGAGCTCCTTGAGAAGGGTTGGATTAGGCCCAGTCCGTCTCCTTTTGGAGCATCGGTACTATTTGTCCCCAAGAAGGAAGGAGAGCTACGTGTGTATAGACTATAGGGGTCTGAATGCGATTACCGTTAAGAATGCTGAACCACTGCCCAGGATAGACGATCTCTTAGATTGGGTGCAGGGTTGCAAGTATTTCTCCAAGATAAGACTTAAAGTCCTGGTATCATCAGATAGAGGTCCATTCTGATGACCAGTACAAGACTGCGTTCCGGACTAGATATGGGCATTATGAGTTCATAGTGATGCCCTTTGGACTGACCAATGCACCAGCGACGTTTCAGCGATGTATGAACGATTTGCTTAGGCCTTGGTTAGATAGATTTGTCGTAGTATATTTAGACGACATCTTAGTATTCAGTAGGACCCTCCAGGAGCACCAGGGTCATTTGAGGCAGGTCTTGGAGAAGCTGAGAGAAGCTAACTTCAAGATCAATGCGAAGAAGTGTGAGTGGGCCAAGACACAAGTCCTGTACTTGGGCCACGTGTTAGACGGAGATGGCATTAAGCCTGAGGACAATAAGATAACGATTAGAGATTGGCAACGCCCCGCACATTGACTGAGTTGTGGTTGTTCTTAGGTCTGGCTAACTATTACAGGAAGTTTGTGACGAACTTCTCGACTGTCGCCGCTCCCCTTCGCAGGTTGCTCAAGAATGACGCAATCTGGCAGTGGGATAAGGACTGTACGTCTGCGCTAAAGAAGTTGAAACGCGCATTAATAAAATATCCTGTCCTCAAAGTAGCAGATCCGTCCTTGCCATTTGTCGTCACCACGGACGCGAGTCAGTATGGAATAGGCACCGTGTTACAGCAGGACGACGACAATGGCTATAGACCCGTAGAGTTCATGTCCGCGAGGATGCCCTCAGAGAAGGTCGCTACCTCGTCGTATGAGAGGGAACTCTACGCTCTCAGGCAGGCCTTAGAGCACTGGAAGCATTACCTGCTTGGGAGGCACTTCAAAGTGTATTCAGACCATGAGACGCTTAGATGGCTGAAGACACAGACCAAAATGACACCTAAGTTGACTAGGTGGGCCGCTGAGATAGACCAGTACGACTTTGAGCTCAAGCCAGTTAACGGCATGTACAATGTAGTTGCGGATGCTCTGAGTAGGAGGTCAGACTACTTTGGAGCCATAGTTCACTATCTGGACATAGGGCGAGACCTGCAAGAGAAAGTTAGACAGGCATATGCGCAGGACGCTATCTATAGTGACCTCCTCAAGAAAGTTAATGAGGCCCCAAAGACTGAGCCAGATTACCGCACTACAGAGGGTTTGTTATTCGAGAAGACTAATGTAGTAGACCGCCTATGCGTTCCCAACAGTGAGGAAATCCGCAGTTTGATCCTTGGGGAATGCCATGATACAGAGGGACACTTCGGTTGGCAAAAGACTTCGGCCAATCTTATGCACCCGTACACATGGCCAGGAATGAAAAACGACTGCATAGAGTACCTCCGCAACTGTGAAGTCTGTCAGAGGAACAAGACTACTACACATGCCCCTCTAGGTCTTCTCAGACCCTTGCCCATTCCAAACCAGCCTGGAGATTCAGTCTCATTGACTTCATGGATGCCGGTGTCAAGAGTAGACACGGCAAGAGCCAAGTAGTTAATAGATTTAGCAAGTATGCTATTTTTGTTCCTTTGCCTGCAAAGACACGTACCGAGTTAGTTATTCAGAAGTTTTTCGACTTTTGGGTTAGCGAGCATGGCGTCCCATTGTCTATCGTTAGTGATAGAGACACCCGCTTCACTAGCCAGAACTGGCAGGAACTGATGAGAGTCTATGGATCTAAGTTGTTGATGTCATTTGGCCGCCATCCAGAGACTAACGCTCAGACCGAGCAGATGAACAAGATCCTGCAGCAAGTTCTACGCATGTACATTAGACCGGATATAGATTAACTGGGACGAGATGTTACCCAAGGTAGCCAGTGCATACAATAACAGCGTGCATTTGTCCACCTGTCGCACTCCCAACGAGTTGCACAAGTCCTTTAGACCCCGTAGACCGTTTGAGGGACTTAACCGGGATCAGATTCACAGGCTACCGCCCGGTACTAGGGAGTTTGCAATACAGCACGAGAAAGAGATAGCCACTGTTGTTGAAAACCTCAGGAAGGCCCAGCACCGAATGATAGAACAGGCTAATAAGCACCGTCGCCCATCGCAGTTTCAGGTAGGCGACCTGGTCTGGGTCAAGTCTAGAGAGTTTGCACCTGAGGAGAACATCTCGCAGAAGTTACTGCCCGCGTATAGAGGACCGTAGCCAGTTCTAGAAGTTAAGGGCGGAGAGGATGGGCCATCCTATACTATAGAGATCCCAACACACCTCCACACCTACCCTGTGTTTCACGCATCAAAATTGTTGTTGTGTGTCACCAGTCAACAATTTCCATCTAGACGGTCCATGATCCCTCCAGACATGGACGGGAGATATGACATTGACGGCATTGTAGGTGAAGATTTGTTCAGAACAGGAGGTAGAGGTCGTCCACAGAAACAGTATAAGGTCCGTTTTACTTATCAGGAGCCGGAGGATGACCGCTGGTTCACTAGAGCAGAACTTCCAGAGACAACTCCCGATATAGTTAGAGCCTACGAAAGAGGTCAGAGAGGTAAAGGTCCTGCCTTGGACTGAGTTATTCTCGGAGGACCTCGAATTTAGGCCGGCGGTAGTGAAACGGTATTCACCAGTTTGCAGTAGCTGATGCAGATCCCAGGGCTCGATCCGTAGTCCCCACCTTAATTGTGTACAGTATCTGTGTCGACCCCTAGAGTTGAACCTGTGACCTGTAACAGCTGGTAGGTTGTCGTAGGGTCCATATGTAGCAGGGGTTCGATCTGGAGACCTGTCGAATAGGAGTCCCAGCAGGTCTAGCAGTCGTAGCTGTAGCTGTCTCGAAGGGTCAAGGTCGTAGCTGCTACAGTCCAGAAGGGTCAAGGTCGTAGCTGCTACAGTCCAGAAAGGTCAAGGTCGTAGCTGCTACGGTATCGAAAGGCCAAGTCTACGGCCTTCCGGAAGGTCCGAGTAGTGGCCTTTCGAAGTTGCCCACGTTTAGGCTGAGGCAAGTGGGCAAGTGGTGAGGCAAGTGGGCAAGTGGTGAGGCAAGTGGGCAAGTGGTGGAGTCTACCYRTSCYGAGTCAACAGTCCCAGTCCTAWGCAGTCCTGGTCCAGTCAAGCAAGTACCGCATGGGACTGTGTGCACTACGGGCATGGGAAAAGGGCCAGACCAACGAGCTGCAGAAGTATAAATCAAGAGGCAGTGCCCAGTCATTCATTCATTCCTGCGTGAGCCATGCAGAAGCGCTGCCACAAGCGACTTGTGCGAGGTGGTCTGCAGTGAGCCCGAGGACGAAGTGGGCGAGAGAGGAGTGTAGCCATACCGATAGGGTAGTAGCGGCCATAGCCGACATAGCTATAGTTAGAGTTCAGTGTGTGTGTGTGTGTGTGTGTTCAGAGTATCGTGTGTGGGATATCCAGGGTGATCCTGTGTRTGCGAACAGAGAGTTGTGTGGGCGCTGAGTCGCCATAGCCATCGAAGTGAACTTGTATCTGATCTGTGTTCTTGGCTACCATATCTCTGAGTTCTGAGTGGGCGCTTGTCGCCAGTTTGCTGCGCACCTGTTTGCATGTATGAGAATAGTGAATGAAAGCGAGTCTGATTTCAGCTTTGTCCCAGTGATGTCTCAGCCTGATTGGCCAGAGTCAAATCTGTTTGTGACTGAACTCTCTACTCAGATAGACCTACCCTACACATGACTCTGTCATTTACAGATCTTGTCAGATACTACCCCTATTTTGGGAAGAATCTGTGTATCATGCTTGCAGATACACAGATCAGCAGTTGAGGAGTCTAACTGATACCCAGTCCAGACAGAAAATAATCAGATTTCCATAATTAATGGGTTACAGAAAAGTTGATTACCGGGCTTATACCCTCACATTCAACTAACTAACCCACATTGTTAATCTGAACCTCAACAGTCCGATTTTCAGAATTTGATTGGTTACCTTAATTTGATTACCTGGATAATACCCTCGCATTCAACTAAGCGATCTACTCGGATAATCTCCCTATAAACCCTCTGAGATTCTGAGACCACTGCATTCCCCACAACCATCCAAGCTTAGCGATCCTACAGCTCATACTTCTCCCACCGCTTGCGCTGGTTATTGGTTGCACACCGAGTGTTTGCTGTGTAGTTTGTTTACTGGCTGTTTCTTTGTTTTGAGCTTGGGGTACTTAATCCCATGGCCTGTAACTCGTGTGTTTTGTTTGTGACTGATGCGCCCTATGGGACTTGATCCCTGAGTCTGTCTGTCACTAGTAGTCTCTGTTTGGTAGTCTTAGTCCATTCGGCCTTTTCCTTTTGCCTGGTCATGGGTCTAGGTCCCCTTTTCCCCCTGTTTCCATCTGCATACAGATGAGTCTTGGGTTGTTGCCTTTGGAGTCCGTAGGTCTAGGCAGAGGGTAGAAGTAGCGGGCAGGAAATCTGGTTCGGGTCTTTTCTTGTTTGGTGCTGCTGGGGAAACCCTGGCCGTCTGTTGTTGGAGCGCTGCTGTGCTATTTTGGGCGAGGTCATCTTCTTCCTCGAAGCCCAGCCATAGCTGGGGTTGGGAACCGAAGTTGAAGATTGCACTGCTGCTATTTCGCAACTCTGCATCAGAGCTTCCACAGGACTGTGTTGTTGGGTTTGAGCGCTGCTGTCTTCCACTTGGCAGCCATATCCGCTGTTCCTCCTCTCGAGGAACTTCACCTTCTACAGAGTCTTGGATTGGTTGTCTCCTTTTTCATCAGGACTTCCAGCACTGCAGTTTTGTGCGGGCGCTGAGCTGGCGCTCCTGTCACTGGGGTTGCCGGTTCAGATTGGCACGTTGTGACAGCTGTGGAGGTGACTGCTCCTACGGCAGCCATAGCCAGGGTGATGAGGTGGCGAGGAGGTAGAAGAGGACTCCTGAAAACTTCGTTGATACTTTGTTTTCGGTTGTTCTGGGTTGTTGTGAACGCAGTTGTGATGAAGTACTCTGAATTGATTGGAGGAGGATGGGTGATGAATACGAATTGAAATTCGTTATTCACTTCTCTAATGTGTATTGAGCTTCCGCTCTGCAGTTCTCTGCAATAGCACGTGTTTATGGGAACGTGTGAATTTGTTGTGGATTGAAGTTCAATCGGGTACATAACACAATGCCATGCGATTCGTCAAACTCATTGTGCTGTCTCCTCGTCGCTGATCCGCCTTGCGCCACCTGTCAAGAGATTCTCACTGTGGTGGCAGTAGTTTCGGATTAGGGAGCAGATCTTGCTGCCTAGTGAGGTTAGATTGGCTCCATCTAGTCCAAATGTGCGGATGGAGCCCATTCATTTTTGAGGCCTCCACTGTTCTTTTGCTTGGTCCACAGGGGGTGGGCAGCCGGACCAGGCACAGTCCATTTTTCCTCCGGGAAATTGGGAGGTGGGGATGGTGGGGAAGTCTTTGTGGGTTGTCCTTGGTTTCGTGGGTCAGGTCACCCAGGCCAAATACTCACCCACCTGTCGCACACCCCGTCGGGTGACCCAGGCCAAACATTGACCTGCCCATCACCCACCCTGGCCGATTAATTTAGACCCACACCTGACCCACCCACGTCCAAGCCAGGCCGATTAATTTAGACCCACACCTGACCCACCCGCTCATGGGTCCAGTGGGTGCAGGTGGGTGTGGGTCTGGCTACCCATTGCTCATCTTTGCTGGACAGACCTTGATTTCACTTCAGCGGACAAGGTTTCTAAACATGGCTACTCATCCACAAAAAAACAGGATTTCCATGCCCATTGGATTGGCCAGTGTGTCATAAAAGAAACCCAAAAATGCACTGGTGTGACAAAGTCTGCTTGTGAGGCCCATTCTGAAATTTATTTCCCACCTTTTTCTGTCTGCAACCTTGCGGCAAGGAAAAAAGGAATCAATGAGGATGGGCAGAGTGAGGGAGCACAGGAAGAAAGTGGAGGGGGGAAGGAAACGACAGATAGGAAAGAGAGGGACAGAGGAGAAAGTGAGGCAGGGAGGGCTGGAGAGCAGCAGAAGGAAACAAAGTTAGCAAGGAACGAAGAGCAGATGGAAAGGGGGAGGAGGGAGGGAATGAGAAAAAGGGGAAGGAATGGGATAGCGGCAAGATGAGAACAGGGAAGCCAAGATAGGACACTAGTAAGCCGACAGTGTCGTGTACAATGGTTCAAACAATGCCATCATTTTGCTTATTGTTCTATGTCCACAACAGTCCCACATTGCTGCGTTGAGCCTTCGGCAGGGACTACAGTGAAAATATATCCACAGCATACATCAAGCATTAGCATTAGATATTGAAAAATACGCAGAGACCAAAATGGGGACAGAAGATGCACTGCAGTAAATTCCTCACCGGCTTTGGGGGAGCATAGGGCTCAAGTGGTGCCTTTTCCCAGAATCTGAGCGTGCCTGGTGATGTCTTTAGCGAGTCTTCCTGGTATCTGCAACAACATAGCAAAACTTAGCCTGAAGAGGGCTCCAATCAAGAGGAAAAATAGTCTTTCTAATTTCTCCTGCTAGCTATCGGTTATCCTGCTGGCTTAGTGGTTAATGTTTTTATGGAGGAGCGGAGGTGGAAAATGTGGCAGTCTTGCGCGCGGATGCTCCAGATCAATGGTAGAAACATCCGCAGCAAATGGCATTTACATTTTTCTGCTATTTGCTGAATCCTGCTTATATTAAAAACAACTACATACATTACCTTGGTTTCAAATTCTCACAGCTCCAGGGGCAACTATGCAACAACATCTCAAGGACTGTCAAATCTGTAATTTGGAGCTGTCCCAAAGATATTACAATGGGAGCACAATACAACTGTCACTCATCACCTCCTCAATTCCCACAAACGTTTTCAAAATGCCAATTAATCAGACAGCTCTGCAGTGTTCCCCAGTGGAAAAGTAGACATCCACCTGCATGATATGTAATCGAGCGTTCCAGCACCCTGGCACGTTCTGATAATGCAAATCCAACATTGAGTACCAACATCCATGTTTTCGACAACTTGCATGACGTGCACCGGGATGTTCCAAAATCCATGGAATTTCTCACACTACAAATTGAATCCAGGAAAGTTCTGATGAATGGTGAGCTTAGCTGCAATAACAGGCACTTGTAGCTGTTAGAAAGACTCGGTAGATGCCCAGCTAACTGTTTTCAACCACCAGTACCCCAGCTAACTTTTTCGATCTCCGGGTGCACGGAGGTTGAATGGAGGGTTGGTCGAGGCTTAGTCCAGGTCTTCGCACCCGGGCATCCTCATGAAAAAGTGCGCCCGGTAGCCCCCTGCCCTCTCTCTCTCTCTCTCTCTCTCTCTCTCTCTCTCTCTCTCTCTCTCTCTCTCT
>BFEA01000472.1:759795-775498 GCA_003427395.1 Chara braunii | reverse complement strand
CGCTCCTCCTGAGTGCTGCGGCCGAATCCTGAAGACTACTCCTGCCTTCTGTCCAACTACCTACCCGTGAAGTGCATGGGAACTCCCTATGTACTACTCAGCCTGCCTCCTGACTGCAGGGTGAGGCAGTCCAGGAGGCTGCTCTTGCCAATGCCGCAGGGAGCCAGGGGCTGCTGCTGCAGCTCCTGCTTGAGGCTGTCGTGGGAACAGGCCAGAAATAGCCTGTTCCCGAAACCCTGGTTTTGTGCCCGAGAGTTAGGGTAGGTCGATCTTATGAGGCCCCGAAAGTGGCCCTCCGTTTCAGGCTGAAAAGCCTCAGGGCTAAAGCCCTGTTTTAGGCTGAAAACGAAATAGGGCCTGCAGGCCCTCGTTTTCAGTTTTCAGGCTGAAGCGACAGGGGCCTGTTAGCCCTTATTTCTAGGCTTTTAGGCTGAGAATGCGGGACGGGCCCTGCAGGCCCGTGTGGCTACGCAGTATACCACAGCTTCGGTCTCAATAAGTCATGCAGGCAAACTTAGGCAGGGGTGAGGGGTGGTACATCCTTCCATGGGGAAGTAATCAATGCCGTCCACTCAGGCATCTCAACAGACTCAACCATAATGGGGAGGACTCGAAGGAGCGTGTGCGAGTACCTCATGTCAGTTTCATTGACTTGCCGGTGGAATAGGAACCAGATTGTCACTCCCCAGAATGGAAAGGAGCCAGAACCTCAGGTTTTCTTTTTTTTTCCAAAGGATTGCAAACCTCATCCACTAAGCATCGTAAACCACCAGTTTCTCCAAGCCTCATTTTCCCAATGCTCAATTACGCGTCTGCTTAGACCACCAGATCATAGTGGGGATCAGGCCTGGTGATGATAGTCATCTGTATCACATTTCTGCGAGAATCTTTTCAAATGGACACACAGTTCTTCTTTCTAAATAAAATATAACGTTTCTGTTACACAGTGCACATCGACTTTTTTTTCCACCCCTCTTTTGTCACACGAGATGAGAGTGAAACAAAGCCAAACTGGGGACACACTAAGTTTTGTGTCCTAGAAGGCCCAACCTGACTTCTGCAAAGAATTGTGTCTCTCCTCCCTGGGGCTGCCCAACCCCAGTAGGCCTAACCTGACTTGAGGCCTATGTTAATCGGGGCAGCAGTGTGGTAGCTAGGCGGAGGACTTGCAGTTCAACTGCAAACTGCAAGTCTGGACTCGGGACTTCCCAAAACATACCATCCGGGCCTGGACTTTTCTCCAAGAGGAGCCTCACATACACACAGGGATTTGGGTCTCCATGATGAATAGCAGCCAGAAAAAAGCTTCAGGCTTCGAATCACACATGCTTGATTTTGGTAGAAGGTCTGAAAAGTTATGTTATGGAGGGTGGTCGTGGAGGGTCATGGAAGGCCTAACAGGTATCATTCATGACTTAGCACGCATTGCTGTATCGCTGCCATTCATTACTAAGCAAGCATTACTGTATAACTAGCATTCATGACTAAGCAAGCATTCCTGTTTCGCTGGCATCCTTCAGGCCTTCGTACACTTTCAAATGACAAACTGCACAGAGTTGATGTTATAATGGTCTGCATGAGGTAAATGTGCGTACCCAACAAGCACTGGCGGTGTTGGAAGCATGATCACCTCACCCTCGCTCTGTTCTATTTTCCCCCGGTCGACCACAGAGTCCTTCCATTGTCCAGATGCTAGCTGATCTGGAAATGCACAGGCACCAGCATCTCTCCCCTGCCCACTGTCGCCCATTGCACATGACTGTCCCTCCTTTTGCAAAACTCGTTGTTGATGGGGACACGTGCCCGTGCAACTGAACCTCTCCCACCGATAACCTTGCTGCTGATTCTGATTGTCTCGATCGTGCATTTTTTGTTGTTGTTGTTGCAGCTGCTGCTCTTGTGATTGTGGTTGTTGAAGTGACACACCTGCTTTGGCAGAGGATGATCCCACACCTTTCCCTCGTCCTGGCCCGCCCTGGGGAACAGCAGCTGGATTAGCCACACCACCCGCCACAGAGCTCACACTGGATCCTGCTGGCGATGAGACAAAGGCCGATCCCAACTGAGGTGGAGTGACGGGTTCGGGAGTAGACCCAGTCATGGTACTTGTTGCGCTTCCAACTCCGCGGGAACCGGTTATGCTCTCTCCTCCAGGTGTGCCCCTTCCGACTTGATCCGCACTGCTTGAAGCACCTGCATCGCCTGTGTTTGAAGTTTCACTAGACAAGCCGCCTCTGCACCAGTCCGCGAGTGATAATGGGCCTTGCACAACTCCTTCCCAGAATGCATTGCCAAAAGCATGACTGATATCGGATAAGAGGAGAGTGGCCACATTTGACGGGGTCACCTGTCACACAAGATTCACATGCAGCACCGGACCATCAAGAGCTGTCACGTTTAAATATATCAATCCAATATCAATCATTATAAAGGGAAAACCAAACGCAACAGGAGCACATGTTATTGCTCAAAATGCTCTAGTGCTGCTAGAGCTATCTTCTTGAGCATTTCAGGCATTACACATTGCTGAGATGAGAACGTACTATTGCTGCTCAATTGAAACCACACCTACGACTAAAAATGGTGAGACATTATCCAAGCATGTAGTGCTAGCTAACTTCCACCTAACTTTCTTGTGCAATGCAGCCCCTCCTGTGTCTCCTCTCCGCTCTCATTGCAACCCTCAATCCTACCCTCAAGTCCCTTCGTCTCCCGAGCTACTTGTTGAGCATTTCAGGCATTACACATTGCTGAGATTAGAATGTATTATTGCTGCTCAATTGATACCACACCTACGACTAATGCAACAGGAGAGCATGTTATTGCTCAAAATGTTCTAGTGCTGCTAGAGCTATTTTCTTGAGCATTTCAGGCATTACACATTGCTGAGACGGATCCCACACGGGCCCGAGCGGGCCTGCCAGTAGAGTTAGTGTTACGGACTCAGCCAGGGATCGATCCCTGGTCCGTGGGTTACCACCCCGCCAGGCTGCTACCTTATTTTTGAGTTTCTGATCTCCGGCTCCTGACTGTTGTCCCTCTCTGCAGTTGGTGCCCGTTCTCAAATTCCTCCTTTGGCACTTTCGGATTTCGATACTTGGCGCCATCCCGCATTCTGGCGCCCAGGCTCAGACCTTCAATTCTCAATTCAGCCCTGAGGCAAATTGCACTTCTGCCCTCAGGACTGAACTTGAGTCCGGTACATAAGACCGAACTCAAGCCCGGTACGGACACTCAGTTTTCAGCCTCAGTGCTTGTGCTTCAGTGTGACTTGGTGCAACATTGTGTTCGGAATCCAAGATTGCGACTTTGTGACTTTGCCACTTTGTGTCTGCATTCCGTCGAGTCGTGTCGAGTCTGCGTCGAGTTGAATGAGCGTGTGTGTGCTCTCACTCTCCCTCTTTACCCCAGCCCCGCTACTCTGCTTCTGCCCCATTCACAGTTAGGGGTTTGATAGGGTTCTAGGGGCCTAGTTAGGTCGGTTACCGGTCCAGTTTAGCAGTTTAGGACTGGGGTCATGAGAGGCCCAGTAGGCCAGTCACTTAGGGCGCCAGTCATTTTCAGTTTAGGTGCCAGGTTAGGCGGCAGTCATTTTTGGTTTCGGCGCCAGGTCTTCTCCAGACACTGGTGCAGTTTCTGACTGGTAGAGGCAGCCTCCCAGTCGGACCAGCACTATTTACAGCTGGTCCGCCTCAATGTAGGCAGGTAGTTGAGGCAGTATCAGTAGTTGACGAGCTGGAAGCCATTAGGACTAATCTACAGCGCCGGGCGCGAGTTAGGAGTTCGAGCACTGCAGCAGCACTGAGGTGCATGACGTCGACGGCCCAACGCTCTTACATGCCGTTCTCTCTCTCTCTCTCTCTCTCTCTCTCTCTCTCTCTCTCTCTCTCTCTCTCTCTCTCTCTCTCTCTCTCTCNCTCTCTCTCTCTCTCTCTCTCTCTCTCTCTCTCTCTCTCTCTCTCTCTCTCTCTCTCTCTCTCAGGCCCTAACACGGGCCACGACAGGTGAGCACGCCCAATCCACAAAGTCGATGTGCGCTCCTGGAGATCGTAAGCGAAATCCCCACGTGCGCCTGCTGTGCAGCCTACATGAGAAGTCCAGCAGCAATCTCCCGTAGCTCCTGTCTCCCTCACCTTCACGGGCTGACCCTGACAACGGTGTCAGGACAGGAGACCCCCGCAAAAACCTCCATATCAAAAATCGAGGGGCATAACCCCCAATCGGTCTTGTCAGGTATGGTGCAGCGTCCCGATCCCATCCGCCGATGGCCCTCACATATCACTCTCTCCTTCCTCCATCGAAGTAGGAATCCTGACAGAAGTCAAGTAAGACCACCAATGACCAGGAGCATGTCATGGCTCCCTCAGCACGCCACCCTAACACCCCAGTGTTCTTCCCTGCGCCGGCATGGTCACGCCAGCGCCAAGTTTTGGCAGTCGAAGCAGACAGATTTCGTCGGCCCCGTTAGCAAGCCCCCAACGCCCGAACGTCGCCACTGAGGCGACGCGTTAGCACAGCGTTACCACTGTGCTACCACGCCGGCCCTCTGGCCCGGCGGGGCAAGTGGACCCGGGCCACTCTGGTAGCCTAGTTTTAAATCCATTTAAAATTAATTCAATTCGTTCAAATTAATTAAATTCGTTCAAATTAATTAATTAAATTCATCTAATTCGTTTCAAATCTGTTTAAATTAATTAAATTCGTTTAATTCGTTTTAAATTTTAAATCCATTAAAAATTTAATTAAATTCGTTTTAACTTTTAAATCGTTTTAATCCATTAAAAAAAAAAATCGTCCAAATTCGTTTTAAAATTTTAATCCACTAATTAGAATTAATTAAATTCGTTTAAATCCATTTTAATTAATTAGATTCATTTTCAATTCATTTAAAACTGCGAGGAATTAGCTCCTCGGCAGGCATAAGGGGACCCCTGATACAGATGTGCCCGCCCTAAGTGAAGGCGGGCCTAACCAAATCACGAGAGGCCCAACGCTGTCAATTTCGTAATTGGGGTACAGGCAGTTGTGTCGCGCCAGTTGGTTGAGGAAGCCTGGCCTTTCAGGCCTTTCCCGAAATGCAGGCCCTGGGCAGGATTCGCAGCGTCATACACAGACAGTTGTGAGGCCCAACCGAACGAGGCCCAGCAGCTGCAACAGAGGCACAGCCTCCCGGGGCCTACCATAAGCTTCTGGGCGCTGGCCCAGCCCAGCCAGGCCGCAGGGCAGGCAGCCTCTTTCCATATAGGAAAGAGCTCGCTGCCTGGAGGGGCATTCAGGCACTTGCCAGTTTGTGCGGCAGCGCTGCTGGAGCGTAGGCTCGCGTGCTGCTGTGCGCTAAGGGCAAGGCGCTGCGCGCGTGTGGTCGTGCGAGGAGAAGGGCGCTGCTGAGGGCAGCGCCATAGCCCAGCCTTCATAACTGGCTGGGGTTTGGACTACAGTGAGGCACAGGGGTGGTCTTCAGGTATACAGAGAGAAGACGTGGATAAAAGTCAAGGGAGAGAGAGAAGGATGATGATGATGACGATGATGATGTGAGGGCACATACCTGGTATTGGCGATGGTCTGCATTGATCGACATCTTCAAGTACTTCGTTGGCTGCTGACGTCAAACAGTTGCATTGTCAATTAGCAGGCAGATAGTGGCTGTGTAGGGACTAGGCTGGGCGCCGAGCGCCAAGTAGGGAGAAGGGCCTGGACACTTATGTTGGTGGTGGTGAGAGCAAGCTCTCATTGACATTCGGTTTTCAGTGCTACGATTCTCCATTGGTGTTATATTGGTGCAATGCTGCTTTCTGGACACTGATACTTTCTGGCTTTCAATGCGATTGTGCAATGTGGATCTTGTCATCTCGCTATTGCTCATTTTCCTTGCAAAACCCCATATTAAATATTTTTAATTCATTTAAATTAGTTTAAATTCATTAAAATTACCACAAACTCATTTCAAATTGAATAAAAAGTTTTTTTGCATTAATTTATTTCGGAAATTTCAAAATCCGATTTCAATTAATTCCCGCATGATTTTTTGAGTTTTTCCTTTAAAAAATGCATTCAATTTAAATACCAAAAAACCGGCAAAATTCACAGGTCTCCTTCTCTTCCATGACCCACTGCACCAAGACTTCTCTACGCGCCGCCGCCTGGGCCGCTGAGAGCGCCACTGCAGCCTCCGCCTCCACCGCTACTACTTCCTCACCCCCGGCCTCTCCCTCCACGATGGCGGATAGTTCCTCAACCATCAACATGAGCGCCATTGACACTACATCCGTAGACAGCCTGCTTCCTGACTTCACGTCAGAACGACATCTCCCTACTCACCAGATGCAATCCATACAAGACACCATCCATGCCCTCCAATCCTCCTTCACCACCTCCATCTCCGGCCTCTCCAGCCGGATATATCACATGGCACAAACATCGACCCCTTCCATCCAAGTGGTCACTACCACGATTCCCACTTCCACGTCGGGTTCTAGTCTGCCCGCACGTCCTCCCCTCCTTACTCCCACTCCCACCTCCACCCCTTCTACCTCCACTTCCACCGCCGGACCATCCACCACTCCCACTTCCACTGCTTCTATCTCCACCTCCAGAGCCGGTCCATCCGCCACCCCAACCTCTACCACCCCCATCCCAACGGCCACCACCGGCGTGTCCCACCCACCTCCTCCCTCCTCCACCCCTCTCATTGCCCGATTGCCACAGCATTCCCTCGGCACTCAATCCGTACCCACACCTCCCCTCTCACAACCCATCTCTACCTCATCCATCATCACCTCCCTCCAGATGCCCACCTGCTCCCAGGTCACCGCCATGTCACACCCCGCCCTCCCCAAACATCCCCCGAACGCCCTCTTCCCAACAACCCCCCAAACATGACTTCACCCCCCTCGTTGATGCCTCACCCACCCTCGACTTCAACGCACTCGCTACCCACGTCCCTAGTTATGGCAAAATCCCCCGTACATTCCGGGCCCACGATATTCCAACCTTTTTCAGTAACCCCAATGAGGATACATCTCTCTTTCTCAGCCAACTCCAACAAGCTTTCTACCTCCACATCGTCCCCGTCATCCACTAGCTACCCATAGCCGGTACACTACTTCTCGCCAACGCCAGTGGGGCTCACCGAAGTCGCCAACCGCCAACTCCGCGGCTAGCCATTGCACTCATTCCTCGAGTGGAGTACGCTGATCACAGCCACCTTCCGCCCACAAAAGACCGTCGATGATTACATTGACCAATTTTGCCGCCTTCGCCAAAATGGCCCCACCGACCGCTACGTCCAATATGATCGCTCACTACGACAGCATATTCCCGTCCACCTGATCGTCGACGACACTTTCATCCCGAATCAAGTGGGTCTCCAACCACAAAATCACCGCCGTCCTCGTCCATGAGTCAACCACAACATTATCCGATCTTCTCTCCCACACTCCAAATCGACAATCTCCTTGCAACTCACAAGGCCGCCATCCCTTTTGTCCCATCCCCAACACGTTTCTTCCACAACATTACTTCCGACGACACCCTCACCACCATGATGTCAGATGAGTTCTCCACACCCGACCCCGACACCGAGTCCACTTCTAGCGACCCCCCATCTTTCACCCTGGAACAAGTCAACACCATCCATCTCCTCAGGATGGAGCGCAGGAACCGCCAGGCTTGCGCATCTTCTTCCACCTCGCCCCCTCGCTTAACGAAGCTCGCCCCGGAGGAACGTGCCTACCTACAAACCAACAATGGTTGTTTCCGGTGTCAACAGTTGGGCCATCAGCAAACCAGCTGCCCCAACACTAGCCAGTTCACTCGACAGGCTCCCCGCTCCACGGGACCTCAGCCCGGCATATCTGGCACCCCACCATCCGCGACATCGGGACCCTCCCACACATGAACACCATCCCCTTGCCTCTCGCGACCCTGCCCCGACATTGACAACTAGTCAACCGGCCCCTCTATTGGCATCGACGATTCATTTGCCACCCCCTCCTCCGATGACACATACCCCACCGGACGACACTCAGGTGTCACAATTTACTCCGCCTGCCCGCCTCCCGACGACGTCTCTCACCCCGTCGGTCGAGCACATCACTAGCACGAGTTCCTTTATCCTTCTCTCTAATCCCTCTCACATCACCTTCTCCGATGTTGTTGAGGAACAAGCGCGACACGACCGGCTTGTTAGACTAGGCACCGAACAGCACCGCCTCAACAACATGATCTCCGCCGCTTGTGCTAGGACCGCCCAGTTCCAGCTCAAGTTCATATCCGTCTCCCTCAGTGCATCAACAGTGAAGTTTCGGGCCCTCCTGGTGGGGCTATCGACAACTTCATTACCGACGCCTGTGTCTGCAAAGACAATCTCCCCTCAACCGGCTACGACTCCCCGATCACCATTCGCTTAGGGGACAAGGACTCAGACGTCATCGTTGATCGCACAGTTCCCGAGGTCACCATGACTGTCGGCTCCCTCCGCACCCAGATCTCCTTTGACGTCATGCACCTCATGTGTGATGTCGTCCTATGAACTACTTGGATTGATCGCTACATGCCCTACTCTTTCTATCCCTCCTTCGTCTGCCTCTCTTCTACTCCAAACTCTACCATTGACATCCCTTACATTCTCCCCCCTACCACCCCACCAATTCCTCCACATGTCTGGCCAACACCCTGACTCCACCTACTATTGCCTCGTAATCGACCGCGAGCGTCGTGAGGACTTGATTCCAACGGACAAACCCGACCAAGCCCGCCCATCCGACCTCTCATCAACTTTCTTCTCTCAGAGTTCAAGGATGTCTTCCCCGAGTCCTTTCCCACCGGCTTGCCACCCGATCGCGATGTATCTCACACCATCGACCTCGAACCCGACCATTCTCCTCCTTGCCGCCCTCCTTACCAACTCTTTGTTCCCAAGGCCGAAGAGATGAAGCGCCATCTCAATAACTACTTGAGAAAGGATTCATTAAGATGTCTCCTCGTCAAAAAGGGTGGCACCTTGGACCTCCGCATGTGCAGTGACTGCAGCGCCTTGAACTGGATCACGATCAAGAATAAGTATCCACTCCCCCGAATATTTGAACTTCTTGATCGGCTCCGCGGAGCCAAATATTTCACCTAGGTTGACCTCGACAGTGGCTTCCACCAGATCCGTATTCGCGAGGAAGATACCCATCAGACCGCCTTCCGCTCTCGCTTCTGGCATTACGAGTTCCTAGTGATGCCTTTCGGCCACACAAATGCCCCAGCAACCTTCCAGTCCACCATGAACCACATCTTTCGCGATCTCCTCGAGGTCTCAGCTCCTTTCCACTGCCGAGATCGCCTACAACAACGTTGTTTGCCCCTCCATTGGCATGTCTCCTTTCTACCTCGACCTTGGCTCGCATCCTCGCCTGCCCTCAGACTTCTTGCTCCCATCGCAGCTCAACCCATCTATTCCCTGCCCCTCTCTCAATGAATGTGTTGCCACAATAAACCGCCTCCTAAGAGAAGCCACTGAATCTATTCAACGAACTCAGGAACAACAAGCCAAGCAAACGAACAAACATCGTTGTGACGTCACTTCCCATGTTGGGAACAAAGTCTGACTCTCTGCCAAACGCTTTGATCCCGAACAAGGCTTGTCCAAGAAACTCTTAAACAAGTGGCTCAGTCCATTCCCCATCATTGGAAAAACATCCGCTGTAAATTACAAGCTCCAACTCCCTCCTAACATAAACCGCGCCCATCCTGTCTTCCTGTAGAATACTTGAAAGAATTTCACGAATCACCTCCTCGGTTCTGTGATCGCCCTCATCCTCGTCCAACACTTATCGTGCTTCCCACCGGTCCTGAATTCTCCGTGGAATCAATCATCGGTCGTAGAACAACTCAAGTATCCGACCACCCCGAGCCTATCACAAAATACAAAGTAAAATGGACAGGATACCAAACAAAGAATCAACATGGGAACCCCTTGCAAATCTAAAGAACACTATGAAACTCATCCGTGCCTATGATCGTACCCACTCTGTCTCATAGCTATCTACCTGCATATGCCTCAACCTGTACATACCTACTCTACACACACCACCCCTAAGCCCAGCCTAACCCCTACCCTTGATCTTGATCTTTCGCTGTCTGATCCGCCCTTGCCTCAGCCTAGTCCTTCCCATCTGTCCTCTACCACATTCTCTTTCTCTCTTGACCAATGGTTGTGGACCTGCGTGACGCCGGCGATAAAGGATCTAATGGCAAGTGCACGAGGACGATGGCCTGCTGCCTCATGATCATGGAGATAATGCAGCTGGTTTGGCCACCATGTTGTTTCCTTGGGCGGCATTTGGACTCACGGACTTACTGGAGCAGCGACATGTGATCTGGACCTTTGCATCAGTCTGCAATTTCCTTGCTACCGGATCAGACCTCCTTGCAGTTCATGAACCAGACACATTCCAGCACTTGGACTTTGGACACTTGCACTCCTATTTCGCTTTTCCACAACTTGGACATTCTACCTCTTGCAGCCACTGAAGACCGGTTCTCTCACCTATCCTGGATCTGATCAAGACCTCCGATGACCTTCCTCCAAACATTTTTCGCATTTTGACACTTGTTACATACCTGAGACTTTGTTTTCCCCAGATTCCTTAGACACCCCAGCCCTTGAGCATTGAACAAACTATTTTTATTTTTCCTTTTCTCAAACCTGACAACCTATAGCCTTAAAGAACATCAATAGGACTGCCCTGTTACTTGTAGAACCTCAATAGGATCACCCTATTACTTGATCATTGCTACCCTCAACCTTGTAGAACATCAATAAGACTGCCCTGTTACTTGTAGAACCTCGATAGGATCACCCTGTTACAAGAACATCGCTACCCTCAACCTTGTAGAACCTCAATAGGATTACCGTGTTACTTAAGCATTGATTCCCTCATCCCCGTAGAACATGAATAGCATTGCCCTGATACCTGCTATTTGAACCTTGTAGCACCTCAATTACCCTGTTACTTGCATTACTCCCCCTTTCCTTTTCTGACCAGTGATCGGCCCCGTCCCGTCCTTCACGGTTGTTCATCAGGTCTTTGGCAGCCGGGACGTTGCCTTCCAGAGGGAGGGGATAGTGTTACGGACTCAGCCAAAGCTCGATCCCTGGTCCGCGGGTTAGCACCCGCCAGGCTGCTATTTCATTTTTGGGTCTCTGTTCTCAGACCCCTGACTGTTGGCGCCCTCTGCAGTTGGTGCCCGTTCTCAAATTCCTTTTTTGGCACTTTTGGATTTCGATACTTGGTGCCATCCGGCATTTTGGCGCCCAGACTCCGACCTCCGATTTTCAGTTCAGCCCTGAGGCAATTTGCACTTCTGCCCTTGGGACTGAACTTGAGTCCAGTACTTAAGACCAGACTCAAGCCCAGTACGGGCAACCAGTTCTCAGCCTCATTGCTTGTGTTCAGAGTGACTATGGAACTGAACTTGAGTCCGGTACTTAAGACCGGACTCGTACCAGTACGGGCAACCAATTTTCAGCCTCATTGCTTGTGTTCAGTGTGACTATGCTTCGACATTGTGTTCAGGAATCCACGACTGCGACTCTGCGACTTCGCCACTTTGTGTCTGCGTCTATAGAGTCGTGTCGAGTCTGCGTCGAGTTGAGTGAGCGTGTGTGTGCGCTCTCGCTGTTACGGACTTCGCCAGGGCTCGATCCCTGGTCTATCTTTTTGCTGTTTCGGCTGCATCCCGTTTTTGGCCAGGCACCCTTTTTCCAAACCCCTCCTTTGGTACTGTAGGATTTTGGACAACTGGCGCCATGCTGCAATTCGGGCGCCACTTTCAAATACCGCATTTTTCAGTTCTGCCCTCAGGGCCTTTGCACAAATGCCCTTGGTACTGTACGTGTCACCGGTACTTACATCGGCTCCCCGTACGGTACGGGGACCGGTCTCGTACCAGTTTTCTGTTGTTGTACTTGTGCTTCGGTGTGACTTGCTTCGACATTGTGTTCGAAAATCCAAGTCTTCGACTTTGCGACTTTGCCACTTCGTGTTTGTGTCCGTCGAATCGTGTCGAGTCTGCGTCGAGTTGAGTGTGTGTGTGTGTGCTCTCACTCTCTCCCTCTCTCTCCCAACCTCGTTGCCTCAGCCCCGTCACACTGGTATTAGAGCGGTTCGAACCCGCCCGACCCACCCGACTTCATCGTCGCCATTGTCGCGTGCCAAATCATCATCGTCACTGTCGAGATCGTCGTCATCATCGAGACCATCGCCATCGTGCCACGTCATCAGCACCATCATTGCGTTGGTCGTGGCCGTGCCACGACATCATCATCGTCGCGATCATCGTCATCATCACGGTCGCGATTGTCGTCGTCATGCCACGTCATCATCGTCACCGTCACGATCGTCGTCGTCGTGCCATGTTTCCATCGCCGTGCCCGTCGTCCTCATCGCCGCGCCGTGCCATCCTTGTCATCGTCGTTGCTACCTCCGCGCAGATAAGAAATCGATGACAATTTTCCTTTTTATTTTTTTTTATTATTTTCTTCTCCTTCTTCTTCTTCGTCGTTGCAACTCCGATCCCGCTTCCGCGCAACCTCCCCTCCCCGATTTTCGATCCTCCCCCCCCACGCGCCGTTTTCCCACCCCCCGGCGCATTTTCCCCCCGACACCCGACTTCCCCCTGCGCTATCCCCGCGCGCGACCCCGACTCTCCGCGCCCCCACCCCAACCCGAATCAGGACCTCCCCTTTCCCCCGATCCCGACATCGCTTCCACCTTCCTCCTCCGATCCCGACTCCCCCACCTCATTCCCCCGGGCACCGTTCTTCTCCCGCCGTCGCGATCCCCCCCCCGACTACGACTCCCCCCCGGATCTCAATCTCCCCCGCGTGCTCCCGATCCAAAACACGAGCTTCCCCACGCCTGCCCACCCCCCGAGTCCCCGACCCCGCTCCCATCCCCCCCGTCGTCGCTCCCCTTCTCCTCGTCATTCCCCCCTTCGCTCCCCTTCGTCTTGTCATCCCCCCCCGGCTGTCTACCCGATCTTGATCACCCCCACCCCCGGTCCCGATGCTCCCCCCGCGTGCACCTCTTCTCCCCCCACGCGGCTGATCTCACCCCCCGTCCCCACCGCCCAACCTCGCTTCCGCTCGCCCTTCCCCCTCCTCCTTACGATACCCCTATTTGATCAACAAAAGTTTAAATTACTTTATTCTCCCATTAACTTCAATCAAATCAGTTTTAGTATTTAATTCATTTAATAAAATTCATTGAAATTAAATACAGTCGCTTTAAATTCATTTCAAATTTATTAAAATCCCTTAAATTACATTGATAATAAAGTTAATTAAACCCATTCATTAAATATTAACAATTTAAATTTGCATTTAATCCATTAAATAAATAAATTTTAAATTCAAATAAATATTTTTTAAAAGTCATTTTATTTTAAATTTCGGACTTTTTTTTTCTTTTCGAAAATCCTGAATTCCGAAATTCAATTAATATCATTCCTTTTCTTTTAATTTTCTTGAATTAACTTATTGCGGGCATTTTTGCCGAATTAAATTAATTCCCACACTGTGCCTCCACATAAATCCCCAAATTCCTTTTATCTTTTCCTTTTTCAAAAAAAAAATAAAAAAAATCTCCTTCTTGAAATTTATTTAATTCTTTTTTTTACATTTTGTAAATTCGATTTTTTTTTTTTTCTTTGGAAACCTCGGCAATTATCTTTATTTATTGATAAATAAATCAGAAACTCCCCCCCTCCCCCCCTCCCCCTCCCCCTCCCCCGAATCTTCACATGCCACCACGCAACACCAAGAACTCCCAACGCGCCGCTGCCGCCGCCACCGCTGCTGCTGCATTCTCCACATCCGTTCCGGCCGCGTCCTCCACCCCCTCTTCCCCTGACATGGCCGCATCCTCCATCAACATGTCTGACATCCGCACTGACTCGGTCGATAGCATCGCTCGCAACCTCGCAGGCGAACAACCACCAGCAAACACCGCCACCTCCGACCTCTCCACCATCCTCCACGCACTCAACACCTTCCAAACCTCTCTGGACGACATAAAGGCCACTGTGTCATCCATATCCGACCGCGTCACCACACTCGAAGGGGACAACCCCTCCATCACGGTCGTCACCACGACCACACCCCAACCCAACCCCTCCTCCGGACAAGCCTCCGCTTAAACCTCTACACCAACACCGTCCACCCGTACACCCCCACCCTCACCCACCACTACCTCCACCATGGTTGCTCCACCTCCCCCCTCGCCCAAGACGACAACCCCTGCTGTCACACAATCATCAATCGTCCCCCCCCCCGATCAAAACCGCGCATATCCACCTCCACTATTACCTCAACCATCCCCAACTATACCCAGATCATGTGTATCCCGCTCCTCCACTACTTCCCCCAAATGCTCTCATCCCCACCAACCCCGCCAATGATTTCACCCTGTTCGACTCTCCCTCTCCCACCCTTGATTTCAACACCCTTGCCACCATTAACCCCAGGGAAGGCAAAATCCCCCCATCATTCCGCGTCAACGAAATCCCCACCTTCTCGGGCCAACCCCATGAGGATGTCCTCCTCTTTCTCACCAAACTCCAATAAGCCTTCTCCCTCCACGGCATCCCCGTCATCCACTGGCTCCCCATCGTTGGCGGCCGACTTTTGGACAACGCTGCTCGCTGGTGGTACACCGAAATGTCTAATCGACATCACGCCGGTCTCTGGCCTCACACCTTCCTTGAGTGGGCCGCCCTCATCACCTCCACCTTCCGCCCACAGAAAACGGTCGTCTACTATATCGACCAATTCTGTCGGCTCCAACAAACCGGACCAACCGCCCGTTCATTCGCAACTTTTTTTGAGATCGCTTACCCTCTCCACTAACTCACCCGCAAGGACGAGCCCTTCAATTGGAACGATCACCGCCAAAACGCTTTCGACTTACTCGAGCAAACCATCACCACGGCCCCTGTCCTCAAGATCGCCGACCCCACTCGCCACTTCTATGTCACCACCGACACCTCCGACTTCGCCATTGGAGCCGTATTGTCCCAACATTTCCCTCGTGACACCGTCGACACCCCCTCCATCAAGAACTCCCCCACTCACCCCGAGGCTCCACCCGACGAATACCCCATCGCCTTCGCTAGCAAGAAGCTCCTTCCCGCGGAGATGAATTACCCCTCCAACGAGAAGGAACTCCTCGCCGTGATTCACGCCCTCACAGTCTGGCGCCCGTACCTCGACGGGCAATACTTCACCATCCACACTGTCAACACCATTGTCTCCTCCATCCTCTCCAAGAAAGATATCACTCCACGCCAAGCCCGATGGCTAGACTTCCTTTCCCAGTTCACATTCACCATTTGCCATACCCCCGGCAAAAGCAACCGTGTTGCGGATGCCCTCTCTCGACGACCCGACCACAAGCCCCCCGAGAAAGTCTACGCCACCATGACTCATATCCAACTCCTCCCATCACTCCATCACCGATACACCCAAGGCTACCTCTCTTGCCCAGACTTCGCCACCATCTACAACAAGCTCCGCGATCTTGACCCAGTCCCCGACTACTCCCTTCACGACAACCTTCTCTACATCGATACCAAAGACATCCTCGTGTCCTCTTCCACTTCCTCGTCGTCACCCTCCCCCTCTTCCTCGTCCTTCTCCCCCTTCCCTTCCTCGTCC
>BFEA01000472.1:736951-754333 GCA_003427395.1 Chara braunii | reverse complement strand
TCTGACGGGTACCAGAAAAGAGAATACAATGGGACCCAGGCTCGGCAAAACTCGGTGCGCAGTGAAATTCAGGGTCGGCAAGAACAGGCTCGGAGGTAGTGGTGGTTAAAAGTTTTTAAGTCTTAAGATCACGCAAAAATCCGGACCGTCGGCCCGGTAGGACCGCGGGCGGCCCAAATTGGCCAGTTCTCACGTTGCCGATTTCTGAAAGTGTAGGGAAATGCCATAGCTGCATGCGGAGCATTTTCTGCCAATCAGGTTCAAGAGGGGCTAGGTGCGCCTATAAGGACTCGGTGGCACCGGTGACGAAAAGAAATTAGTACTGGATGTAACAACGATGCGTAACAGCACGACCAAAAGAGATTATCTCCATTGCCTCCCGCTGCTAAATGATCAGGCTTGCCAACACATGCCTATTTCAGTGCCTGTCCTGTTGAAGTTCTATGCATATGCACTGTGTTCTTCTGGATTCAGCACACAGACTCCTTCCTCTTCCGCTTGATCAACGGCACCTTCTGCTCCACCTATCACATTGCCACGGCAGGAAGAGAGAGGCCCCACTGCTAAATGAATAGAAAGCGAGTAGGTTTGCCCGTGCAGATATCCAATCACCAACTGACAATCAACTGAAACCCACAGTTATGCGGGGATTTGTGTCCTCGGCATGCCCACAAGGGCCCCCCGCTGCAAGCATAGTGCCCGCCCTAAGTGAAGGCGGGCCCCGTATCTCAAAGAGGCCTGAATATTGCAAAATTTGCCTGCCTTGGAGGGCGCCAGAGAGTTGCCACGCGCCAGTTGGTTACATGTGCCCTGCTCTAGAGCATCAGAACCTCCGTGAGCCTTCCAGGCTCTTCTACTCTCGAGGCCAATCAGAATGCAGGGAACACCTTGCTGGGTGCTGGGTGGTTGGGCGCACCTAACTGCTGCGGGCCCAGGTCACTGTCTGAACGGGCCTGGGGGCAGACACTTTGGCCCAACGTGAAGCTACTGGAAGCACGCCCCCCCAGCCAAGCAGCCTGCAAGCCAGACCACTTTCCATGCACGAAAGATCCTGGCCACGAAGGAGGCATTTGGGCACTTGCAAGTTGGACGGCAGTGCTGCTGGACAGTGCGCTGAAGGCCGCTAGCGGGCAAGGCTCGGGCGTACGCAGGCGCAGGTTGAGGCGAGGGCGCTGCTAGTGAGCAGTGCCATAGGCCGGGCCACCATAGCCAAGATTGGCAGACATAGCTGGCAGGGGAAGGCGGTGGTACTTGGATGGTGATGGGACATGGGCGGAGAAGACAAGGGTGAGCATAGAGAGGGCGAGTCAGAGGAGATGTGAGAGCACATACCTGGTCCTGGCAGAGATCTGCATGGTCGACATCTGCAGGTACTGTGGTTGCTGCTGCTGACGTCAACTAGTTGTTTTGTCATTTCGTAGGCTAGTATAGTAGCTGTGTGATTGTAGTCTGGGCGCTGAGCGCCAAGTAGGAGGAAAGGCTCTGGAAACATTGTTGGTGGCGGTGAAAGAGTGCTCTCATTGACAATTGAGATCGGTGCTCTGGTTCTTCTTTGGTGCGATGTCAGTGCATTTCTCCTTTCTGGACAGCTTTCGACTATCTGGCTTTCAATGTGATTTTGCAATTTGGAGTTCTTTCATTTCACTATTGCTCATTTTCCTTGCAGTTAGGTCCATGACCGTCAAAATTGTTGGTTCCTTTCATGGGGGAGGAAGGAGACTGGAGATGTGTGTCATGGGCTGAGAAATTCAGTGGAACAGAAAACAGGGACAAAGAGATTTTTTTTCATCACAGCGGTTACCTCTGCCGCCAGCGGCTCAAGAACCTCTGGAATGATGTCATCTGCACCATCACCAAGTTCATCGATCGCTATGAACACACCAGAGGTTTCACCTGTAGCTCCTTGTCCAGACATTTTCTTGCCAATGCAGCTGCGAACAGCTAGTTGTGGCAATGCCCCATCACCACATTCACCATCGAGTCCACCAGCATCCATCACAACAAGTGCCTGCTGCGCCAAAAGTGGAATTGCATCTACCATGTCACCCCAGCATGAACTTTCCCTTTCTGATTCACCTACCGCTGCTGGCGAAGCAGCCGCAGCAGTTCCTAGTGCACCGTCAGGCACTCCAGCATGAGCCACCTTTGATGATCGGCCTCCAAATACATTTTCTCCTCGACCTACACTTGCAGTCCAAGCTGCCTGTTGTTGAGCTCCTTGAACAAGACATCTTGCCCCCACTTTGTGATCACTGCTTGATTTTGGATCAGAAGCCGCACTCTGATTCCTGTCAATTGGATAGACATTGGCATTTGAGGCCATCCCCCGCACTCCAACTTCAGCTTTCACGATCCCAGGCCCAGGCCTTCCATCCAGTTTTCCAGTTCCACTACCACTCATGCCCAAGCCAATTCCAGCAGTCCCCATACTCGAACCCAAACCGAGTCCCAGGCTAGCCCCTCCACTGCCTCTTGATCGCAAGCCATCCTGCACTTGCCTTGCCAGAAGCATCTGGCTGCCAACAGCCAAAGGCTCTTGAGCACTGCTGCGAGCTGGCTCTCCAACGTCCCTCCATTCACCAATCTCCACCTTCATCTGCACCATTGCTTGGCCTTGCACACTCCTGGAAAGCTCCTCCTCACTATTGCATTGTGTCCATCCCTTCCCAATCTGAGCATCCTCCACAGCACTCCCACTCCCTTTTCCACTATGTGACAGTGGAAAAACTTCCTTGCTAGGGACACTTGGACAGTTATCCCCCCCAAGGTTCCCACCAGCAGCTCTCTCACGTTTTTCCATCTCTTGTACAAGCATGACTCGTGCACGCTCACAAGCACGTACAAATAAAATCATCGACTCTATCTCTGATGCCACTGCTGGTGGCCTGGGTGTAGTTGCAAGGTCAGTGGAGTTCACGATACCATCTCTAGACACCCCCTCCCATGGCCCTGTCTTTCCAACACTGAAACCACCATTGGATTTCTGCTTGGTTAAGCGGTTGGAAACCTCTTTCACATCATTCTGTCTAGCATTTGTGCCGCCCTCCAGCAGAGACTGTGACGCATCCAACTCCACCGCTTTGCCACTGTGGATTTTCCCATGCTCAGCACTGCTATTGCTGTGCTCTTGCTTCAGCTTCGCCATCTCTGCTGCTTCTTGACGACCTACAACACTGGATGCCACACGTGTTTGGAGAGTTCCCGTAATTTGTGCCGTTCGCTCTGCCAACCCTATCTTCCTTCTCTGGAATCGTTCGGTGCTTCCTGCAATTTGACTGTGGCCAAGGATATCTTTCGGTGTTCTTTTCCTTCCCTTGTCTCTTGATGTTGGCAGTGCAGCAGAATATATGTACCCTTTCCGCTTAGCACACTCATCCATCCATGTCTTCACAACTTCAGATGGTGTGTACTGAAACTGTACATCAGAGCTGCTCCCTCCACCAGAACCTGGTCTTCCCTCAGCCATAGGTTGCGGAAGTTTGACAGCTCGATAACTTGGTGGACAAACGATAACTGCCTCACACACCCTTGGGTCACTCATCGACATTGTCATGCCCTGATTGGCTACAGATATTCCAGACTCTGGTGTCATCGGTGCAATCAGACCTTTTTCTGTCTCAGCATTCAACAACTTTTGCCCATCCAATTCAATTCCTGGAATTTCTGTGTTGCAGTCTAGCAGAGGTTGCCGAAGTTGAGATTTTGGTGAGATGTTCAGTTGCGTGTCTGGTGGCTGCACTCAGACCAAAACAACAGCAAAGAGGACAGATTGCCTAAGCAGAGATTTTCCTCAAGTTTCTTGTTACAGCTGGGACATCCCCCGCCAGCAATCATAAATGTATACAATGTACCCTATATATACACATGAAATGGGACTGGGTGACACATGTAGAGGTGACACTGCAGTGACTGCACCTATATATGGTCACAAATATGAAGTAAAAGAGCGCACTTTGCAAAACAAACGGTAAAAATAAACAAAACAAGACCAACATGAAGGGCACACTGAAACCATTCATCTATCTCAGTCTTCTTTTAACTCCCTCTTCACCGTGCCTCTCAAGTACAAGGCTCGCCACATATATAAAGTTGAGCGCGAGCTGCACGCATCCCCGTGTGCCATAACGGCCCGCTTGTAAGCTGTGAGAAAGAGGCAGAGTAAAGGGGGAGGGGATAAACGCATGGAAAGAGATGGAGAGAAGACAAATGTTAGGACCTGCCAAACACGGACTGAGACACAGCTGATTTCTGAGTTTTGCCAATGGAATGCATGCCTTGCTGAGTTTCCCATTTGTTGCTGAGTTTTCTAAGTCTGAGTGTGTGTGTGCTTGCTGGTCTGCATGCCTGTCTGAGTGCTTGTCGGTTTGGGTGTGTGTGTGACCCGCGAGGGTACTTGTCCGTGTGGAAGTATGAGTCTAGGGCCTGTACGGGCAAAATCAGAGTCTGCAATGATGTTTCCCTCCGAACGGGAGGACGTACCAGTTGCTTGGAGGCAGCGCGGCCTAGGAAGTCACTTGCCAAGAGGCGAACAGGCCGCTATATCTCCAGGATCATTCTTCAGTGTGCAAGTTTGGCGACATACTGCTTGGAGTGCTGGCTGGAGCAACGCTGCTCGGAGCAGCGCTGCAGGGGAGGACAGAGTGCCCAGCTCTCCTTGCGGCTATGGTGGAGGAGCACGGGCTGGAGGAGGAGGAACACGAGGACTAGGAAGAGGGAGGGAGAGTGCCAGAGGTACTTACCGGCTATTGATACATGCTCAGTCGAGCAATGTATGGGAGCCAAGGATCCACAGAGTGATGAAAAGGACTCGAATTGACAATGCAGTGTCGGCAAAGCATCAACAAGCAATGCACATCTAGATACATATGAGAATAGCATAATGTACAATGTAGCGTGGTGGAAGACTCAATGATATGACCTGACCTGTCAGATACTGATGCGACACCCCATCATACACCACAAACAAGAGAGAGAGAGAGAGGAGGGACCACATACATAGAAGAAAGGTCCCTCCTTGATCATGCAAATGGGGAGGTACCACGGATGAGGAGATGAGGGGCCATGGATGAGGAGATGAGGGGGAGAGGCGAGACGAAGATGGAGATGAGGGAGAAGACCAAGATCGCAATAGCGAAGTCCAAAAATAGTCTCCCTGCCAAATGTCCAATCAATGTCTGCCACAAAAATGTCGAATGAGATCCTGGGCTTCATGCCCAATGCAATCAGATTCGCTTTCTTCTTCACTTCGCATACATGCAAACAGATGGCAATTCACACTGGTGCCAAGCGCCCACTCAAAGTTCAGAGATATGGAAACCGTGAACACAGTTCAGATGCAAACTCACTTCAACAGGCTATGGCGCATCAGCACCTGTACATCCCAACTCTTGTCGCTGTATCCAACACCACTGTTTGCACACACTCAACTCTGGATCACCCTGAGTACCCCACACGCGCTAACTGTATCACACACACGTACACACACACTAACACCTAACACTAGCTATGGCGGCTATGGCCGCCGGCTACAACTAACTATACAACAAACTATGGCACACTAACTTCTTCAAGCCCACTTCGACCTCGGGCACCTGCAGACCACCTCGCACAAGACGCTTGGGCGAAACTTCCGCATGGCTCAAACTGGGATGAATGAATGGCTGGAAGCTGCCTCTTGATTTATACTTCTGTAAGTCGCTGGTCTGCCCTTTTCCACCGGGCCCATGGTGCACACAGTCCCTCATGGTACTTGATGACTGTACAAAGAAAGACTGGGACTGGGTACCGCTGACTAAGCGAAGTTGGACTCACCATTTGCCCACTTGCCTCTGGTCTGCTGTGTATAACATGAGAAGAAACTTGAAAGGCCACTTCCGGACCTTCCGAAAGTCTGTGGACTTGGCCTTTCGGAAGTGTAGCAGCTACGACCTTGACCTTTCACGACTGTAGCAGCTACGACCTTGACCTTTCAGAACTCCAACAGCTATGACCCCTACGCAGGTATGACCCCTGCTTCGACAGGTCTAAAGTTCAAGACCCGACAACTACTCAGACCTACGACAGACATCTTCCAACTACTAACACACAGGTCACAGGCTCAAGACACACAGGGTCGACTCGATACTGTACACAGGTAAGGTGAGGTAAGGTAAGGTCTGGGGATCGAGCCCTGGGATCCGCATCTGTGACTGAAAAAGGTGAAAACCATTTCACTCCCGCCGGCCTAAATTCGAGGTCCTCCGAGAATATTCCTGTTCGAGGCTGGACCTCTCTTGTCTCTCTCTTAGGTGCGAACTACCTCGGGAGCAGTCTCAAGCAGTTTTGTTTGTGTAAACCAGCGGTCGTCCTCTGGTTCCTAAAAAGCGAACCTGACATTATACTGTTTCTGTGGACGACCCCTACCTCCAGTTCTGAAGACATCTTCACCTACGACGCCGTCAATGTCGTACCTTCCATACATGTCCGGAGGGATCATGGACCTCCGTGACGGAAATTGTTGACTTGTGGTACAAGGCAGCAACTTTGACGTATGAAACACCGGGTAGGTGTGGAGGTGTGCTGGAATCTCGACTGTGTAGGACGGTCCATCCTGTCCGCCCTTGACTTCTAAGACTGGTCACGGTCCTTGGTATGCAGGCAGTAACTTTTGTGAGATGTTCTCCTCAGGAGCAAACTCTTTGGACTTGACCCAGACTAAGTCGCCTACTTGAAACTGTGATGGGCACGGTGCTTATTGGCTTGCTCTATCATTCTATGCTGGGCCTTCCTGAGGTTCTCTGTGACGGTAGCAATCTCCTCTTCGTAGTGTAGTGCAAACTCCCTAGTACCGGGCAGTAGCCTTTGAGTCTGATCCCGGTCCAGCCCCTCAAACGGTCTACGCGGTCTAAAGGACTTACGTAACTCGTTGGGAGTGCGACACGTCGCTAAGTGCACGCTGTTATTGTACGCGCTGGCTACCTTGGGAAGCATCTCGTCCCAGTTAAGCTGATCAGGTCTAATATACATTCTGAGAACTTTGCTGCAGGATTTTGTTCATCTGCTCAGTCTGACTGTTAGTCTCAGGATGACGGCCAGATGACAATAGCAAAGACTCTCATCAACTCCTGCCAGTTCTGACTAAACCCGGTATCTCTGTCACTAACTATTGACAGCGGGAGACCATGTTCACTGACCCAATGATCAAAGAACTTGTCTATAACTAAATCTGTTCCTGCCTCTGCAGGTAAAGGAACAAAAACTGCATATTTACTAAATCTATCAACTATAACCACGACTTGGCTCTTGCCATGCCTACTCTTGACCCCAACATCCATAAAGTCGATGGACACAGAATCTTTGTGTCCTGTGGGAATAGGCAAGGGTCTGAGAAGACCAAGAGGGGCTCGTGTAGTGGTCTTATTCTGTTGGCATACCTTACAATTGCGTACATACTCTATGCAGTCGGCCTTCATACCTGGTCACGTATACGTGCGAATAAGGTTGGCTAACGTCTTCTGCCAACCAAAATGTCCCTCTGTGTCGTGGCATTCCCCTAAGATCAGAGTACGGATCTCTTCACTGTTGGGAACGCATAAATGATCGGCTACACTAGTCTTCTCGAATAACAACCCGTCTGTAGTGTAGTAATCTGGTGCAGTCTCTGAAGCCTCCCTAACTCTTTTGAGGAGATCACTATTAGATAGGGCCCTGTGCATACGCTTCTTTGACTTTCTGTTGCAAGTCTCGTCCTATATCCAGATAATGAACTATTGCTCGAAAGTAATCAGCCCTCCTACCTAGAGCATCCGCAACTACATTAGACTTTCCTTTAACTGGCTTGAGCTGAGCTCAAAGTCGAATTGGTCTACCTATGTGGCCCACCTAGTAAGCTTAGGTGTCATCTTGGCCTGCGTCTTCAGCCACCTCAACGTCTCGTGGTCTGAATAGACTTTGAAGTGCCTCCCAAGCAAGTAATGCTTCCAATGGTCTAGATCTTGCCTAAGAGCGTAGAGTTCTCTCTCGTAGGTAGATGTCGCAACCTTCTCTGAAGGCATCTTAGCGGACATGAACTCTACGGGTCATCATCTTGCTGTAACACAACACCTATCCCATACTGACTTGCATCAATGGTGACAACAAAAGGTAAAGATGGATCAGCTACCTTGAGGACTGGATACTCTATCAAGGCCCGCTTTAACTTTTTTAGGGCCGAAGTACAGTTTCTATCCCATTCCCAGATTGCTTCTTTCTTTAACAACCTGCGAAGGGGTGCAGTGATAGTGGATAAGTTCCTCACAAACTTTCTATAATAGTTGGCTAGGCCTAGAAACAGCTGCAATTTTGTCAATGTGCGGGGCGTTGGCCAATCCTTGATCGCTGCTATCTTACTATCCTCAAGTTTTATGCCATCGAAGACGTGGCCCAGGTACAAAACTTGTGTCTTGGCCCACTCACACTTCTTTGTGTTGATCTTGAAGTTAGCTTCTCTCAGCTTCTCCAAGACCTGCCTCAAATGACCCTCTTGCTCCTGGAGGGTCTTACTAAAGACTAGGATATCATCTAGATATACAACTAGGAATCTATCTAACCATGGCCTAAACAAATCGTTCATACAACACTGGAACGTAGCTCACGCATTGGTTAGTCCAAAGGGCATCACGATTAACTCATAGTGCCCATATCTAGTCCGGAATGCCGTCTTGTACTGGTCGTCAGGATGTACCTCTATCTGATGATAGCCAGATTTTAGATCTATCTTAAATAAATACTTGCAACCCTGCACCCAATCCAACAAATCATCTATGCGGGGCAGTGGTTCAACATTCTTCACGGTAACGGCATTGAGACCCCTATAGTAAATACACATGCGAAGCTCTCCTTCCTTCTTGGGAACAAAAAGAACAGGCACTCTAGATGAAGACGAACTGGGCCTAATCCAACCCTTCTCTAGGAGCTCATCTAACTACTTACGCAGTTCCTCTTAACTCTTTTGGGGACATTCTGTACACGGATTCCTTAGGAGTTCTGCTGCCAGGCTCTATCTCGATGCGATGCTGGATCGGCCGCAGCACTACTCCTGCAGGCGGCTGGGCTAAATCTGTATACTCCTCCAGCAACTTGGCAATGACTGGCTCCATTGGCTTCTCTTCCTTAGGCTCAGTAACAAGCCTAACATAGGCTACAAAAACCTGCTCTTCTAATTGCTCCTTCCTCACTAATCGTGCAAACTCGGGAGCACTGAGACAACAATGTGCCAGGGAGTTGTCTACTCCTAACACATGAAACAGGCGAGCAGTCTTTACTTCGCTTGATGGGCTAGGGAGCCTACACTCGTGCTCTCTCAAGTGGAGTGTGGCCCCTGCTGCCTCTCCCCAGTCCATTGTGCTCTCTCAAGTGGAGTGTGGCCCCCCCTGCCTCTCCCCAATCCATTCCTAGAACCATGTCGAAAGGAAGGTTGTCCTCTACGAGGAGAGTCGGGGAATGAGAACTTTCTCCACATTTCCATTCTTCACTAGGCAAAAATATGGCTGGACTCGCTTTACGTAATCCTTGACTCGCATAGCGCGATTGTCTCCGAGGATACCGACTATAGGATCTTCTAACTTCTGGACTTTAAGATTTAACTTCAGCTTCTGCAACGCTTTCCTGCTGATATAGCTGCGGGTGGCCCCACTATCTATAAGGGCCCCTACTCTACCACACTTCCACTGGTTCCCTGTCCTGGGACAAGGGCCCGTTCTGATCCTACTCCTTTGTCCTCATCTTCCCACTTCTCCGTTTTCGACTTTTGCAATGAAAAAAAAAGAAAAGAAAAGAAAAGAGAAAAATAGAAAAAAAGGATATGGAATCAGATGTAAGTCAACATACCTCTCCGATATCTGCTTCAAAGAGCAAGAAGAATGAAGAATCGTTATATTCTCCCGGCATGGGACCAACAGCCCATGGAAGTGTATCACCTTGTGCCAATTCTCCTGACCCTTCCATTTGTAGTATATCCAACGGCCCAAGGTCTGCTCCACATGAACCAGGAGATGTGACTTGATCTGGAAAGTCCAAACCCAAAGGTCTATTGCATTCTCTCGATACGGAAGCAGCTGAGAACTGTTTGTTATCATGGACAGTATCCGTGCCTTCAGTGCGGGGCAATTTTGTGGGAAGGTCAAATTCCAGTAAGAAGTCGTCACCAATATCATCTCCTTTACGCTTGTTGAAGTCGGGCAGATCATCCTTTTCACACCAGCATCAACGTACAATCAGAGACCCAATGAGGAAGCAAAAACAACAATGAAGTAATTGTCAAATTACAGTACCAAAATCGTGGCAAAACGGGAAAAAGTCCAGGTAAAAAGCTTCCGACAAGAATACCAAAGGTAAGAGACTACACAAAGCAGCAAGTGGAGAGGGGAGAATCATAGAGGAAGTAAAGGGGACCGGTCATGGACTAAGCTACATGGTACAACCTATGTTCAGGGGAACCTGGCTTCACGCTGTCCTTTTCGTGTATTCAACTGTGATCAAGCAGATAGAGGCATCAAGGCAGGAAAGCAACCCTCAACAATGTTGAGCCCTCGACAGGTGGCGCCATTGCCGGGGATAGAACCCAGGTCTCCTGCGTGACAGGCAGGGATACCCACCTGCCGAGCACATCGGCTCCACCCTTTTCGCAAAGGAAACGGAGCCCTTGACAAGTGGTGCTGTTGCTGGGGGTCGAATGGGGAACTACTGCGTGATGCGGCTGGGAGGGCACCGTTTCCTTTGCCAAAAGGGGGAGCCGATGCGCTCAACAGAATCACGTGCAAAATGAACCGACAAACAAGAAATCGAGATAGGTCGATGAATCAGGAAGATAGTTACAATAAGTCTACCAACACATGAGAGAAGATGGGCCTTCATGAGGTGATGCAAGCAACGCCTGACCATTGCTACCACCTGCATGCATACTGCTTCCGAAGAGATAAAAAAGAAACAACAAGAACGAACCTGATCATCAGAAATGACTCCATTCATGTCTTCATCCCACTCAAAAGACTTTAGCACCTCTTCAACACCCATGTCAATGCTCTCACTAATGCCAGCATCCTCCCTCTCATCTACAAAGTCAAGATCAAGAACCCGGTCATTATCTTGCCCCTGCAAATGTAGACCAGCAATCACTTGTTCATGTGCATGAACAGATCCACCACCATCATCCGTGACAGCTCCCACACAACCATTTATGACTCCATCATCTTCAGCACTTGTTTCACTCTCGCTCTCGTTTCCAGTTTCACCTCCACTGCTCGTGACATCACTATTAGAGGTGTTACTACTGCCACTGCTGCTGCTGCTGCTGCTAGAGCTGTTGCTGTCTTCAACAACCTTCACAGCCTGATCTTCATGATGGTTCTTTGGTTGTGCAGCAATCTCTTCCTTGGTCTCCTTTACCTCTTCCTGCTGAGGTACCTTCTTCTCTATCTCTTCACCAACCTCTTCAAGTCTGCTATATCATGGCAAACATTCACAAGCACGGAGGGTGTAAATAAAAGCAATAACCAGCGCATGCTTACATTCACCAACCATTGGCCGAAGAACTTCAAACGACCACTTACATTAGGTACGCTGTTGCAGGAGAGAAAAGAGGTGATAAGAGTCCTTCAGCTTATAGCTTCAGTGACTCCAGTGATTAACAACACCAGACACAAACATCCTATGTCTCCTTTTCCAGCCTGCCATATCACAACAAACATTTATTGGCTCAGAGGGTGTGAGTCAAAGCAATAACCAGTGCCTGCTGCCGTTCAACAACCATAGGCAGAAGAACTTCAAACGCCAAATGGCATGCTCCTGTTGCATTGGATAGGCTGATGCAAGGAGACAATGAGGTGATGGAGTCCTACAGCTTATAGCTTCAATGACTCTAGTAATTAACAACACCAGGCAGACACAATTGAAAAAAGAGACAACAAAAGTCTAAACCCTTAGAAACGATCACATTGGCAGCTACAAATACGGTAGCGGAAGATCGGGCGAGAATGAATTAAGGGAAGCGAGCTCGGGCCAGAGCCCCTCAGGATTCATAGGAATAAGTTTCGCTGCTGGATAACAGTTCTGTTAAAGTTCACATGGGTAGAAACTATAAGCTGTTTAATTTTCGGCATATTTATTCAAAGGGAGTAGTTTTCATTCGGGGAGGGGGCTGTATCCAGTGTATGGGTTTGACTGTCAGTCGATCCTTACCAAAGGAAGTAATCAATGCTGCTGACGGGGTCCCTGGGATGTAACGCGGCGAAGCATCGAGTTGGGAGTCAACTTATACAAGGACGCTGGGTCCGGTTCCCAGCAGGTTCCGCGCCCCCAGGGATAGACAGAGGCTTGTTCTAGTGGAAAGAAAGGGAAAAAAAAGACTGCCAAATTTCAGTCTAATGTCAAATGCCAAAGAGAAAGTCAAAAGTCAGAGCAGCAGTCACGCACCTGACAGTCCTATAGGAAAATCAAGAGCACACAAATAGAGGCGAGTTCATCGGTCTAACCAAAAACGAACAGACATCTCGGTTGGGAATCGGCAGAGAAGGGTTCTTGGAGAAAAGATGAGGCAAAAAAAAAAAAAAAAAAAAAGAACATTGAGAGGGGAGGAGACGAATAAGGTGAAGTCTAAAGCAAATCATTGGTGTCGAAGAGAGGTACGTCCGCCAGTTCGGCTCTCTCTCTCTCTCTCTCTCTCTCTCTCTCTCTCTCTCTCTCTCTCTCTCTCTCTGTGGATATCGGCTGTCCTCTAGCTTTCAGTGAGTGAGAAGAAGAAGAGGAAGAGGAAGAGGAAGAAGGGAGAAGGGAGAAGGGGAAGAGGAGGAGGAGAAGGAGGAGGAAGAGGAGGAGGAGGAGGAGGAAGAAGAGGAGGAAGAGGAAGAGGAAAAGGAGGAGGAGGAGGAGGAAGAGGAAGAGGAGGAAGAGGAGGAGGAAGAGGAAGAGGAGGAGGAGGAAGAAGAAGAAGAAGAAGAAGAAGAAGAAGAAGAAGAAGAAGAAGANGAAGAAGAAGAAGAAGAAGAAGAAGAAGAAGAAGAAGAAGAAGAAGAAGAGGAGGAGGAGGAGGAGGAGGAGGAGGAGGAGGAGGAGGAGGAGGAGAAGAAGGAGAAGAAGGAGAGGAACGGATAATCATTTTTTTTCCTTATTCCTATCAACCAAGCTTTTTCTGTAGGAGAAGAAGAGGAGGAAGAAGAGGGAGAAGAAGAGGAGGAGGAGGAAGGACGGATAATCATTTTTCTTCCTTATTCCTATCAACCACACTTTCTGTAGGAGAAGAAGAGGAGGAAGAAGATTATTCCTATCAACCACGCTTTTTCTGTAGGAGAAGAAGAGGATGACGAAGAGGGAGAAGAAGAGGAGGAGGAGGAGGAAGAGGAAGAGGAGAAGAAGAAGAAGGAGAAGAACAAGACCAAGACCAAGCCGACGAAGAAGGAGAAGAACAAGACCAAAACCAAGAAGAAGAAGACGAAGAACACGACGACGACGACGACGACGACGACAACAACAACGATGAAGAAGAAGAAGAAGAAGAAGAAGAAAAAGAAGAAGAAGAAGAATGGTCTAAGCTGGAAGTGATTGCCGGTTGCATCGTCATAAGTGGCAGGCTAGTATAGGCTCAGAGTAGATGTAGGCTGCGCGCTGAGCACAAATCACGAGGAGCAACTTTGGATACATTGTTGATGATGGCGAGAAGAGGTTGACATTGACATTTGAGTTCACTGCATTTCATGGTTGCATCCCTGCCGACCGCCGACCCTGACCACCGACCGTATTGCAACGGACCAGTAGGGCCGACCGGTCGGCCGTCTGCCAACCAGTCAGAAAACAACTATTTTTTTTTCGGATCTAAGTTGGAAGCTGTACTGCGCTTGCTGAGTACAGCCCAAATCCACTGAGAAACTTTTGGGTTTGGGGGGGTGGGGGGGTGTATGGGGGAATATAGGGGGGTATAGGTGTGGTATCGGGGGTATTGGGGGAGGGTATGAGGGTGTTCAGGGCCGGTTTGTGGGTGTGCAAGGGGTGTATGGGAGTATTTGGGGTGGGTATGGGGGTGTTCGTGGGGTTATTAGGGGTTCTGGACCCCCCCCCCCAAAAAAAAAAAAATTGTGGGGTGCCGCCGACCCCCGACCGGTAGGTGCCGACCAGCTGACCGGTCGGCGGGTCGGCAGCCGATCAGTCAAGGGTCGCCGACGGTCGGGGTGTGCAACACTGCTGCATTGCTCTTATTTGGCTTGTATCTCAGTGCATTCTGCTTTCTGCTAGGGCCACAACTATCTGGTCTACAATGTGATGTTGCAATTTGGTTCTCAGTCTCTCGCCCTCACTCAATTTCCTTGCAAAACCTTCACTTTAGACAAAAGAAAAGGACAGACGTGTACAGACTAACCTCGAAAAGTCTTGGCCCCATCTTCCAAGACCAGCCAAATACACAACATTCTCGAAGAGACTTCTTCCACTCCAGCCCTGCAGCCAGCATCTTCACCAAAGAGCACCCAGAAGAACCCCAAGGCGGATACATTAAAAGATCAGCAAAATTCCATGATAAGACTGGGGGAGGGACGAGGGGAGAGGAAGAAGAAGCACACACACACACACACACACACACACACACACACACACACACACACACACACACACACACACATATCATAGAAGGAATCACACAAGGCCAAGATAACAGTGGAATTCTGGAGGTTCCCAAAGTGTCAATAATACTCAATATCCACATCATCTTGGAAACAAGCAACCGAAACTAGAATGATCAGGAACCTCCACACGGCTAAAGTGCTGTGTGTTTTCCCTCTTTGCAATTGTTGCCTACACCTCAACAAAAGGGAGAAGCTCATGAACAGAAGGGGGTGGGGAGGGGGAGGGGAGAGGGGGAAGATACATAGTCCATGAGAGCCAAAGGTGTCATGCCAGTGTGGACATTCCAATTGCTGGCTACTGTGCACTGAAGTGAAACTGGAAGCATCAGTGACTTATTGTCCATTGTGCGCACACAAAGGTACGATGTGATAGGGTTTAGGATTTAGGGTTTAGGGTTTTCACACGGCATTTTGCTCAGACGCTATCCCGAAACCTTTCTTGTCCAAACCACCAGTACACCCGGTCCTGGAGACGCTGCACTGCACGACAAGCTTTTACAAACCACCAGCGGTGCACTTTTTTTTTTTTTGGCTGGTGCCGCCAGCCATTGTGGTTGAGTAGGCCCGGGCCATGAATTTCGGACTAGGCGACCGAAAAAATCTACAGGGCTGGAGCTGTGTACTGGCGGTTTAGGCCACCAGTGGTTTCCAGCCTCCTTTCCCAGTTGCGGATTTTTGCCAGGTTCTAAGAAATCCGAATCATTGTGCATACGATGTGCCTGGCGCTGCCATCCTTTTCGCAACCGGAACTCAGAACCTTTCCACAGCCCCGAGTTAACCGGCAGTTGTTTTTCCAAAGGCTAGGAAGTTCGCTGGCGATTCATTGACTTCGTACCATCAGCAACCATCTTGTTGATTTTCTTCTTTTTATTTCTGTATTTCCTATTTTCTGTGCACTGCAACAGTGTTTAGTGCACCACACTAGTAGTGGCCTGGTACGTATATGACCAGAAGCTGTAGGTACCATCACAGCAATTGCAGGACCACATGAAGCACTGCTGCCAGTGTTTGGAGTGGGCCTCGTGGCCATATGGGGCCCCGTTGGGACAAAAGAAATCACAGTGAGAGAGTGTCACTGCACATTAAGCAGGTAAAGATTGGTTTTGAAAGATTGCCCTTGTGAACAATCTTACAGCACCAGTACACCATACATAGGCCCGTAGGGGTCAGCGTAGAACCCGCACCACTTCGGAGGCCGCAGATTTTTTTCCTCAACGGTGCCCCGGGCCACGCGAACCCTCCCGAGTTTTGCTTGGGCAGTGTACTGGCAGTTTAAACCACCAGTCCAACCGAAGCTAAATTGTTGAACCAAAGAATGCATTTTGCCAAGCCTGGAATCTACAGTGACAGCAATTTGAAGCTGGCGAAAGGTGGTATGGGTACCAGCAATGTGTGAGACAAAACGACAGGCCCAGAATCTGAAGGTGTCGCTCCACCAGCCACCAGATGCTCTTTGGTTCATGAATCCGCACCGAGAACATGGAAATAGACATCCCTATGAAATGTTGAAGCTACTTGGGCCTCGCCACACTACTCATGAATCCACCCTGCTGAGCTGGCAGGGCGGATACTTTAGGCTTTAGTTCCCCCCCCCCCCCCCCCCCCCGGGGCTAAGAGCACACTGGAGGTATTGGACCACGTTTTACAGCCGCAACCTCCATGTATCCGGCCCAAAGCTCCTATTGAAAGCACTACTGAAAAAAAAGAACGTACTACTACTGTGCCTCTGCCCTCGGTGGGCAGAACATCTGCGTATGAATCTGGCAGGGATTCGTTGCCAGATTCAGTCCACAAAGTTCCTCTGTTCGTCGACAGAAGCAGCCATCAGAGAGGGGGGGGGAGGGGGGGGAACAAAAAAACAACAAGAACGAAGAGAGAGCGATGACCTCGCAGTATTATCACTGAGCTTACGGGCCCTCAATGATGAGAAGTCCTGATGGCATCTGGATTCAAACTTAGGTCTGCATTTGAACACTTCACGGGTGGACCAACAGCCCACCCTGCCGAGCTGGCAGGGCAGTTATCCTGGGACAATCAGAACAAAACAACGAAACATACAGCCTTGCTCCACTGCACAACACACATCATGTATTTGGACGCATTCTGGGAAACATGCATTCGAACTAATTCAACATTTTGAATGTTTAGAGTGTTGCGTAGTGGAGAGAGGGCCTATGCCGTGGTGTAATGATTGCAAGGATGCACAGTGGCATGGTGTTTCCTTCTGGGCCCACCAACCTACCCCAACCGAACCCTCCCCCATGCCTGATCACTGTACATTTTGCTCCGGGATTCGTTCCCGAGAAAAATCTACAGTGACAGGGTGCTTGGACTGGTGGTTAAGCTGAGGCATAACACACACTCCTAAGAGTCAAGACAATGGAGAAGATATTCATGGGAGTCAGAAGGGTGGCGGGAAAGCGACAGTCACATTACTTCATCCGTATATGTTTATGCATGTTTGCCTTTGAACACTTCCCGAAGCAGTGCATCCTCACGAGGGTGACAGGAAAAGAACAAAGAAGTGAGTTCATCAGTATGCGACTGTCCACATTCGCCTTTGAACATTTCCGTACTCGCCACTTACCCTCTGTTGTATACGTGTGTGTCAATTGCCAAACTACCACCAGTTCATCTACTTTCTAAAACCTTGTAGATTAATGTGGGTGGGTGTGCACTATGTCCGTGTGACTGTGTTGGCATACCCGACTAACTTCAACATGCTCACAACACAAGCCCGTCCACTTCAATCAAC
>BFEA01000472.1:692273-710778 GCA_003427395.1 Chara braunii | reverse complement strand
ACACAAAACACACACACACACACACACACACACACACACACACACACACACACACACACACATGCTTAAAAAGACAAGGTGCAACCACCAGTCCAACTACCCCTGTACTGAAGCTTTTTTTTTATGTCAAAGCAGAGGCCTCAGAAGTCTGGCTATGACAAGTACCGTGGCGAAGTCTACAGTGAACAGGCTTGGGGGAGGGTCGGTCGGTAGGGGCCTATGAGTCCTGAAAAATGCTGCTTGCAGCTACCGGCATCACGTTACGGGCCGGCAGCGCATGTGAAAACATGCTGGCCGCCCAAGATATCATGGAAAAGCAATAACAGGTTGGGAAAAAAAGACGCTCAAAGAAAAAATAGAAGACAACTAGGAGCTCTCGAATCTGTTCTACGAAATGGCGCAGCACCTTGCACTCCGCCCTGCCTCGCTGGCAGGGCGAAAAGCCGGAAAAAAAAAAAAAAAAACTAGCCAACGAGATGGCAGAAAGATCCCACATCACCCTCACAAGTGTCACACCCGGCCCTCTTGCCGTTAGAAGTGGGGAGGACAGTACATTAGCTTGAAAAATACCACGGTGTATCTTTCCAAGATTTCACACAATGTTCATTTGAGCCACTCTCTCATTTTTTTCCCGTTTCTTTCTCTTTTGTTTTTTTTCCTACAATTGGTCAATCTAGGGACTAGTCGTTATCATTTTGCTGTCTTGTTCTCTCTGACCCTCACTCCACTGCTCACCAAATGAGCAGAATGAGAATGAATCTTCAGCACCAACATGGGAAGATACACCGCCATATTTTTTTGTCTTGTGTGCATTTGGTGAGTAGATGAGCGAGGCCCATCTACAGTTCAACTGAGGGCATAATCTCACTGGGACTTCCCTGGATGTATATGACCACTTTTCCGATCAGTGGTGATGCACCTGCCATTTCAGAACGGTGCTCCCGATGTAAGATCATCAAATTTTCAAAAGCTATCAAAAAAAGAACGAAAAATGAAAAAAAAAGTTAAAAAAAACTAACAAACGAAAATGTAAAAATGAAGTTCTTGGCCTGTATTTTGGAACTCAAGTCCAGAAGTCACAGGAGGGTAACCGTGCTGCGGGATTTCTCTTTTGTGCACGTTACTGTAGCAGACAGGCTCGGCGAAGTGCAAATTTTGCTTCTGCAATTCTGGGTCCGATGGACTGGTGGTTTAAACCATTCAAGACACTCAGGACACACCTCAGGCCGGCATAGTTAGCCACATGATTACCAGTTTATCGTCCATAGGCTTAAGAACGCAGGGCCTGATACCCTGCCTCTACAACAACCTGGGCGTTTTAAAGTAGGGAAAAAAGAAATGGAGAAAGAAAAGGAAGAGCTATGCATGTAAGTGTTCCATGACTCCCCTACTGTGCACCCAGATTCACTTAGCTAGATCTAAATGGTCTTAAGTTTGGGCCTTCATGGTTAGCCAAGTTAGGGTTTCAAGGTCAGGTGTTCAGATCAGCACTGGAATGCTGGGCACAGCTGCACTGCTAGGTGATTGGTGGTGGAAGTTAGACGGAGACCAGGTATGTCGGAATGGCTCCCAGCTTCGTTATATAAAATATAGGAATGGCTGTAGATCAGCCATGTGCACTAACGGGCAAGGAATGTCCCGCCATGCTATGTGGATATAGTCCACCTTGGAAACTGGAGAGTATGTTCTCCGGGGTTCAGGCACTCGAAGTTCGGAATGACCCACTTGGCCCTCTGGACCATACTACACAGAGTCCTCCACAGGCTTAGAGCCCTGAGTCCTATCGCAAGTCGTATCCCTTTCACACCATACAGCTTGCCACCAGAGATCAGATTCTCTCCCTACAGATCCAACCTCCAACTGGGTGTATTGCGGGCCCACTCTAAGCAGCTTTGGCCCCCAACACCCTAGCCAATCCCCCCTCGGACAGGTGTAGAGGGCCTACCTCCCTCCTATTAATGTACAGCTCCCCCCCCTGATCCAACTATCCTACCCACTGTTCAGGAGACAGGCGCAGTACAAGTCCTACCCGAGGTACACTTTATCAGTGTCCTCTCTACTAATCCCTCCAGCCCCTATACCCATCTCATAGCCTACCCTTGCTTGGTCCCTGGTGAGCCCGAGGACACTGATGACAGGGCTATGAGAGCACCCCAATATCTATACACTGCCTAGAGACGACCAGCCAGCCAGGTGGTCATAATCCATGAGACAAGCATCGATTCGCACCTGCTGGTCATCAAGCAGACTCTAACTACTTGGACTGGTATTTCTACCCACAATGCGATTTCCCACCCACTCATGCGGTCTCCGTAGGTCGTCCATGAGGCCACATTGTATGTGAGTCAACTACTCCCCTCGAACGGTGAACTACCCATTAAGCAACCCAAACCATTCAGCCCTACCTACGACAAGGTTCCTGTACCCCTCTCCCCACACAGACACCCAGAGATGAGACAGCCTTTTTACCCCCGTGGTTCAAGACACACACAAGGGGGAACACACCTAGACATACTACACATGGTGCCACTCCCCTCCACTATGAAGGTCCCCCTCTAACCGGGAAACTCCATGGTAACCAGACACGTAGACAGAGACCTCCCCAAGGAGAGGCAGGGAGTAGCAGACCTAGGGTTCTCCGGGTCGCGTACTATACTATAGTCAAGTACTTACTATATCCGAGCGAGGTTCAAGCAGGGTTCGAACGGGGGTTCTTCAATGCTCATTCAATACCATGTACAATGCTACTATGAGCAGACTGAGTCCCTTCAATTCTAGCAGGGCCTGTCTATCGATGCGACCATATATGCGATCAACTAATCTCCTGAATGCACAACACAGGTTCATATATGTGCCCTTTGGACCCGCCCCCCTCCCTACCTCCCCATGGAGTGACAACCAGAAGAGACCTGAGACCATCGCAACAACGAGCAAACCAAACCCCGAACAGCCCTCCCCCAAGCCCATTCCAGCATACAACCACCATGGACGAGGGCCCCTTGCGCGGTGCGCAGGCAGTGTCTGTATAAAGTTACTATAAACTTACCATGCGTCGTCCCAAGGAGGGTGTGCGGATCGCTGGGCGCTATGAAAGCGCCTAACGGCAGACGACCGCGAGACCGTAAGGGTACTAAGGGATTGCCATCAGAGTAGCAGCATTCTGACATCTTTTGCTGCCTCGCGGAAAAGCATCGGTTCGAGCGAGAAAAGTGAGAAAAAGTAAACCCAGAGTTTTGAACCCGCAACCTCAAACCATACTTGCAAGCGGACGCCGTCCGGGCGGTTCCACACGTGCGGCAGACCGCCGGACCGGACCCGCACGGCGCACGAATGTGCACCCGACAACCAGTTACGCCCCCCCCCCCCCCCCCAAAAAAAAAAAAAATGGCCCTGTCCGGTCCGGTCCGAAAGGAGGGTGCCGCACGCGGCAAAGCGGACCGGACCAGACGAGCGTCTGCTTGCAAGTATGACCACTATTGCACATTTCCAGCCAGTGCTCTAACCACTGAGCCACCAGGCCATTCGCTTTTTTTTTTCCCTTTTTTTTTTTTTTTTTTTTTTTTTTGGGACCATTTCTTGATTTATGTGTCATCCTTGCACATCGGCCATGCTAATCTTCTGTGTATCGTTCCAATGCTGACAGGTGTCCTGAGGGACATACGTAGCTCTACTTAGTTTTCCAATGCTGACAGGTGTCCTGAAGGACATACGTAGCTCTACTTAGTTTTCTCTACGTAGCTCTACATAGCTGAGAGACTCTAGTTCTGTTGCAGTTATGCCAGCAAAATTGCTGTAAGATGCTCAGCTACAGGAGGAGGAAGGGGGATGAATGAGGGCAACTAAAACCCTTCTGCATATAAAATCAAGAAATAAGGCGATTGGTTAACAACCCCCTCTTTCCACACACGCTCCAGTCGTCATTAATGCCCACCATCCTGGAAGGGAACGCCAGGCTCAAAGATGGCAGGTGCAATTGCTTTCATCAACCCTGTCGAGGGGCGATGTTTACAGAGAAAGAGTAGAGGGCAGGGCACTGAGGACTACACAAGCGTGTACACCGTCTTCCAACCTTCCTGCATGGATGCCTACTGCTTTGCAAAACAATAGGGAACACGGGATGCATTACTTCCAAAAATTGCTAACCCCTTCTACACTCTAAAAGAAGAATAATGGCGATTGATTAATAAGCGCGGACCTCTCCTTCTTTCCGAATGCAGGCGGAGGCACACCACCAAATGGGGCTGATGAACAATTTCCTCCCCACTCATCTCATCTCATCTCAATACTATTAAAAACTGCAAAGGGCCCGACGTGACGCTTCCCAGCGGGCCCAGCGAAAATCAATGCCCCACGGCGCACCCGTAGGACGCAAGTTGGGGGCGGAACCGGAGGGCCTCAGACTGCCGTCCGGCTGCTAGGGAAAATATCTGCGGCGCTGCAGTGGTGAGGTGTGCGCATGGGGACAAGAGCAAAACACATCGTTTCGTGTGCGCGAGTGTGCTGGGAGGCAAGGTGCGACAGTGCTAAAGATTGAAAATGTGGCAGTGTATATTTCCATGTTCAAGCGACAGATTCATTCCCATTTTGCTCTCTCTCTCTCTCTCTCTCTCTCTCTCTCTCTCTCTCTCTCTCTCTCTCTCTCTCTCTCTCTCTCTCGCGCGCGCGCGCGCGCTCACACAGGGGGAACGACATTTGCATATGACAGCTCCTTAGTCCATACACATACCGGGATTTATTTTCAATGTATCTGTCCGTCGCGGTGTATCTTCCTATGTTCTGCAAAGATTCCTTCTCATTTTGCACAGTGGCAGGTTGCTCAGTTGATGCACACATGAAACTGTAGAATTGCAGAAGTGAGTTTGAATCCAGAGGTGACCACAATAAAATGGTTCTAATTTACAAAGCATACGACGGTGTGCTGATGCCTTGGCCAATGTGAGGGGGAGGAGGAGGTCCGAAGACGATGTGCTAGGGGGAAGAGCACGTTGTGCAAGGACGGAGAGGAGGTCGTGCGAGGAGGAGGAGGTCGCACAAGGGGGAGGGGGAGGAGTGGGTCGTGCAAGGGGAGGAGGAAGTCGTGGGAGGGACAGGAGCAGGTCGATGGGACGAGAGGTTGCAGGAGGTCGTGCGGGAGGGGGAGGGGCACCGGTGGGAGGAGGTCGTGCTAGGGGGAGGAGTGGGCCGTGAGGGAGGACGAGGGAGGACGAGGAGGTTGCGAAGTCGCACAAGGGGGAGAGAGAGAGAGAGAGAGAGAGAGAGAGAGAGAGAGAGAGAGAGAGAGAGAGAGAGAGAGAGAGAGAGAGAGAGAGAGAGAGAGAGTGCGGGGTGGGGGACAATTTGCTAAATACCCCCATAAGTTGAGATATATGTCAAAATGTCCCTAAAAGATATGGGCACAGTGGAACGGCCTTTGGGCTGACATGTTTGTGTTATGCTCCGGTCAGGAGGTTGTTCAAATCCGCTTGGCCTTTTGCAATTGCACCTATGAAAACTTGCCAACTGCCGGGGCATTTTGCAAAGTTGGGCAGTGTCCAGTAGGGGTACATTGCAAAGATGGGGTCCAACTGATGGCTGGGTTGTTTCGCAAAATGTTTTTGTCATCGTCCTTCGCCGCAGCGTAGCTGCAGCAGGTCCACTTGTATCTTGAAGTGCACCCTGGAGAGAAGGAGAATATCACGCCAAAAAGCACAGGCAAAATCTGACACATCCAACTGGCAGCATCAGATGTACACATAACACCTTTCCCACCTCTGTACACAAACAGTAAAGACAAACGATGGCATCTAGGCAGGTCGAGGAGGGTCAAGACTGTTACGGGATCAAATCTGAGCCAATCCCTATAGAAAGCAGTACAATCATTGAGGAAGGCAATGCACAGCTGGCTCTTTTTCAACTCAGTATAAATCAAACCCCACCTGTACAGCTATAATCAGACAGGTCTACCACAAGTCCCCAACTCCAATTTTTTTTGTGGCTCGGGGCCACCGGACCACAATGGCTGGCGGCGCCAGCCAAATAAGAAAACAAAGTGCACCACTGGCGGTTCCGAAAAACTTGGCGCGCAGTGCGATGCCTCCAGCCCCGGGTGTACTGGTGGTTTATATGCACATGAAAACGGTTACAAGGGAGCCATCACTAGCTGCCCGCACCCCCCCAGTGCGATGCCTCCAGGCCCGGGTGTACTGGTGGTTTATATGCACATGAAAACGGTTGCAGAGAGGATAGGGGTGAGCTAATGGGGAACAGAGCGAGGGAGCCATCACTAGCTGCCCGCGCCCCCCCACCCCCCCCACCCTGGTAAGGCAGTAGAGGGATGCTGAGTGATCCCATCCATAGCAATTTACACATCCATTCCTCTGCACCTGCCCTGTCAATACCATCCTTACCAGAGGAGCTATACTTGCTAAAAAAAGGAAAGAGGAAGTCAATCCGTAGCGTGATTTCACCATCCTCGACTTCAGCAGCTAATAACCAAACCCACCGTGTGACAAGATTGGCGTCCTCTAGAGGGTGCTCGACGGAAAACTCCCCAACAGAGAATAAGCAATCAACCTGAGAAGAGCCTGGGTAAAGTGGGAGACAAGCAATCAGTCTGAGAACCGCAGGCTTCCTTAAACGTCCCAAATGCATACACAGAGCCCTTAAACCAGTAGTACTTTACCCAGCCATTTTTGTACTACGTGGGCATGCACGTGCCACGTCTGGCGGAATGTACAGGCCTGCCGTTTCGCTCAACATTCTTCCAGGCAAAAAAAGTCGAGTGCATGGCCTCCGTTGCCTGGGATGTTTTCTAACCGAAATGGCAGGCCGGTACAATCCGCCAGACGCGTAAGTGAACAGTAGTCATGGCAGGGAGAACATACTGGTGGTCTAACAGGCTGGAATTCTTCACATCTGGATTCAATTGAAAGGCCTTCAATATGCAACACAAGATTTCAGAGAAATACTTGATGGGGAAGGCAGCCCAAACCAGGAGAATCCCTCTCTTCTGTGACTAGAATGATCGGCCCTGTGCCCATCTGCCTAAGGGGTGCAAAGTTGCAAACCCAAGCCTAGAATAATTCAATCAATGAACATACACGACACCCAACACCAAGAAATTCCAGCTCTGCTATAATCAACGCCATGCTGTGAGGATGCAGTGGGTGACACCACAAGCACCACAAGCTCTCAATCAGTGTTCTTAGATAGACCATTAGGCAATAACTACATTCGCAGGGACTGGTATTGACATGCAAGTCAAGGTACATCACAACGCATAACTCAACGCCATACGCATCTTCTGCAGAAGGCATGCAGTATATGGCACAACACTCTGTGACATTCTGAGAATACGCATCTTCTGCAGATGGCATGCAGTATATGGCACAACACTCTGTGACATTCTGAGAATCTCTCTTATCTCTCTTGAATGTTCTTTCTCCTGTTCAGATTGCACATGTTTAGCGGTAATTGCCCTGTTCAACAATTAAACCCCCTTCATGCCACAAAGCAATGGTTAATACTCAAAGAATCGGTCTGTCATTGATACTCTATAATCTAGAGGCCAGAGAAAGAGCAACCAGTGTCAACCACGATATATCAATTTCCCGAGCAAGCGGGCCCAGAAATGTCTCACCTTCAGCACTCGCCGCTTTCTCAGATTTCTTCGAGGATTCAGGAGCGTCTGCCAATGCAGCATGCAAATCACTTGGTGAGAGGAGCCGCACCCTCCTGAGGAGGACCCACATAAACTTCCATCAACTTCCATATCACATGGTACAAAAGTGACACCAACCGCACATCAAAACACACTGCAAGCATACACAAATGCAGAAAAATGGCATAGGGAAAACGGCCAGTGCTACGAAGGCAAAGAAAGCGGACCACGAATGCAGGCCGAAGCATACACCAAGAGAGGTGATAAGCAAAAACAAGCAGAATCAATGCAAGACCTGTGCCTTGAATGCAGCACCCGAGAGGAACAAGGAAAGACCGATGTGTGCCTACCAAAGAGCTGCAAAGCATTGATGACTAAATGCCTGATAGGCTGGAACAAACTCAGGAAAATCATGAGGCGGCTGGTGACCTAGGCATCAATAAAGGCACCAACCTTATCACGCCTTTTGATGCTCAACCTTCAAGCCAAATGTTTGGCTGAGGCATCCACCACCAGCCACCCCTCGTCAATCAAGCTGATAGTCAAGGTTGGGAACCGAACAATTCAAAAACCACCTTCAGCACACTGTTCCTGTCCATTCTCAGCCCAAACATAGCACATACCCAAATCCTCGGTGAAAGACGAAATGGAGACGAGTTTTCCTCCGTACAACCATTGCCAAACTACATTGCCTGCTTGGCCAAAGCTGAAAGGGAGCTGAGACTCCAATTTACAATCATCGTCACATGCGCAACATACACTTTCCGTTTCCACAACTTTCCAGGCATTCACCCAAAGTTCGGCAGGATTCTGCAATACTAGTGTTTTTGGTCGGTGGGAGTTCGGGATCAGCTTCAGCAAGAGGTTTGGAATCAGCTTTGGCGTGTTGCCCTGTGCGACCCCATCTCTTAGTTCACCGCTTCTGGATCGACCGAGCTACATCAATCCTGACCAATCAGTATAGAGTAATTTTTGGCACTTTTACAATTTTTCTCTTCATTCCTTTTCAGGCAGGAAAGGGTCAGGACTCAGGGGTACTCTCTGTGGACCTCATGAGTATTCGGCGTGCCGCTAACGTCACTGACGTACAAATGCATACGTAAGCATACCTGTCATGGTGAGAGAGAAGTGCTTGTTTCCGTTCCACTAATTAAACAAGTGTAATGCATTATGAGTGGGGGTTATGGCATGGCCTCGATGTCACTTCTCCAGAAGAAACTTTAGAGGAGCTGGTATTTGAAAACACCCCTACATCTATTAGAGAACAATGTCGCATGTGGATGCCACTGTGGAGTGAAACGGTTTCACCCAGTTGACCCGGCATTGCAGACACAGAGATTCGACCCCTAGACCTGTGCCCTAACCCTGTACATTGAACCTGTGTGCTGAGTGAGATTCGATCCCTAGACCTACCCTGTACCCTGTACATAGGCCCAGCAATCTGTGTGAGACTCGATCCCTAGGCCTGTAGATTAGGAGTTAGGTCTGTTACCGTTAGGCTTAGGAAGGTCTGTTCTAGAAGTCTCTATCTGAGTGTACTGAGGCCTAGAGTCTGTCTGTAAGTCTGTGGGCTCTAGAAGGTCGTAGGTCCCTGTAGGCCAGTCCAGTCAGCAAGTACCAGGGGTAAGGGCTGCACGTGGGGAAGGTTCTAGACCCCATTGTGGGTTCCACACGTCTTGGCCCAGAAGGCCAAACGTCTGGAAGCTTCCCTGGGCCACACGTTTTGGCCCAGGCCCACACGTTTTGAGGCAGGCCGGGGTACCTCCGAAGAAGTATAAATAAAGAGGCAGCGTCCAGCCATTCATTCATTCGCCTGTGTGCCATGCCAAAGAGCTGCCTTGGTATCTTATGCGTGGAGGACTGCAGGTGCCCGGAGAAGAAATGGGCTGTGAAGAAGACAGCAGCCATAGTGAACCAGCGAGAGAGAGACACCGGCGGCCATAGCTCGGAGGAGGAAGACGATGGCGGCCATAGCCGCCCAACTGTTGGTGAAGACAGGGTATACAGAGTGTGTGTGTCTGTGCAGCGTGGACATTCAGGGTGATCCTCGTACGGGCGTGCATGTGAGGGTGAGGAAGAGTGAGGCTGGTGATAGAGACAGTGTTCGGCGGCCATAGCCGCAAGTTGTACAGTTGTTCTGAACAGAGTTTAAGAGCAAGTTCGCTGTTGATTCTGAGTTCACGAGTTCGGTTTGCCATCGGTTCTCGTGTGTGCCTGTTGTGAGCATCCAGAGTCGAGTCTGATTGCAGGAGAGTAGTTTATGGCAATAAGATGTTTAACCCTATTATATAGACACAATGAAGAAAGGCCTCCTTGACTTCAGGAGACTACGAAACGCAGCGGTGCTTTACGCAAATGCATGATTTAAATCTTGAAGACCATTAGTTCTGCAGATTGTGACTCGTGGCATACGAGCTTTACCTGGCAGAACCACATAGTGATGCGAGAAGGCCCCCCCACTCAGCCCATAGGTGATTTTGTTGGCAGCAGAACACCCATTGTTTGATGTTAAACCACCAGTCCATTACCCGGCTACTATATTCTGCCGTGGCAGTTAACCTGCTGCTTTAACATTGGCCCAGCCTTCCGGACCAAAATGACTGGCTGCAGCAGGGACAAGGAAAATACTTTGTGCACACTCGAGTTCATTTTTTCGGCCGCACAGGAGCAATCTGGGTCTGGGAATGAGGCCCTGAGGGGCTTGTGGCCACTTCCTTCCCGGACATCCCCCACTACTGCCAACTCAGCATCGGTACTCCTCTGACAATCTCTGACATGTACTTGCGCAGGTCACAACAATGTGCCCATTCTCAGTCCACGTCAGCAACACTTAACGAGGATGGCACAGGTCCTCTTGAAGACGAGCAGCAGATCACACTCCACGTAACAGGTAAGTCCAGGTAAGCCTCCCCTCATCACACACGTCAACTCCACAGTCCAGATCCTTCAACTCCTCACCTCCTCTCCTATCGAGGTCAACTCCACGCGGCTATGGCCGCAACAGCATAATCTCCCTCCTGGCTGGCACCCAAACTCAGACACTGGCGCCAGCACACACCTCCCATAGCCTTGCGTCGTCGAACCAGCATCAAGCCAGTGCAAGGCGGAATGGTCTCCAGCAGGGGCTTGGTCAACTTATAATGTTGACTCGTGTTAACCAGCCTCTGGTCTCCTGGGGTCGACCGTCGAGATGAATCAGCAGCCGATGGACTGGAGGCATCGCAGTCCCAATTCCCTGTGTCCCAGTCGGACTGGAATCTTCTGGATACCTGCAGATAACCGAAGATGTGCATCTGATCGATGACCGTGGCTGAACAACGGGTCGACTTTGACCCTTGGGCCTGAAATCCCGTACTTGGGTTGATTGTTGACTTTCCTAAGGTCAACTGTCGCTCGTAGGGCCTCTCAAGACCGTTTCTGACTTGGCCTGGGGGTACCCTTGGCCTTAGGCCTTTACCCCGAATATGCGGACCTTTGACCACAAGTTACGACCCCTGGTACGCGTCTACGCAGATGCTGAACGTGGGTTATTGCATTCTACCCTTCCCTGTTTTCGTGTTCCATCGCAGAAAGGATTCTTCATTTATGGTTTCCTTTTAACCCTCGTTCATAGTCTGTGAAAGGATTTCCCACAGTTATACACCAGAAGACCTGGTCCCAAGGTCCCAGTCAGTCCCGGTCCCAGGCTGTCGGGGTAGGATAGGTCTTGGGGTAGGATAGGTCTTAGGGTCCGTAGACCGAAGCGTCGTAGGTCAGTAGAAGTCGGGTACCGAAGCGTCGTAGTCCGGTAGGTTCCGCCGGTACCTGTAGAGGAAGTCAAGTCCCAAGTCCAAAATTGCAACGGCATCCCAAGAAAGCCCGGAGACTTCCGGAAACACCAGACTTTGGTAAGGCAGATGCCGCGGCCGACCGGTACCGGTCCGAAGCAGGCACGAACAGTCCACTGCAACTATATTTAACTGCTACAGTGCCAAGCGAAGGCAGATGTTCATTCGCAAAGTTGCAGAAGTGCTACTAGCTGCTTGTGCGATGACGTGACCTGGACAAAGGACGAAGCATCGGGGAAGGAGCAAGCGCCCTGGCTACGAGAGTCAGCCATAGCTAGTTGGGAAGAGGAAGACAGCGGCCATAGCCGCCCAGAGTGAACGTTACACCGCAGCTGTATTCAAGGTAATCCTAGGCGAGAAACGGAGAGGGAGAGACTGAGAGGCCGAAGAATTGAGAGAGAAAGAGGAGAGAGAAAGAGAGAAGAGAAAGAGAGAGAGAGAGGCCAGAAGAGAGAGAGAGGGGAATCGGGTACATACCTGTGTGGGATTGGTTTGTTGAGTCGCGGAAATTGCCACTGGACATTTGAACCCTCCGATTGTATATTATCACAAACTTTGAATGGAAACATATCTGGCGCTGATTCATGCGTCATCTCTCTGGTGCGGTGTTAACTTTTGTGCGAATACTCTCACCTTGCAATGCGCCAATTGGTTTGAAATTGCGAGGTTCATTTCACTGGTATCGGAGCAGGAGCCCATTGCACTGCGGTGGTGGAAGAAAGCCGGCAAGGCATAAGGCCGGCAGGTGACTGAAGTATAGGGGTTGACCGGTGGTAGCAGGCTGAAGAAGAAGGGGTGGAGATTAGGGTTGGGAGCGAGATTCACGTACCTGCAAGTGGCTAGGACGAGCAGGGAGAGTCAACATGAAGACCCGAGTGAAGTGCCTCTGCCCTTAGCCTGCTGAAATTTTTGTGTGTTTTTCGTGAGTTTCTCCACACAACTTTCTCGGTGACGGCTGCTGCAAGTCAATTTTCATGATGTCTCGTTTTTTGAGTCAGCGGTCTTGTGAATGTTTTAGGTCTAGGCTGCGTAGCATCGTGTTCGCTTTCTGAGGCGAACCCGAACATGTTCGCCCGAACGTGAACTAGCACCCAAAACCCTTCAGACGCAAACATAAAAAAATATTAAAACAAAACAAAAAGTCTCAGAAAAATCTGAAATTTTTAAAAAAAATATATGTCATGTGCGAGGATCTGGGTCCTCGGAAGGCCTATGGGGCCCTGTATGCAGCATTGCCCGCCCTAAGTGAAGGCAGAGGTGCCCGCCCTAAGTGAAGGCGGAGGGAGGTGCCCGCCCTAAGTGAAGGCGGGCCTAACAAATCACCTGAGGCCCTCGACTGTCAATTTCATATTTGGGGTCCAGGCAGTTGCGACGTGCCAGTTGGTTGAGAGAAACTCAGGCCGTGCTACACAGACATTTCCACGGCCTTCCGGGCCTTTCCAAGGAATGCAGGCCCTGGGCGTGATTCGCAGCCTCATACAGAGATAGTTGGGCGCCCAACTGAACGAGGCCCAGCAGCCCAGTAGCTGCTGCATCCAGGCAGCTTCCTGGGGCCTTCCGTAAGCTTTTGGGCCCAAGCCAGTCCAGCCAGGCTGCACGAGCAGGCCGGCTCTTTCCATAAAGGAAAGAGCTCTCCCCCTGGGAGCCTCATTCAGGCACTCGCATGCTGGCGGCAGCGCTGCTGGAGCAAAGGCTCGCGGCTGCTGGCTAGCGCTGAGAGGCGAGGTGCAGCACGTGCGGTCGTGCAGGGAAGAAGGACGCTGCTGAGGGCAGCGCCATAGCCCAGCCACCATAGCTGGTGGGCTTGGACTACAGTGAGGCGCAGGGGTGGTCTTCGGGTGAAACAGAGGACAGATGTGGGTGTAGTCAGGGGATAGGTGAAGGATGATGATGATGATGATGATGTGAGGTCACTTACCTTGTATTGGCGATGGTCTGCATGGGCGACATCTTCAAGTACTTCGGGCTGCCGCTGATGTCAAGAGTTGCATTGTCATTTTGTAGTCTGTAGTAGCTGTGTAGTAGGCTGGGCGCTGAGCGCCAAGTGAGAGTGTGAAGGAACTGGACTCTTGCGTTGAGAGGAGAGAGTATGCTCTCCATGAACATTGGTTTTCAGTGCTACGAACCTCCATTGGTGCATTATTGGTGCAATGCTGCTCTCTGGACACAGTGTGACTATCTGGCTTTCAATGTGATGGTGTGATCTGGAATTGTCATCTCGCTGTTGCTTATTTTCCTTGCAATTTGATATCGGAGCTGGTTCATATTGCGCTTCATTGGTTCTTCGCAATAGCTATTGGTGCTTCGCATGAGGTGTGGGGCAGTGATAAGGCATTGGCGTTGAACATTAGGCGGCCCAGGGTAGAGTGGGCGCGCCAGGGAGCTATGTGGTGACATACGGGGTGTATGCTGGATGATGAGAGCTCGCTGATGTGGCATATTAAGCTGAGGTGGAAGCGCATTCTGCTGTTGGTTGTGCCGAGGCAAAGACCGGTCATCATAATTGCACATCAGGTTGCCGGTGAGAATTCTGTGGTTGGGGGCAGCATTTATGAGGTACGTTGCTGTTCTTACCGTGAGGAAGTGAGTTCTGTCTTGAGAGTCCTCTCGATGTGAGGTGTCGCGAGCGCTCAACCTTGAGAGTCAACATTCTTCCTGGGCAGCAAGCTGGTGGGAGACGGGCGAAGCCTCTGAAGGGCCCTGGACGAAGCACTCGGGTCACGGTGGTGGGAAACGACCGAAGCCTCTGAAGGGCCCTGGACGAAGCACTCGGGTCACGGTCACCATGCCAACCCGCAGGGACTAGTAAACGCATGCTTTGCCGCAAGTCCTTGGTTCTGCTGCTTGCGCAATAGAGGTCATGCAGGGCATGCCAGCCCTTTGGTACAGACGCTTTCCAGACCGTCTTTAAACATTTCTGGCTGGGGACTCGGATTTGAATCTGGCTGTGATCGTCGTCCTGTCTGCGACGTTAAATAATTTCTGAGGAGAAGGGGGCTCTCCTTAAATCCCTCCTGATCAGCCAGATCAACCGGGTGTAAGGCTCGTTGCATGCGAGGGTAAATAAAAGTGCAGGGGCTGGCAGGTTCGGCGGATTGCACACCTTCAGACACGCTGCTCAACCAGATGCTCAGGACGTTGACACAAAGTGACCACTCAAGAAGGATAGAGGGGGAGGGGGGATTCCGGTAACTGTTCGCGGTGGCAATCAACAGACAATCTGCCATCAAGCATACATCTCCAACAGAAGATGTTATTTTTATTTTTTATTATCTAGTTGTTACAGACTTGACTAACAACTGACAGACAGCTACAGACAGACTAACAATAGATTTAATATATCCTGTAGGACCTGACATTAGTTGTTACTATATCACCTAACTGTTTATGTACCATCCGACCGAAATTAGTTCTGATTCATAATCGGTTGTGTGTCAGGCTAAGGTAGGATTCAGTGTGGATTCTAGTTTAGATCACACACACTGTAGCTCATGAGTGATGCAAGCACTAGTGAGGAGGAGTTGTTAGTGGACGACCGTAGGACTACTCGTGGGATTGCTTGTAGTCTACCCTTGACATTCTTGGACTTAGGTCCAGGAGACGAGAGAAGATTGCAGAGAGAGGCTAGAGAGAGAGCAGCGGCAAGGAGAGTGAGGGCAGCTGAGGATAGTGCTAGGACTAGAGTTTCAGCTAGCACCGGTGCAGCCATGGCTACTTCATCTACCATGTCGCAAATCTCTTCACAGTCCACTTCGTCAGGAGTCGGTCAGAGTGGTTCTCAGGGGTCCATTAGTCAGATTGCTAGCTTGCGAGTCGGCCAGCAGACTCAACTCACGCCGAAGGATTTAGAAATCCGGCAAGCAGAAGAACTTCAGGATGAGCTACAGCGGCAGTTGGACGAGGCAGCAGAGAGGAGAAGAAAAGCAATCCTGAGGAAAGCTAGACTAGGTAGTAGAAGAGAGGAGCTAGGCAGACTGGAAGGACTAGATGAGGCAGCATTAGACCCTGCTGTTCGTGTGCTGCGTAATGCTTTACTTCCAATGGCCGAAGCGCAGAACATCCAGCAGGAATTGCTGGCACGAATTGGTGGCAGGCCAGAAACAAATCCTGGCTGAACTTCGGGCTCATCCCACAGCAGTGAGGCAGCCGCAGTTTGCTGTAGTTCCCCCTGCAGGTGCGGGTCCTTCATCGATGCCACAACACACAGGGCAAACTTTCTCTCCTATGTTTCGCATACCCCCTCAAGGTGGTTTAGTAGCAACTAGTGGTCCGGTTCATAGAGTCTCAGTCGTACCATCTACGACAGTGGTTACTACAGTCCCACTGTCAAGCCAGGCCCAGGTTAGTGTGCAACAGCCTGTTTCAGTGGCTATGCAGCCGCTGCAGCAAGCCCCTGGGCCCATGCAGCCTATGCAGTGGATGCCTAAGATACCTTTGATGAGTCCCAAACCCTTCTCTGGTAATAGGAAGAAGGATGAGGACTTAGACACCTGGGTGAGGACTATGCCAACTTATGTGAGGCACAAGCTCACAAGGCCAGAGCAGGAAGTTGTAGTGGCTGCCTCCTTTTTAGAGGGGTCAGTAGCCCGCTCGTTGAATGGCTTAGTGCAGCAGCAGGGCTACGGTCAAAACTTCAATGCCTGGGCACACGCCCAGACATTGGAAGAGTTCATACGGTCCGTGTATAATAGGTGGCATGACCCGCAAGGGGCTCAAAAGGCCACCGATGCTATCAACAATCTTTGTGCCCGTAGGTTCAAGGATGTTAGAGAGCTCACGGATACCGTAGAGCGTCTACTCGTGGTACCTGGTGTGCGCTTTGACCAGCAGGTTCTCCTGACGGATTACCTAAGGTGCCTACCCACAGAGGTAAGGATCAAGCTGGTTGATGAGGCCTATGTCGACCAGCACACATTCGCTACTTTTAGTAAGAAAGCTCTGGACATAGAGGCAAAGTTGGGATCTGCGCATAAGGCATCTCATGATGGTAGGAAGAGACTGCCCCAAGACTGGAAGAAGAAGGGTCAGTTACTGTTCGTTGACCACGATGGTCAAACGACTGAGATTGACGATTTCCCAGACCTTGGGGAGTTGACAGAGCAGGATGGGGCTAGTGAGACTTCAGAAGGCAGAGTCGTGGCACCCATCAAAGAAAAGGCTAGGGGGACCGGGAAGAAGAAGGTAGTACGGTCCACGGGTGAAGATTGGTTTGGATTACGAGGTGTGGAGGGACCGAGTTGCTAGGGGCACTTGCATGAACTGTGGCAATTATGGCCACACATCGCGTACATGCCAAGGCAAGAAGGTCACAACGAAGGTACCCTCACCAACAGTGGTGGGGTTATCTTTGAACCCTAGTAGTGCTTCTGCGAGCAGCTCTCAGGGAAACTCCTCGGGCCAGTGGGAGTGTTAGCCGCTCTTACTCGCGCTGAAGTGGTAACGTTGCCTCCCCCACTTCAGGCGTTGGCCAAGGCTAGAGACCCACACATCGCCCCGCAGACACATTCAGACCCACCAACACTCTGTTCGAGAGATGTGTCTGAGGCCCTAGAAGAGTTAGAGACTGAGTGGTCAGGGAAGGACCCCAGGGACTCTTGGGCGATGATCAGTAGAGGTCCAAAGGGTGAACGTTTCATGGTAGAAGTAGATGTAGGTGGCCGCAAGGTTGGCGCCTTCGCAGACATAGGCTCTACACGAAATTTCATCAGTCGTGCTTGTATGGATAGACTGCGCTTAGGGGACCAAGTGCAGCGGCTTAGCATAACTGTAGCTTCTACGCTAGCCAACAAGCACCAAATGGTTGTCAAAGACTATGTCAAGGACGTAGCCTGCACCTTCTCCTATGGGGGAGGGGAAGTGATCCACAAGATCTCCTTTCTGGTGAGCGACGAACTGCCATTCGATATGCTACTAGGCATGTACTACCTCGAAGTCTCGCAACCTCAGTTTGACTGGGATAGAAGGTGTTGATCCACAAATTGCCCAATGGTAGAACTGTTAGATTGCAGAAGTATAAAGCTAGCAGTCTAATAGAAAACTACGGGTGTATGTGCGCTTCATCCTTCTATAACTACTATAACCAGAATCGAGAGGAGGGCATGTATCTAGTCTTTGTCTCGAAGAAAGGGGAGGTCGTTCAATCACCCCCAGAGATAGAAAGAGTCGTCGCACAATATTCAGACCTTTTTTAGGAGCCCACAGGCGTGGTGGAAAGGGAGGTTGTACATGCGATTAAGGTTGTCCCAGGTAGCAAGGTGCCTAGAGGACGAATCTATAGGATGTCTCCCGCGAAGTCAGATGAGCTTCGCCGCCAGCTCAAGGAGCTCACAAAGAAGGGATGGATACGGCCTAGTACCTCCCCTTACGGCGCTCCAGTGCTATTCGCACCTAAGAAGGGAGGTACCCTGAGGATGTGCATTGACTATAGGGGTCTCAATGCCATAACTGAAGAACGCAGAGCCCCTACCCCGCATCGACGACCTATTGGATAGAGTGCAGGGATGCCGGTACTTTACTAAGATAGATTTAAAGTCCGGATACCATCAAATTGCCATTAGACCCGAGGACCAGCACAAAACCGCTTTTCAGACCAGGTACGGTCTGTACGAGTTTGTGGTGATGCCCTTTGGCCTATGCAATGCACCTGGGACGTTCCAGCACGCAATGAACCGGATCTTTCATGATTACTTAGACAAGTTTATCGTCGTGTACCTCGAAGATATCCTTATCTTTAGTAAGACTGCAGAGGAGCACGTTGAGCACTTGAATACAGCGCTAGGTCTCCTAAGACAGCACCAGTACAAGATTAACTTGGATAAATGCGAGTTCGGTCGCACCAAAATCTTGTATTTGGGTCATGAAATTTCAGCAAATGGGTTGAGGCCGGAAGATGCAAAGGTGGACAGCATACGTGACTGGCCTGGACCTCAGACCGTTACTGAGGTCAGACCGTTACTGAGGTCAGACCGTTATTGGGGATGACAAGCTATTATCGTCCTTTCGTCAAAAACTATAGTACGGTAGCCTCCCCATTAACAGA
>BFEA01000472.1:664254-691943 GCA_003427395.1 Chara braunii | reverse complement strand
GACTTGACACCCCTTGGGAGTGGACTGAAGAGTGTGAGGCAAGCTTCAAGAAATTGAAGTATGCTCTAACACACTATGAAGTTCTCAAACTTCCTGATCCTGACAAGTCGTTTGTTGTGACCACAGACGCCAGCCAATATGGCATAGGCGCGGTCCTTGCGCAACAGGAGGGGCCAAAGTTGAGGCCGGTCGAGTACATGAGTAAAAAGATGCCTTCTCAAAAGTTAGCAAAGTCCACTTATGAGAGAGAGCTCTATGCCCTGTACAGAGCGCTAGTTCATTGGAGACATTACCTCCTAGTGTAAGGTCTGACCATGAGGCTTTGCGTTGGATTAAGACACAGCCTGTGTTGTCAAACGCACTCAAGAGATGGATTCAAGTGATAGACATGTATGACTATCAACTTGATCCTATTAAGGGTACGTACAACAAAGTGGCTGATGCGCTATCAAGAAGGGCAAATTATTTGGGCGCGCTAGTCGCTGAGTTCGGCATATCTGACGACCTCACTCGATCGCTGGTGGAAGCCTATCAGGGAGATCTAGTTATGTCAGAGATCATCCGTAGATTCCAAGCAAAGGACAAAAAGACTTTGGACGAATTTACGATGGTAGATGGCTTGCTGTTTCTCAAGAAGGTAGGGAATAAAAGACTATGTGTTGCTAATAGTAAGTCTTTGCGTAGTTTATTTTTAGGAGAATGTCATGATGCAACTGGTCATTTTGGCTATAGAAAGACATCAGCGAACTTAGTGCAGAGATTTTAGTGGCCTTCTATGATGGAAGATGCGAAACGCTATGTTGAAACATGCCAAGTTTGTCAAAAGGGACAAACCTAGGACTCGGGTACCGCTTGGGCTAATCAAGCCCTTGCCGATTCCTGAAGGTCCTGGTCAGAGTGTGTCCATGGACTTCATGGATACTCTCATCTTTGTAATAGTGGACCGCTTTACCAAGTATGCAAGACTAATCACTATGCCAAAAACTGCAAAGACTAACTTTGTCATCAAACTATTCATGGACAACTGGGTAAGGGACTTCGGTCTACCTACGTCTATCGCTAGTGATAGGGATGTAAGGTTCACAAGTGAACTGTGGCAGTCTGCTGCTGAACAACTGGGCACAAAGCTCCAAATGACGTCAGGGAATCACCCTCAGTCAAATGGTTAGGCAGAACAGATGAACCGCGTAGTGCAGCACCTGCTTCGGCATTATATTAAGCCAAGTCAGGATGATTGGGACGAGAAGTTACCTCTCGTCGCCATCCTGTACAACAATGCTGTACACAGTACCACTGGTGTGACCCCCAACCAGCTACATCTTGGTTGGAAACCCAGATCTGCGCTTGACTTTCTGTTACCAAAAAGACAACCCACAGCAGCCCCTGGCAGCATAGAGTTTGTTGTCAAGTATGAACAGATATTGCAGCAGGCCGTTGAACATATTAGCAAATCTCAAGAAACAATGATTGCATCTCTGAATAGACATAGACGGCCTTCTAACTTTCAGGGAGGCGAGAGAGTCTGGGTTAAGTCTGCTGAGCTCGGTCAGGAGTTCGGCATATCCCGCAAGCTAATGACACAGTACTTTGGGCCCTGGGAGATCTTAGATATTGTAGGAGATCAACCAGATGGTCCTTCATACGTAATCCGCATCCCATCTCATTTGCGTACCTACCCTGTGTTCCATGCCTCTAAGTTAGCACCCTTCGCTGCTACTGAGCAGTTTCCCTCCAGAAGATCAATGCTGCCCCCAACCATGGATGGCGAAGTGGACATTGACCAGATCGTCGAGCATCGAGTGATGCATGTTCCTCGACCATCAGGCAGAGGGCGACCTCCTAAGCCAAGAATGCAGTATCGTTTGAGCTTCCGACATCATCTGGATCCTAAAGAAGACCGGTGGTTCACACGAGAAGAACTCAAGAACAACACCTCAAGTGATTGCAGGCTATGAAAGATCACTCAAAGGGAAAATGCCTGCAGAATAAGAGACTTTTAAGAGGACCTACGAAGTAAAGGACGAGGGAATGCGAGGATTTGGGTCCTCCACAGGCCTATGGGGCCCTGTATGCAGCATTGCCCGCCCTAAGTGAAGGCGGAGGTGCCCGCCCTAAGTGAAGGCGGGCCTAACAAATCACCTAAGGCCCTCGACTGTCAATTTCATATTTGGGGTCCAGGCAGTTGCGACGCGCCAGTTGGTTGAGAGAAACTCAGGCCGTGCTACACAAACATTTCCACGGCCTTCCGGGCCTTTCCAAGGAATGCAGGCCCCGGGCGTGATTCGCAGCCTCATACAGAGAAAGCTGGGCGCCCAACTGAACGAGGCCCACCAACCCAGTAGCTGCTGCATCCAGGCAGCCTCCTGGGGCCTTCCGGAAGCTTTTGGGCCCACGCCAGTCCAGCCACGTTGCGCGAGCAGGCCGGCTCTTTCCATAAAGGAAAGAGCTCTCCCCCTGGCAGCCTCATTCAGGCACTCGCATGCTGGCGGCAACGCTGCTGGAGCAAAGGCTTGCGGCTGTTGGCTGGTGCTGAGAGGCGGGGTGCAGCAAACGTGCGGTCGTGCAGGGAAGAAGGGCGCTGCTGAGGGCAGCGCCATAGCCCAGCCACCATAGCTGGTGGGCTTGGACTACAGTGAGGCGCAAAGGTGGTCTTCGGGTGAAACAGAGGACAAACATGGGTGTAGTCAGAGGATAGGTGAAGGATGATGATGATGATGATGATGTGAGGGCACTTACCTTGTATTGGCGATGGTCTGCATGGGCGACATCTTCAAGTACTTCGGGCTGCCGCTGATGTCAACAGTTGCATTGTCATTTCGTAGTCTGTAGTAGCTGTGTAGGAGTAGGCTGGGCGCTGAGCGCCAAGTGAGAGTATGAAGGAACTGGACTCTTGTGTTGAGAGGAGAGAGTATGCTCTACATGAACATTGGTTTTCAGTGCTACGAACCTCCATTGGTGTATTATTGGTGCAATGCTGCTCTCTAGACACGGTGTGACTATCTGGCTTTCAATGTGATGGTGTGATCTAAAATTGTCATCTCGTTGTTGCTTATTTTCCTTGCACATGTAAAACAACAATACAAGCAACGTTTGCCTTAGAGTCATGTTCAAATTCTTAGCCAAACGTGAGTAAAATATCAAAAAATGGAAAAATCATTCTTTTTTTTTGCCCGAACACGTTCGCGAGCTGTTCTCACGAACGTGGACGGGCGCGAACACGTTCGACGTGCTACACATGGTCTAGGGTAGGAGCTCAGCAGCTGGAGGCAGTACCTGAGCAGTACGGAGCACGAGCATGAGCAGCGGGCGCTCGTAAAACAACCCGGCTAGCCCAGTAACCAGTACTGACCGGCATGCGACCAAACCAGGCAGAGCAATGAGGAGCTCATAAGTCTTGAGAACGATCCTACCTACTTGGTGGCCACGACATCCTGACTGCGTCGTTGAATAATTCTTGAGGTCCTTGCTGGTAGACCTAAAATAGCTGGTTGGCCACCAGTTTGAGGAGGAGCTGTAGTGACAGGTGTGGGGAAAAGGGAAGTAGACCGGTCATACTTAGAATTAGGTTAAGTGTAGAGTTATCAAGTGTTAAGGGATAGGTCTAAGAGGTGAGGAGGCGCAGTTGACTAACCTTTGTTGTGCCTTACAATCACAATGGTGACCACTAAGTCCAGAACCGTGACCCAACCGTTGACCGCAGAGGAGGACCAGAGGATAGAGGAGATTTTAAAGCAAAGAAAGGAGGACAAAGCTAAGAGAAAGAAGAAGAGAGAAGAGGAGAAGGAGAAAGAGAAGAAGAGATTGGAGGAGGAGAAGAGAAAATTGGAGAAGTTGAAGGAAGAAGAGGAAGAAGTTGAAGAAGAGGAAGAAGAGGAAGAAGAAGAAGAGGAGGAGGAAGAGCTGGAAAGACCAAGAAGGGGGGCAATCCTAATAATGGTCCCGAAGGACCCGGGACAGACCAGTGAGCTCCGCCCAAGGTTGGAGATTGGGCAAGAGCGTTCTACCTACCTGGGGGGCCAAGATTGGGCAAGAGCGTTCTACCTACCTGGGAGTTAAACGTTGGAAGAACTGCAGGGGGAAGTAGCTCGCTATGAGAAAGAGTTGCCAGTGCTGGACGGGGAAGATGCGCAGATGGTCGAGGTAGAGGCCCGCATGGAGGCCACACAAAAGGCCATCCAGCAGATAGGGAAGGAGGCAGCAGCGAGGAAGAAATTGCTAGCTGATGGGGCGGCCTTAGCCACGAAGTTGGAGAAGAAGGCAAAGGGAGAGGAAGAGCAAGAAGTGAAGGGCCAAATTGGACAGTTGACCGAAGCTGCGCCCCAAGATGCCCTGGACCTATAACTAGAAAAAAGAGGAATTTCTTGCAGCGGCAGGCGGCAGTGAGGAGTTATGTGCACAGCTAGAAGGTGGTGAGGACAGCTTAGGTTCTGTTCGCTGCATCTTGTCTTGCCCGCGACGCAGCAAGCTACTCAGCGTCCGTCATAGAGAATGCCAATTGCGAAAGAGATATCGTTGAATACTCCAGCATCACCTCTTCGGACACGTATCTGGACGCCTTATACAAACCGTTTGAAGATAAGACAAAGGGGAGGCGGACGGCGATGAAGACTTTGAATGTGTATAGGGGGAACAGGAAGAGTGTGCATGCCTTGAATGCGTATATGGATGTGTTGCTGCGAGTCCCTGACCACGACGTCACACCAAAGCAGGTGTTAGAATACTTCGCCATGGCCCTGCCTGAGCCCCTTAAGACACAAATGTATTCGCAGGTTGCTGCTGAAGGGGCTAATTATGCGGATTTCAGTAAAGAGGCGTTGGACCGATGGGGGTTCTTCGCGCAAGGCAACTTCCACTACTAAGGACATAGACAGGGGGAAGAAGTGGAAGGGCAGGATGATCTCTGGCAATGTGCAGGCCAAAGACAAACTCCTGGTGACGTTTGATGAAGCGGGTGCAAAAGAAATCCCCCTTGAGCAAGTAGATTAAGGTCACCTAGAGTATGAGCAGCAGTTTGAGGGCGGTCAAATAGTTCTAGGAGGCGACTATGCGACTGTAGCAGCCCACGGGGGAGGGCAAGGAAGAGGAGGAGTAAGAAGTATGAGAAAGTGGTGCATTCTTTGTCCCTTCTGGTGGAGGATAGTCTGCCCTTTTACATGTTGCTAGGGACGGATTGGGGAGAGGTCACGAAGGTCGATGTGAAGATGGGCGAGCGTGAGTGTTGGCTGCCCAGTCCACAAGGTGGGAAGAAGAAGATCGGACTCTTCCATGAGTCTGGAGTCCAGTCCACCCTTTCGCTGTGTTGCATGAGTGCCCCCGTGGTCAAGCAAGATCTTGTTGACCAAGTCTTTATTGTGTATGTTAGGCCAGTTAGTGAGGAGAAGAAAGAGGAGGAGTCGTTACCACCCGATTGAAAAACCAACGTGGAAGCAGCTCCAGAATCGGACTGCAGCATCAATTAACAGCCAACCGCTCCAACCAGCTGAAAAACTAACAACATATTTCCTTGTGCAGCAAAACGCTCTTCTACGTAGCCACACCAACATTTCCAACCAACAGCATAGACCATCGCGATGAGAAACACAGTTGAGACTTTGCGATATGCAGCAGCGTGGAGTGTCAACAAGGGAACGTTCACTAGCGAAGTGCTTCGCCACCCTAAGCCCTGTGTGTGCTGTTGATGGAATATTTGTGTGTTTGAGTACCTTCCCACATCTTGGAGACACCGCGGCTGGTCAAATTTGTTGACGACATCTTTTTGCAACTGTCTCGAGTAGGCATCTCGATCTGCTTGAGATTGTGTCAATCCAGAGGACAGACTCTCTCCTGGAGGAAAGGCTCCTCCCCTTGTGGGGAAGTGGTGGTTGTTGGCCTACCTAGGGGCATGCTTACCTAGTGGTACCCTAGCCCCGTGAGAGGTCAATGCTCGTGCATGCTTTAGGTCGAGTCTAGGGTACAAGCTCGGCAACTGGATGAATCACATGTTAAGTAGGGACTCGGGAGCATGGGCATGAGCGTCGAGCACTCGTAAAACAACTCGTCTAGCCCTAAGACCGGTACTGACCGACATGCGACCGAACCGGAGTTCAGGCAGTCAGGAGCTATTAGTCTTTAGAAACAAACCTTCTGTTTGGTGGGCACGACGTCTTGTCTGCATCGTTAAAGAACTCGTGAGGTTTGTGCTGGCTGACCTTAAATTGTTGGTTGCCCACCAGCTGATAGGGGAGTTGTAGCGACACTGTGGGAAGGGAGACTAGGTCAGACCCTAATCTAGGTTGAAGTGCAGACTAAGTGTTGAGGTGTACGTTTACGTGGTGATATGGGGGCCGCTGCTCCGATTTTTCTTATCTCTTGGGTTCCACCGAACAAGTACGATGTGTACCACCATCAAGTCCAACAGAACTACCCCTTTATACCACCGAGCAGCAGGCAAAAACTGGGCAAGAGGTTGGCAAAGAAAATAAGGAGTAGGAGGGAAAAAAAAGGGAAGAAGGTTGAGGATATAAAACAAAAATTGCAATAAGAAAGAAAGCGAACGAAGGAGGAGTGAATAGAAGAGGAGATGAAAAGGAAAAAGAAGAATTACAAGTTCACCGAGAATGAGTCGAGTCAATTCTCATATATGAATCATCCTTCGGCCTTAAATGTCAAATAAGAGAGGCCTCTAGTTCCCGTTGCACCTTGGCTCCACTTTGGCCATAGATCAGATGCGAAGCGTCTACTCGAGTACAATGCGCGTGCTGCCTCCAGCAAGCAGTTTTGGAGTTTGAGTGCCCACTTAGTGATTTTACGAAGCAATGCGAACTAGAGAGAGGTTAGTTTTTTTTATTAGCATGACCGCGCGCACGCAGTGAGCGCGCATAGAGGTCGGCATTGCCATGACCGACATTAACGTTGGTTTCCAATGCGCAATAACTAGAGACTATCATTTGATTTATTTAAGGCGGCGTATGGGCCCTCATAGTACGTGTTGGTTATTGTGTTCCTTGTCTAACAGGCAGGGGTGTCCCGCGGCCTCGACAAGGCATACATAAGCGAAGTCTGACACAAGGAAAAGGTTGGAGTTTTCTTCACTTGCAGAAATAGTGGAGGTACGACCTTGAACATAATGGCTACTTTGCGGAGACAGAGATTGACGACGACGTGACTTTTGCGTGGTAAGTGGTGTGAGGGGTGAAGGTAAATGCAAATCGGGCCCTCTGCGCGACAGGCGCAGGAGTTCGAGGGCCCTAGGTTCGGCCAAAAGGTCAAGGTGCGGCCTTGGGGAAATTTGACAGGCCTTAGGCCCAGGACAGGTATTCCTTATATTTTGTTCCGTGCCAGCCAAACTCAGACTTGAGCTTAGCCCTATTGGTTACGACATTGGACTTTCACATTTCAGGTGCAAGGATCGAGGCCAGCGACCAGCAAAGGAGTGATGGAGTGTGGAGGAAATTGATGGGTTTAGGGTCCCGTGGAACTATCCCCTTCAGTTTTGCCACCGGTCTCGAGTACGGGGCTGAATGGCGGGACCGAGGGGGTACCAACAATTCCTCTCTCCCCCCAACCCTTATTCTTCTTTTATTTATTATTTCTAATTTTATTACTTAGTGTGGTCCAGTTTTTGGCCCGAGTCTGGTACCGATCTTGGGACCAATGATGAAACAAACGGGCCTAGCTCCGTTGGTACACCCACAAACTGTTGAATTACAAACTCAAGTTAGAACTGAGATACTATCAAATATCCAGAATAATATGCTCCGGAATTACCTTGGGCCGGCCCAGGTCGACGCTAGTACCTCAAGGCCGATGCCTTGCAATGGTCCTTTGGGACATCCGTTAAAATTGAAAGGGCACGGGGAGGAGGTTAGTGTGCCTTTTGCTGTAATTTCAATTTCCAACAGATCCTAAGCCTGATAGCGGATTGGTTTATTAGGAGAGAGAGGAGAAAAGTGGGGGCCTAGCTCAGTTGGTACACCCACAAACTATTGAATTACAGACTCAAGTTAGAACGCAGATACTATCAAATGTCCAAAATAATATGATTCGGAATTACATTGGGCCGGCCCAGGTCAACGCTAGTACCTCAAGGCCAATGCCTTGCAGTGGTCCTTCGGGACATCTGTTAAAATTGAAAGGGCACGGGGAGGACATTAGTGTGCCTTTAGTTGTAATAACAATTTCCAACAGATCTTAAGCCAGATAGCGGATAGGTTTATTACGAGAGAGAGGAGAAAAGTTGGCCGAACCAGCAGCCCGAGCTGGCATAAAGCGCAACTGCTCGGCAAGGGAAAAATTCATTTCCTACACACTCTCTTTCGGCGCGTCCTAAGCAAGGAACCCTTGTGGAGTAGATGAGGAGAGCGCTAATTAGGCAAAAACAAAGAAGAGAAAGAGGGAAGAAGATTGATGGCAACATGACGGTAGGAGGTGACGAGCATTGAACAAGTAGAGAGGAGGACGAGCCAAACAAGGGAGGTGACAACGAAAGAGAAGAAAAAGAGGAGAGGGAAGAGAAAGAGGAAGGAGAAGGAGGGAAGGGGCATTCGAATAGGCGTTTTCCATCATGATTGAGCTTGCGCACCTTGGTCACACTGCTCGACTTCGTCAAGATGAGCCACCTTGCTTATTATGTGTTGGCCTCCTATGGCATACTGAGTACCACACGGGCCCCTGCAGGGCCTGACCAAGTAGGATAAGGGGTTCGGTAGGGGCCTTTCAGGCCCTGTATCGGTTCAGAGTAGGAAGGGGCCCTTTTCAGGCCCCATGTCGCCTGGCCTAGGGAGTTTGGTAGGTCGGTAGGACCAATAGGTAAGCCCTGGCGCCCGTTTTGGCGCCAGACTCCGGTAGAGGCCCAATAGGCACCCAGGCCGAGGTAGGCCTTTTTCAAATTCGCCTTTTCGAATTTGGGCGCCAACTTTAGGCGCCAGACAGTTTGGGCGCCAGGCTCTGGCTCCCTTCGGCATTGGTGAAGGCAGTCTCCCAGCCGAACCAGCACTATATATAGCTGGTCCGCACAGGAGGCTGGCATTCGGTCTTTGGGCTTTCAGCAGCCGCACTCTCTAGAGATGCCACCGCAATAGTAGGTGACAATAGTAGTCGTCTTCCAACGCTTGGCGCTGCTAGTACCTTAGGGTAGCGCTAGGAGGGAGGAGAGTGGCGAAGGCCAAGGGACTTCCTTGGGAGCTTACCGGTGCCGCCATCGCTCCAACAGGTGCCACCTTTCACAGGTTAGTACCGAGAGAGAGAGAGAGAGAGAGAGAGCTCTTCTTCTTCTTCTTCCTCCTCCAGTCCACCATCTCTCCCTCACCCTCCAGCTTCCTGACTTCTCAATATCGACACACTACTAGAGAGAGAGAGAGAGAGAGAGAGAGAGAGAGAGAGAGAGAGAGATTTGTGACTTTGGGGATTTGACAACATTTGGATTCAGACTCGACATTGGGACAGAGACATTGGGTGGGAACTATTTGGAATCGATATCGACGACATAGTGTTGACGACATTCTCATCTCCTCCCTCCTCTACGTCTGATCTCCCTCCTCATCTGTGTATGATCTGAGCCTGGCGCATTCTTCCTGTGTGTTGCGCCAGGCCCCTTCACACCTGGTGATGATGATGATGTACGCTCGGTCTGCATTGCGACATTGATTGGTCTGATTGTTCGTATTTCAGTCTTCCGTTGTGCTATCTTGCTCTATCTAAGAGGTCCGCTCTTGGCTCTGGTCTGCACCATATTGGTATGCGACACCTCCCTTGTGGTCTTTGTCGTGACCATCGCGAGCGCTATGATGCTCATTGTCTCCTAGTGGCCATCTCAGTAGCAGTATCATCGTCATAGTAGAAGTGTCTTTAGGCAGTGTATCTTCCCATGTTCTAGCGGAAGATTCATTCTCATATTGCGCATAATTTTCAATATTCGAAGTTCCTTGTTTCAAGGTCGGATCTCCTTGCTCCCGCGATCCCGATCATGACCATTCTTTACTTTCGTGGTCACTTATGTGTGATTCCTCGTCTCTAGACGTCGTTGAGGTCTGGCTGGTGATTGTATTGTTGCCCCTTGAGCTCGTATTCGTGGTCGCGGTCGTCATCCAGATCCCGGTGGTGCTAACTGTGCTGTTGCCTGCTCTGCATAGACGACGCAGCTACTTCCCTAGTCGAGATTGTGGTTACCATCTCTACGAGCATAGTGGTATGCATCCAGATCGGGGTGCGATGCCGACAAAAGTACATTCTAGAGGAAATGTGTGAGAGAGAGTGGGGGCGAGCGAGGAAGCACAAGAAGGCGCGAGGTGTGAGGACGAAATGGGCGTATACTTACCTGGTCGTGGTGGTCGCCGAAGCGCTGCTCCTCGTTGATTCCGTGCTCGTCATTTTCGTTTTCAGTGGCGAGACCTCGCGCGTTCATCGAGGTACTGTTTTTTTGTGGTGGTTGCCATTGCGTTCCGCACCTTCGTGATCTTCGTGATGAGGCTGTTCGACGCGCTTGCTAGAAAGAGAGAGAGGGCGAGAGTAAGTAGGAGGTGAGGATACTTGCCTGGTGGTTGTGGTGTTCGTTGTCTGGTTTTCTTCTTTAAACACACACGTACATGGACGACTTCCTGGCTTGGTGCATTAAGTTGGGGTATAGGAAGACGGGGGGAAAGTTTATGAGGAAGGGGAAGAGGGCGTTGCTAGTGTACATAGTTGTATCCTAGCAAAAGGTTCATCCTCTATTGGCATTGTGCATCTTCCCTTGTTTTAGGGGAAGATTGATTCTCATTTTGCACATTTGGTGAGTTGTGGAATGAGGCGCAGGGCCGAGACTGCACTGCTATTTTGGTCATAATCTTCATCACGGTGATCCTCGTGGTGATCAACTCAATCAGGCAATGATCATTCTTCTTATTGTGCTGGTCATTGTAGCGGTCTCGATGCTGCTTATAGCATCCTGCTGCTGCATGTAGCAATTCCTATAGTGCTCCTCGTGCGCATCACCGAGATCAGGACGAGCAATCACTAGCGGGACAAGCTGCTAGGGGCAGGAAGACGAGTACGTGAGCAAACAACAACTTCATCATCCTCCTGCTTGCGTTTCCTGTTCCAAGCACCATCGCATCGTTGTCATGGCTCCTATGGACGGAAGTGTGGATGTAAGGACATGGGACGAAGATGTAGTTGCACAGGAAGGGCGGGTCTGAGGAGAGCATGTGTCGTCCGTGCTGGAGATAGCCACCCGGAGCATGATGTTGAGGACAACGCTGGGGTGGTGGAGCGCAGGATTCCAAACTGGAGAGGGTGAAGACACGATTCGCCAACGGCGTGTCTGGGGAGGGGAAGGAAGGGGAGGAGATGACGGGCGAGTGCTGATATTGGGTTCCAGGTGTGCAATGCAGTCAACGCTGTGCTTAAAGAAGAGTTGACCATCGTTCTCTTAAGACAAAGCGACAAACTGAGCGTCAAACGGGTCTTGCATACGTTGTCGAAGTGGCCTCAACCAAATCGGATGCCATATCGCGAACAAGAAGTGCTAGGTCGTCACTAGTGGAGCGAAAAGGGGTCTCGGGATCGACAATGTGCACGGAGTCGAATGATGAAGAAGATGAAGATGATGTGGAGGGAGCAATGTGACGATGGGGATGGTCGGTAGGCACCGTCAGTGCATTGTAGTTAGCGAGTCGATTGGAGGCACGAGCGTCACAAGCACAATTCTGGAGTGCACGCTGTTGGGGGTCACGGAGAACCAGGTTGGCAAATAGAAAGGGAGCGCCACAAAAGTCAAAATCGTCTAATAAAAATTATTAAATTAAATTAAGAAAATTTAGAACCGAATTCAGGTGGGGAGAAAATATTTGCACTATGGGCAAGAAAGTGAGAGGAAATTTTGAGAAAAGTGGGTGGGATGCAGAATAAAGCTAGGCTACCAGCCAGGCCGCCCGGGTCCCGGGTGGCCAGCCCGTGCAAGGATTAGGTAAGGTCCCAGCAAAAAAAAAAAAAAAAAAAAAATCCAAAAATTCTGAAAAAAACTATGTTATGCAGAAAAATAAACTGAACAACTTTTGCCTCAGGGTCACATCGAAATTCTTCACGAAATTTAAAATAAAAAATAAAATTCAAATTTTTTTATTTTTTATTTTTTTTAATTATTTTGGCCCGGCCGGGCCACTCTGGTAGCCTAGGAATAAAGCATGTAGAGGACAGTCACAAAGTCAAAACAAAAATTCGAAATTATTTGCATGTAAATTTAGAACTTACTATTTAGTATTTAACAAAAAAAAAGAAAAACATTGAAAATATCAAAAAATTCCTCGAAACGGTCGGGACTTCGGGGAGATGATAGAAGAGATGAGGATAAATTCAGAAAACAAATTTAGGATGAAATGAAAAATTTTGTGATGTATTCCAGGAATTAAAAGAAATTCAGAAGGAATTGAAAATAAAAATAAAAAGCAAATTCAAAATTTCAGAATTTACCATGGCTACGCCGGACCCAAACCCGGACAGCTCACGTCCAGGGACCGGATTCGTGTCCGGTTGGATCCAGACGTCTGGACTTCCGGACACATCCGGACCTCCGGACATGCATGGTTCCGGAAGGTCCGGTAAGCAGGTCCGGAAATGTCCGGACCATAAAAAAATAAAAAAATAAAAAATCTGAAAAAAGTATGTTATGCAGAATAACAATGCAAACCACTTTTGCCTCAGAGTCATGTCAGAATTCCTAACCAAACTTGAGTTAAAAGTCAAAAACTATAAAAAACTTAAAAAAAGACTTCAATCCAAGGAACCTGATGGTTCGTCACTTGCTGGAGTATCCCAGATAACATGCATGTCACGCAGATCACACAGATTGCAAAGACTCAAACAAAGTATAATGGAAATGAGTGGAAACTGGGTAGCGCAGCTCAATTAACACAACCAGATTAGCCAGAGAGAATTACGAGTTCAAAAGATATAGCGCCCAACAGAGTTACAAGTCCTCTTCATACAGCAACAGTTTCAGGCCTGGCGCTCAATGGCGCCAGCTGCCAGTCATCAAGAACGGCGCTCAACAGGTAGGTGTCACCATAACTTGCTTCTCTCTCTTCTCTCCTAGTCTTTCTGCTCTCTCTCTCTCTCTAGTCCTGGTCTACTCACACTCATCATGCATGTACACTCCCTATCACACGCGGATCTACTCTGAATACTACTCACTGGTACCCCTATGAATAACCCCTCTACTACTAACAGCTCCTACTGGAGCAGCTATGGCTGCCTGTCCAAGCCAGCGCCCAGCTCCCTTCTTCTTCCTAGCGCAGCTCGCAAGCCTAGCACTGCTCACTAGCATCCTGGCGCACAAGTGCTTCAGCACTTCCACACACTAGTGCCAATGAGTATCTGCTGAATGAGGAGGTTGGCCAGTCCTTTATACTGCTGGACTGGTCTGGCGAGGTCTACTTTCGGCCTCCCTCTGCCTGGGACTCTTCCCCAGTACCTGCTGTTGCAAAGTGTGTGTCCCAGAACCTTTTCGCCAGGGTCTGCTGCTGCTTTGGCCGTCGGGTCTGACTTTCAGACTTCCGGTCTGAGTCAGAAATGACCTGTGGGACTGCGACTAGACTGGGACTGTGCCTCTTGACTTCTGGACGAACAGATGTAACCTTACCTCAGTTCTAAAATTGAATGTAACACCTGTTCGCCTAAGGACCTGACTGTGATTTCTGAAACGACTTCTCATTTCAATCTGGACGTGACTTCTGGCTCAGGGAACTTGTCCTTTGGAATGGTTCTCACGAAATTGAGTTTTGGCCGACCGGCCCCATTATGCTGCAATCACCACTTGGGGTCTGAATTCGTAAAGACCCTTCTATTAAAAACTAATAAAAACTTAAAAAGTAATCAACTATTAATAATTAAAAAATTGGGGGTGTCTAATAAATTATTATAAAGAGAGAGCATGTCCGGACCCCCCCCAAAAGCATAAATGGGCCTGAAAAATCCCCGAAACAATTTTGGGGGCTCGGTTCCTCAATGGGGAAAGGTCCTGGACCGTCTCCCCCCCCCCCCGAAATTTGGCAGATCCGGACCTTCCAGACCTGACGTCATGGCGACCGTCAGATCGTCACCATGGAATTTACGATGAAATGAAACAAAGAATTGATTGCAAGCCAAGTAAAAGTGAATTGAGAGAGTTTGAAAATGATTCAAGGTCAGATCATAAAATTGTCAAGTATTTCATAATGGAGAAAAATATCAAAGTAATAGGGATGAAATTTCAAAAGAGCTTTTGGAATTTTGAAATCTTATGAAGGACAGAAGGCAGGAATTAAATTTAATTGAAAAGAATTGATTTTCGCGGCTTTCAAAAATTATTTGATGAATTTTTGAAAAAGAAATTGGGTTTTGAAAATAAATAGCGAAAGGAATGAATACAATAAAGAACTTCGCATATCTTAAACAACGATGCCATAATTAATTTCATGCACGACATTGATACAAACAAGGATGAAGAATATTCCTATCGATTTAGATGGAACATCACACGATAGGATGGCCAGCATTGAAAGACGAGCACCATTAGAAAAAATACGCGTCATGCACGTTAGGAAATTTTAGATGATGCAACCAATCACATAGAATGATAGAGGGGAAATAGAAGAAGAGAAAAATGATGTAATGACCCGCCAAAAACACAGACTGAGAACACTGCTGATTTCTGGGATTTGCCACTGGAATGAATGCCTTGCTGAAATTACCGCATTCTGCTGTGATTTCCATGGCTGTGTGTGTGTGTGTGCCTGCTGGTTTGCATGCCTGTCGGAGTGCTTGTTGGATGAGTGTGTGTGTGACCCGCAAGGGTACTTGTTGGTTGCAAGGCCCCGCAGGGCCGGTACTTACCTGTGGCCGTGACTGTGAGGGTTGCAGCAGGGGAAAACACTCTAGAAGCGGGGGTAGGCCCGCGACACTTAGAGCAGAGGGGAAGAACACTCAAGTAGCAGGAAGGCCGGTACCACTGAAGTAGTGGTAGGAGTGTCAGGTACTGGAGGCCGAGCAGAAGAAGACAAAAAGTTGGCATATTTAGAGGCCCAGTAGCGGTAGGCTAGAGGTAGGTAGGTACCAGTCCAAGTAGCCTGGGTCTAGGGCCTGTCCGGAGGTTAGCAGAACCTGCAATGATGTTTCCCTCCGAAAGGGAGGAGGTACCGGTTGCTGGGAGGCCGCTCGGCCTAGGAAGTCACCGCCCAGGAGGCCAGTAGGCCGCTATATCTTTCGGAGGAGCAAGTAGCTCCTCCTCATTTGCGGAATGCAAGGATTGGCGACATGCTGCTGGAGCACAGCGCTGGCTGATACAGCGCTGCTTGGAGGTGAAGGGCAGCTGGCGCTCAGCCTGGCAATGGCGAGCAGCCCAGCTTGAGGAGGAAGAAGAAGGGGGCCAAGGAGGAGAGTGGCGAGGCACCTACCTGGCTATGGTGGACACCGTCTTCATCACCTTGTTGGGCGCTGCATCTGGAAGGCCCCAGTTGGGGTAGTGCCGCACCAAGGAAGCTTGAGGCAGAGGCAGGCATGGCAGACCAGTCAGCAGCATCATAGCTGCTTTGGGTTGTCCTTTGGACAGGAGTGCAGCGCCATAGCTGCTTTGGGTTGTCCTTTGGACAGAGGGCAGGGCCCTTAGTAGTCCGCCATAGCCTATGCATGAGAGAGGAGGCAGAAGGAGGGAAGCCATAACTATGGTGGACTTGTTGTTGTTGTTGTTGTTGAGTCAGCAGTAAGAGGGAACTTCGGATATTGGTTCTGGTTCATCCATCCATTGTTATTATTATTATTGAGAGAAGAATAAGATTGGCGAAGTGAAGGAGGAGGAGGAAGGTGGAGAGAGAAGTGGGGAATTGTCATTGGTCTTGCTGGTGTGCATCTTCTTCTTCTTCTTCTTCTTCCTCTTTCTCTCTACACTGGTCTCACTCTTTGCAAGTGCTTTCATTTCTTTCGCAATTGGGTGGCATTGACTTTCATTGTGAATTTGCACTTTGGAAATGACCAGGATCGTAACAATTGGTATCGGAGCGGACTTACTTGCTGGCGAGAGGTGTTGGTCACCCTAAAACTAATTCCGAGTTAGGTTAGGGCTAACCTAATCTCGGATTAGGGTTAGGAAGTTAGGGTTAAGTGGGGCAGTAAGTTATGTGGATACTGCCCCCACCTGGTTAGGTCATGTAGGGTCGACATCAGACCTGACCAGGTTGCTTGAGCAATTGGATGGGGTGGCGAGACACAAAGGAGGCTGATTGGAGCAAGCGAAAGGGAGGAGAGAGTGAGAGGTACTCGCACCTGGAATCTGCACTTCAAGAAGACATTGAGTGACTTTTGAGCTTCCCCTCAAGAGGGAGACTTGATCGGAGGCTTTCCATATCTGCATCGAAGAGCTGCAAGTTGCTACTTTGGTCTTCAGACATCGGCGGGGGATCCGGCGTTGCAACAGGGGTGCAGGAAGGCCCTCTTAGTCATGCTAGGACACTTCGTGTAGTGGTAGCTAGGGGTCAGGAGGACTTATGAGAGAGGGGGGTGAGTCGTTATCCATCTTTGGAGGCCGGGCCTCACAGGTAAGTGTCGTGTGACCTGGTTATGCCCGTGGGAGGTTGCTTGGTGCTTCATGGCCATTTGGGGTGTGCTGGGCTCTCTTCCTCTTCTCTGCGGTCTTGGTTGTGTGTGTGAGCATGTGGATTGCTTTCTCACCTGATGGATGGATGGATGATGTATCTGTTCTAAATGACATATCTTTCTACGGTACAATGTCTTTTCATTTCTGAACGGTTGTAGGGGTGAGTTCTTGCTGGAAGTTGTCTTTTCCTTTTCAGTACGGTAGAGGCAGTTTGGGACTGACTTGGTACACCTATCTCGTTGGTCCTGGTCAACGAACTACTTGGGACCTTCGGAACTCAGTGGGACCAGGCCCAACGGGACAGGACCTTTTGGGCCCAAATCTGTTGCGGTCAATGCATCTCTTTGCTGTGCTGAACTTGGGGGACATACGGCTAGCAAGGGCATTCCTTTCAAGGGGATCTTGACTGGTCTTACTGCATGCTATCACATACTGCCCCGCGTCTGGCTCGGCGACCGTCTGCACCCCTCGAAATCTCCATTGCTGCAATTAGTTTTCTTCGGCTGATTTATTGTGGCACATGTACCTTGTCAGGTTAGACAAGAGGAATTCTCCAGCCAATCTGATCGGGCCCGTTCGATAAATCAGTCCTCTCTTCCATTTTTTTTAATTTTTTTATTTTTTTTCTGTTGTGTGCCATTCTCTAAGTCCAAATGAATTGCCACTCCGGTTAGGAGATCTACCTTCTACTCTTTGTGATTTACTGTTTGTCTCTTTTATCTGAACTGTCTATGTCCGGTATCGAGACGCGTGCGCGGAAAGCGGAAAGAGAGAGAAGGTGTTATTTTTGAAAGTGTGAGGAAGGGCAAGAGGAGTGTTTGTCCAAACGTGAGGAGAGAGCGGACCCCTCTTGAGAGATCTACTAACACCCCTTCCTCCAGCATGGCAGACATCTCATCTGCCCAATGGCAGGCCATGCTGGACGCAGCGGACAAGAACGAGAAACCGTTCTTTCAAAAACTTTATGACGATGCCGTACAGAGGGAAAGGGAGGCAGAGGCAGCGGCCAGAGCCACCAGCATTGCTGAACCGGTGGCCCTCCTTGCGGTTCCGGAATCGAATGATGACCGGTTCCGAGAGAAGCCAGCTGCTGCCGTAGCAGCCTTGGTTCGATTGCGGACCTTGGAAGACCTTGAGTCCCGTGTGACAGCCCTCGACCAGCGGAATCAAGAGCTGCAGGCTGAGATAGTCAGCCTCAAACAGTCCCAATTGTCTTCCCCCCGTCCTCCTAACCCTCGACCTGCTGCAGTCCCAGTCTCTCAACCTAACACAGTCCTCATGACGAGAGCAAGTGGAACTGTGACGACCGCAGGAACCGGTGCCACCTCCTCAAGCGGCAGCGCCGGCAGTTTTGCACTAGTCATAGTCCCAAATGCAGGAACATCATCACAAAACGACACAGTTCTTACTGGCGTACAGTACAGCGGTCCAGTAGTGGACAAGCGGGCGGCCACTCTGTCGTCCAAGCACGACAGGAAAGGGGATATCACCTCTTGGTGATTAGCTCCATGCGCTCATACTTCGAGGTGCTGCGAACACCGCAGGAAGACCGAAGCATGATCATGGGCACAAATATTGAGCCCGTCGTACGGAGTTTCATAGAACTCCAAGCTGTTACAGCAGGTTATGAGAGGATTGACCTGACTGAGTAGCTGAAAGTAACTCCTGTACGCACTCTTGAGGACCTCCTCATCACGCGGTACCAAGATAAGCACGTTGCGCTCAAGGCAAGGCTGAAGCTTGAGGCCCTCAACGGCCAAACCTGGAGGACCTCCATGCTGGCTTTGGAACAGCACTTGACTAGTCTATTCACCACTCCAAACCTGGGAATGACTGACGTGTCTTGCATGGATGTAGTCATGGGAGTGGCCCCTAAAGAATACCTCTCCCTGCTAGGACTCAAAGACCATACCACTTGGCGAGAGCTCATGACGGATCTAGTCAACCTAGTGGCCAAGGACCTCGCCAGGCGTACAAAGGCACCCGCTGCAGGTAGAAAATCACAACGCAAGCGGTATGGAAGCAGCAAACCAGCTTGCCCTGCATGAACATCGGGAGGCTGAAGATCAGTCCTACGCGGATGATCTGTCTCTAGATGACGATCTAGAGTTGGACTCCGATATGGGCTGTTCTACATCAGCCATCGAGTCTGACGTGAATGAAGAAGAAAACTTTACTGCATTCAAAAAGACTGCTTCAAGCAAGGGGCCTAACCGTGGTTCGGGTAGGGGAACTATAGCACACCTCCCCAAGAATGCGAAGATCCCTGAGAAACCGGAGGACGCTTCTTCCAAGCCTTGGGAAGCCCTCCACATAAGTCAAAAGGAATGGGAAAGAAGATCCAAACTGCGTGTGCTTGCATTGTCAAAAGTCTGGGCATGCTGTGCAGGATTGTTATTGTCTGCAGGGAAACAGGCAAAGGGCGTAGAGGAGTCATCAACACTCTCTACGGCAAGGGAAGCTGAAGAATCACTTGCCGGCCCTTCCAAGGAGACTGAATCTGATCAACAGCTTGCTCTTGAAGCCCGAAGTGATGCTGAATCCAAGGCTGGTGCAGTCCAAGTACTTTACATTGAGCCTTGGGAAGAGACTAAGGAAGTTGACTTCCACTCTCACTTGGAACATTGGCTGCAGCTCAAGCAGCAACGCCGTGTTCAAGGGAATGTGGAGCTAACTTTCTTTAAGTTACTCATTAACCCTCCATACATCCGTATACTGATTGATAGTCGTTCAACGACTAACTTCTTTTTTCCTAACGGGATTCGTAAGGTGGGCCTGGGAATGAAGCAAGTGGCGTTGCAGAACCTTGTCAAACCCAGGTGGGCAACCAAGAGGTTGTCACCTCAACACATGCTGTCGAAGGTGTGCGTGCCACTTTTGACAAGTATCGCACTGTCACACATGAGATGAACTTTTATGTCATGGACAAGTGTCTGTTTGACACGGTCATTGGTTTGAGCTGGTTAAAGGCTCATTGCCTAAGGACCACGTGGGCGGATAATCAGTTCGTGGTGCGTGATGCCAAGGGAAACGAGCATACCGTTCTACTGGACGAGACGCGCGAGTCCCCTGTGACTCTTTTGAGTGCAAACAAATTCTGCAAATCAGTGCGCAGGCGCAAGGAAGCTGTGCATGTACGCAGCCTTTTGGAGGAACGCTCCCTTCTATTATCTCGATCTTGTGTTTGACCGGACGCTCGGGAACTCCACGAGGTTCGGCCAGAACTTCAGGGAATCGATATGGGACAAGGCGAGTTGGAGGAGTTGAGGAGACAAATAGATGACATGATCGATCGTGCATGGATTAGGCCTAGTGAGTTTGAGTTCGGTGCACCTGTCTTGTTTGTACCGAAGAAGGGAGGCAAACTCCAGATGTGTATTGACTATCGTGGCCTGAATCGGATCACCAGAAAGAATGCTTATCCTTTGCCTCGCATAGATGATCTGCTAGATGCGGCAGGTAGGGGCAAGGTCTTCTCCAAGATCGACCTCAAGTCTGGCTACCACCAGATTGAGGTTGATCCGAGTGACCAGCACAATATTGCATTCAAAACACGCGATGGGCTGTACGAATTCATCGTTATGCCCTTCGGTCTTACGACTGCACCAACCACATTTCCGTGCCTCATGGACAAGGTTCTCTGCCATCAGCTTAATTGGTTTGTTGTTGTTTACCTCGATGACATTCTGATTTTTAGCAAGTCCATGGAAGAGCACGTCAAGCACCTTGAGGAGGTTTTGCAGGTCCTCAAGGAGGCACAGTTGCACCTCAACTTAGAGAAATCTGAGTTTGGAAGGGACAGTGTCATCTATCTTGGGCACCGGTTATTTGCAAACGGCCTTGAGCCGGAGGCAACCAAGGTTGAGGTCATATGAAAGTGGCCTCAACCGGCAAACGTACGCGAACTGCGTTCTTTTCTGGGTTTGGCCTCGTATTATTGGAAGTTTGTGCCCAAATTTGTTGTCATTGCTCACCTACTCTCGAGACTAACAAGTAAGAATGTTGCCTATGCGTGGTGTGAGAAATGTGAGACTGCGTTCCAAGCCTTGAAAGAGGCATTGGTGAGTCATCCTGTGCTCCGAATTGCGGATCCCAACCTCACGTTCGTGGTTACTACGGACACGAGTCAGTTTGGGATTGGTGCAGTGCTGCAACAAGATGACGGTGATGGCCTGCGTCCGCTCGAATATTACAGCAAACGCATGCCCAACCACAAGGTAGCTACGTCCACATACATACGCGAGCTCTACGCCTTGCGCGAGGCGCTCACACATTGGAAGCACTACCTCTTGGGTCGTCACGTCAAGGTCTACTCAGACCATCAGACCTTGCAGTGGATTAAGACACAAACTGATCTCTCCCCGATGCTGACCCACTGGTTGCATGACAACTGAAACATAAGAAAGGTTGTTATAATCGTGTTGCTGATGCTTTGTCGCGTCACCCTAAGTTTTTGACTTGCCTTGTGAGTTCGTATGACCTCCGAAGGAAACTGAACGAGGATCTGGTCGAACACACCGCCAAGGATCCGGACCTTAATCCCATCCTTGAGCAGCTCAAGGTTGACCCTAGCAGTCAGCCTGATTTTCATGAGTGCGAGGGTCTGGTATTCCGCCGGCATGGAAAGTTTGACCGTTTGTGTGTACCCAACCATGCGCCCCTCCGGACTCATTTCTTGGATTTGGCACATGATCGGAGTGGACATTTTGGCTTTGAGAAGACTTATGGAAGTCTTCTGTAGCAGTTTGATTGGCCGGAATGAAAGGATCTGCTCATAAATTTATTGTTGAATGTCAAGTTTGTCAAAGAACCAAGGTCCATAGGCATAAGCCGTATGGACTGCTGAAACCCCTCCCAATTCCTAATGGGCCCGGTGAGTCGGTCTCTCTCGATTTCACGGACATGGGGAAGGTGAGTGAGGGAGGACATTCACAAGTAATGGTCATTGTGGATCACTTTTCCAACTTTCAGAACTTGATTCCTCTACCTCCTCACGCACCAACTGAGCTTGTGATCGAAGAATTTCACCAGCAGTACATTCTGCAGTACCGAAAACTCTTGTGAGTGATCGAGACACCAGGTTCATTAGTGCAGATTGGAAGGACTTCACTTCACAGATCTATGACATTAAACTCAACAAGACTTCTGGTCGACACCCCGAAGCCAATGGACTGGCCGGGGAAATCAACCAGACTGTCATTCAACTACTACGCGCGCTAATTGTTCCAGATCAGAACACATGGGACAAGGAGTTATACAAAGTGAAGGGGTTGTACAACAACTCCCTTCACTCTGCGACTGGCGTGACACCAAATCAGCTATAGTATGGTTGGCAGTTGCGCAATCCTCTCTCCGATTTGTTCCCCGAACGGTCCCCTGGTGTGACGCCCAGCATGCCTGGCTACAATGCCAAGTACACACGCCTGCTCAAAGCTGCTATCGCAACAATGAACAAGCGTCAGCATGCCATGATCAAACATGCTAACAAGTCGCGCAAAGAACCGAACTTCAAAGTAGGGGATTATGTCTGGGTCAAAATGTCTGAGTTTTCTGATGAAGAGGGCGTATCACGAAAGCTTCTTCCATTGTACTATGGCCCTTGGCAGGTTCTAAAGGTGATTGGGGATGAATTTGGCCCTTCATATGTGATTGATGTGCCTCCTCATCTGCGCACATATCCGGTCTTCCGTGCATCCAAACTGTTTCCACACATTGATGATGAAACTTTTCCCTTCCGAGATCCTATGCATTAAAGTTTTCTTCTTCATTCACGTCAGACTCAATGGCTGATGTAGAACAGCCCATATCGAAGTCCGGCTCTAGATCGTCATCTAGAGACAGATCATCCGCGTAAGACTGATCTTCAGCCTCCCGATGTTCATGCAGGGCAAGCTGGTTGCTGCTTCCATACCGCTTGCGTTGTGATTTTCTACCTGTAGCGGGTGCCTTTGTACGCCTGGCGAGGTCCTTGGCCACTAGGTTGACTAGATCTGTCATGAGCTCTCGCTAAGTGGTATGGTCTTTGAGTCCTAGCAGAGAGAGGTATTCTTTAGGGGCCACTCCCATGACTACATCCATGCAAGACATGTCGGTCATTCCCAAGTTCAGAGTGGTGAATAGACTAGTCAAGTGTTGTTCCAAAGCCTGCATGAAGGTCCTCCAGGTTTGGCCCTTGAGGAACATTGACAGGCCATGAGGTCCTCCAGGTTCCGAAAGCCAATGAGAACTTTGAGGAACATTGAGGAGATGGAGGGAGGGAATTAGTAACAAGGAGAAAGGTTGACAATACCGCGCTCCCGGTCAGCCATGAGCAGAGACTGTCCTTCCTCCTAGTCGAGGAAGGTTTTGATCGGATCCCTAAAGGGTCTTCTCGATCATTCCCTCGGTGGAACGACAAGGTCGCCGCATCAACCACGCATGATGATGATGGAGAATCCTTGATGATGGTCTTCTTTGATGAGGATGATGTCTGCGATGATGGCGTCGATGATGACAATCCGCGTTGATAATGATTATGGAGACGAGATTCATGTCAAATTGCTGCGATGATGTGCTCCCGACGCGATATCTGAGTGTATTGGTCAGTGCACAACCCCAAAATAGGTGTATGGCCGAGAGTCGACAGCCCGCCAAACAACGTCTATTGCGGGAATGAGGAAATGCTAGTCGAAAAAACAAGCACCGAAGTGTTTCGCTTGAGGAAGCGCAATTGGGCGAGAGAAAACACGGGGGCAAGAGGACTGGTTCGACTTGGGGGAAAGGAGGGTGGACGCTGCGATCGGAAGATTGCTGGGGGGGGGGCAAGATCGAGGAGCAAATTGCACGAGGGGAGGGTGCGATCGGGGGGATGACGTTGCAGCAAGATGGGGAAGTCGCTCCTAGGAGGGAAGTGCAAATGGGCGTGATCAGGAGGAACCGGGATCGAAGTCTCAATTGGGAAGAGATCGAGATCTTGGGGGGGGAATTGGGGGAAGTCGGCCGCAATCGAGAGGGGATTGGAGGCACATGAGAGAGACTGGAGGAAAGGGGAAGCGGGAGCGAGGAAGAGACGGGATTGGGATCGAGTGGGGTGGGAAGGAGGAAGGACTCGGCATAAGCGGGGAAGAACGCGACCAGGGTGGGGAAGAGTGGGAAAGGAAGCGGGAATAGAGACAAGCGGGGATGAAGAGTTGGGTGGGAAGACGTGGGGAAGCGGGGGGGGAAGTGCCAAGGGAAAACACGAGCGCAACAGGGGGAAAAGCTGGGCGCGGCGGTGGGGGTGAAGGAGGTCGGGTTCAAGGTACTCGGGTCGAAGTAGGAGGGAGGAAGTGGGCTATGGGCGCGTAGCGCAAACGCGTGGTCAAGGATCGGATGGGAAGGGGGAAAGAAGGTGTGGAGGGAGGAGGGAAGAGTCGGGATCGGGGTAGAGAAGAGGACGTGGCGAAGACAGAAATGAGGAGGAATTTCAACGGGTCTGCGGGGGGTGGGGGAGCAGGGCACGCACCTGGGCAAAAAGGGCAACCCGGTGTGTGCACGACAATCAATGCACCTACGCACAGAGAGGGGCCACATGCAAGCACAAGAATGAGGAGGGGGAGGGGAAGAAGGGCACGCACACGAAGCCGAGCAGGCGGCGGGCTGAAGGAGGCCAACGCCGGTAGCAGCTTCCTCGATGAAGCTCCTGTTGGGGTTGAACGTGGAGGAGTCAGCAATGTCGACTGTCAAGGAAGCTCCGCTGAAGTCCGATGAAGGTGGTGGTCCGCAGAGGGTGCATGAACGAAGCAGATGACGTGTCGGTTGGAGACCTCATTGGAGCCTATCAGTGAAGACGGAGGATGGTCTCACGGACAACGTCAAAAAAGAGTTGTTGGAGGGCGGGCGATGGCAATGGACGCCAGCCTAGGAATCTTACGCAGGGGGGCAGCAGTCCAAAATGCGGTCTTGGGGATCTTCATGCCTTCAGCAGCCCTGCAGATGCCAGGCCATGGGGTAGATGGTATGAAGGCCATGTGGCAGATGGTGGGAAGGCCATGTGGCATGCAGGTTGGGAGGGAGGGAGCAGGTTGGAGGTCATCCTGCTCTGATACCAGTGTGACGCACGTGCAAGGTGCACGTGCGGAGATGGAGATGTGAGAGGAAGAGTGATGGATGAACGTGGAATTTCCGGTTGAACGAATGAATGGGTCACCGACCGAACGGAAAAGAGAATCGAGCCCCAGACCTGGGCCTAGGCCGAAGTGATATACCAGCTTACATCCAGGTACTGGGAAAACCTGTGGTACCGGACCAGGATCAGACCAATGGCCTGAAACTGGACCAGCCTACCTGCCCGGCCTCAGGGGGACCGCTATTCTTGCTGCCGAACCTTTGGGGTAGGAGGAAGCCACAATCACTTCCTTGTTGGGCAGTGTTTGCTTGGCCCTTACCCACGTTGGAACTGTCCTCAACCAAGTATTGAGGTCCTCCTCCTCCTTGGGCCCTGAGAAGGACTCGGGAGGAGAAAACGGGGTCTTTGCAAACCACTTGCTGTGGTCCAGCTGGAATCTGTTGCTGCACAGGTGGCTGGACCGGCTGCTGCCCTGCAGCTGCAGCAGCTGGTGGAGAAGATGAAGAAGCAGCATTTTGCATACCTGCTGCCGACACCATCTGGTACAATACCGAATTCAGGGACGAAGGTGCCTGACATCATCGGCAATGTAGACGGCGATGGGACTGATGGTTGTGCCCAAACACTAGGCCCACCTGTTGTGGATGGGACTGGTCTTCCCATTCCACGCATGGCTCAAGGTATCGAGTCAAGAGTCAGCTGGATGTCATGCAGTTTTCTGTCCACGTACTCGTACATGCTCAACATACCCGCCTTGAGAACCATACTTGTGTCATCAAGGACTGAGTCATCTAACCCTCCCTCTAATACAGCCTTATCTTGCTCCCTGGTCTCTAGTCTGGTCTGCCTAAGCTTAGCTCTATTTGCTATTAAGGTACCATTCCTGAGTTCATTCTCTACCTCCTGAGCCTTTAAGGCCGTCCCTTGTGAGTTGAGCAGGTTAGCTGTACTGTGAGCCAACCATCTGACTGACAGAACTACCTGTACTCATCCCGCTGCTAGAAGAGACTTGCAAAACAGTCTGTGTGCCTGAGGTTGCTGCTGCGCTAGCCATTGCGGCTGCTCTTCCCTGTGCTCCTGCTGCTGCTTCCTCCCTATGTCGCTACGGGCAGCACTTACTGCACGCAAAGCCCTTTCCCCACCCAGTCGTAAGGTCTGGAACACGAGCGGCAATCTCCGTGCCCTCTGCCGTGTCACCCTCCTCACTGCTGTGTCCGCTCATCAGCTAAAGCAGATCACGGTGTATTCGCTATGAAACACAGGCTACCTTTCACGTGGTGTAAACAGAATGGACACAGACTCAGCAAATGATCTGACTCCTACTTCGACCTGTTCTCAAACAGCAGCAATAAACAGGCCTGTAAATGGTAGACTGCTACAGTTCTAATTGCTGTTTGTCAGGTGTCAGCAGTCCGTAAACACCTTAACTAATCAAAATAAAAATAACAATAATAATAATCAAGCACCAATAGTATGGACAGGGCCAATGTCCTGGCTGCATCAATAAAGCAGCGGTGACTATGGTGTGCACAACAGCCCACACCTGTGCCCAGGTAATGAAGAACAAGCCAGCCATGTCCGTACTATTTTTATCGTCGCATACGGTGCGAGTCGGTTTCCCCGCCGGAGTATCTTTACAACGGTCCAGTACATGTCGATCCCCCATAAGCCTGGCCTGCCCAGCATCCCCTCTATGCGTGCAAGAGCTCAAAGGATAATGCAGCAAAGCATGCGTGCTTGGCATGGTGACTGTGACCCGTGCTTTGTATAGGGCGCTTCAGAGGCACCACCCTCTCCCACCAGATGCGCCACCAAAAAGAATGTCGACTCTCAAGGTAAGAGTGCTCACGAGTCCTGACCACAGGAGGACTCTCAAGCCGGACTCTCTCCCTCACGTTAAGAAGAGATGAAGATGGGAAAATTAAGTTAGGAAGAACGTACCTGGAGCACATGTGGTTAACGGGGACCCCCAGTTTCAGCTCCAGTTGTTTTGGTTCAAGGTTGTTGTGTACCAAATTTGGTCTCATTTGGTCTACAGTTCGAATCCCTTCTACCCTGTAACCTACGAGATCTTACCTACCACTGGCGGTCCTACAGGTCACAGGTTCAAATCTACAGGTTGACACCGGTACTGTACACAGGTAAGATGGGGGAACTAGGGATCGAGCCCTGGGATCTGCATCAGCTACTGCGAATTGGTGAATAGCCCCAGTTTAGGTAGAGGCCAGTGGGCAAGTGGTGGAAGCCCACCACGCAGAGTCAGCAGTCCCAGCAAAGTCAGTCCGGTCCAGTCAAGCAAGTACCGTCTGGGACTGTGTGCACCGTGGGCCAGGGAAGAACGGGCAGACCAACGAGGCAGAAAAGTATAAATCAAGAGGCTGCGCCCAGCCATTCATTCATTCATGCGGAAGCCATGCGGAAGCGCTGCCTTAGCGTCTTGTGCAAGGAGGTCTGCAGTRCGCCCGAAGACGAAGTGGGCGAGAGTGAMGCAGTGTAGTCMTASTGATAGGTAGCGGCAGCCATAGCTGCCATAGCGTAGTGTAGGGTGTAGAGTGTGTGTACTGTGTGTGTGTTCTGAGTATCRCRTGTGGGACAACCAGGGTGATCCAGAGTGTGAACAGTGAGTTGTTTGAGGCGCACAGCCGCCATAGCCAGTGGAAGCGAAWTGTTACTTGGAAGCCATATCTCTGAGTTCTGTGTGGGCGCATGGCGCCAGTTTGTTGTTCTGCTGTTCACGTGCATGAAAAGTGTGAATAAGTCGAGTCTGATTGCACTGGTAACAGAGCAGGTACCCGCTATCCCATGCGCGCCGTCGTGTGCAGGGCCGATGCGCCATAGCAGAGGTAGCCGCTGGAGGAGATAGTCCGCCATAGCGGACCTTCGGTTGAGGAAGCCGCCGCGCACCTGCAGTAAGAGGACCACGACGACGAAGAAGACTGAGAGAGAGAGAGAGAGAGAGAGAGAGAGAGAGAGAGAGAGAGAGAGAGAGAGAGAGAGAGAGAGAGAGAGAGAGAGAGAGAG
>BFEA01000472.1:626823-643564 GCA_003427395.1 Chara braunii | reverse complement strand
AGTGACGACGGGCACCTCGGTGATGGCGGGCAGCGATGGGCGTCGACGGGGCGGGCAGCAACGGGCGTCGACGGGGCGGGCAGCAACGGGCGTCGACGGCGGGAGTACTACGTCGGCGCGGCTGCATTTCGACCATACTACACTGGGCAGCGGCGGGAGCAGCTCGATGCTTCGAATTCGAAGCTGGCGTGCGCCGAAAAATTTTGCGCGGGGGGGGGGGAGGCTCCCAAGGCCCAGAAATGTCGAAACAGGCCTCTCCCCCCCCCCCCGCGCAAAAATGCGCTGGGCCCGCCCGGCATCGAACCGGGGGACCAAACCGGCCGGGCCGCCCGGGACCCCTGCCGGACGGAGGCTGGGCCGCCGGGCGGCCCGGAATTTAACACAGGTACAACTGTGGTACATTTGCGGCACGGTACGGTATTCTGCATTGGTCTGGTACGGCTGTTGGATCGGAACAGGCCGGAACACTGTTTCGGATTGGTACGGACATTGATTCACTATTTCGGTACGGTGGCTGTCGGCCTTGACACTGATCTGGAACTTTTACTGCACTCAGGCCTGATGGCTCCGCTACGGCAGTATGGGCTTTGGTTCGGAAAAGGGTACTGGTACAGCTACAGACTCAGGCCTGGACTAGTCCCATCGGCGCCGACATGGTGCTTAAAGGGCCGGCGGCCCGCTGGTAATTCCTGCCTCTATTCTGCAGGGCCTAAGTTTGTCCTGCTGAATTAAGCCCCGATACCGCTGTGTTCACATGAGTTCCACCGCCTGGTATCACGAGCTGGAGGGCCTGGCTCCGCCAGGAACGTCGGTCCGCTTGAGAATGCGACCACAGGGGAGCCACCGGGATATAGGGCTGACCAGCAAAACAGAGCAGTATTGGGACAGAGGAGAAGGGGGAGGCGTGGCTCGCGTACGCCGCCCACAGCACGGCTCGGTTCGGAGAGAGGGCGTTTGATTCAGCGCAGGCGAGGGAAAGAGGAATTTAGAGACGGATGAAAAGGGATGATTCGGAGCGTGCCCCGTGTACTCAGCCTCCAGTGCAGTGCGCTTAGAACATGCCTGTTCGGAAACACGTTCGGTGAGGGGAGAATGCACAGTGAGCTCGCAAGCGATTGGGGCAAAAGCCTCAGGGGAAAGGGAGCAAGACGTGGTGCTTGAAGACCATTGGGCGCGGTGAGGAGATCGAGTATAACGCTGAAGAGGGACCTGACAAACAGGCTGGTAATCAGAACTGAGAAGCGCTGTGATGTGAGGCCAGCCAGATGGGCTGGAAATGAGATCATATGACACCAGCTGAATGCGTCGGTAATGAGACTTGACAGGCGCGGTGCTGTGGGAGCCCGGGAAATGCGTCGGTGGCGGGATCTGACAAGTACGGCGAGAGGGGAAACGCTAGCAATGGAGAACAGTCACGTAGCTGTTGGCTGGATCAGCGACCACTAGTGCCAAGACTGGTTATTACAGCTGAAGAAAAGTAAAGGGGCTCTTGTGAGCAACAATGCGGTCAAGTGTACGGTCAGAGACTATTCTCTGATGCCAGTCCGCTATTCACAGCGAATCTGCATTGTCATTGAGCTTTTCTAATCAAGTATCAGGTAACAGTTCTCTCGAGCGTCCATTCGAGGGTTCAGACCTTGGCAAAAACAGCATCACTAAAGCCGCGCGAGACCTAAGAGAGAGAGAGAGAGAGAGAGAGAGAGAGAGAGAGAGAGAGAGAGAGAGAGAGAGAGAGAGAGAGAGGGAGGGAGGGAGGGAGGGAACTCTCAGTACACTCTGCTCCAAACTTCCGTCTCAAAAGGGACATGCTGGCTGCTGTTACTCTGCATGTACCAAACTTCACGAATCTAGTTGAGATTCTCTCCTAATCCAGCGCAAGTCTGCGCAGAAAGCAAACAGGGTGTGAATATGAGAATCGGCACGGAACTTCACTTACGGAGGAAACGGCTAAACAGGCATCATACGTATTAATCACATCTAGAGACTTGACCCCTTCAGCGCTGCCCGGCATGAGGGCGTTTCTCGTCCATCCGGCTTGAATTTGAGGGAATGAAATTTCTGAACAGGGCCCGAGAGCCCAGAGCTCGTATGGATTGCAGGGAGCAGGCACAAGTGTAAAGGTCCTTATTGCTACTAATATTTCCATCAATAGTATTATTGTAATTATTATATCCATCATCATTAATTTATGGGAATCGCTGTTCCCTCTCGTCAAACATTGAGTGGGTGAATGGTAGGCAAAGTGGGGCTCAAGAAAAAGGACGGTACATGTGTAATATTCGGGGGAATTGAGGAAAGATTTCGGTTAATCTCTCAAAGCATCCAATGGGGTATGACTGATGAGTCTGAATGGGTCTCAGTACACTTTCACAGATTACTCGCAACCGAGCTCACTGAATGGCTCACGGGTCACTGTAATAGATTGCTTGTAGTCAGGCGCACTGAAAGGTTCGCCGTCTGCTCTGCAGACATCTGTCAAACAGCCTCACTAACTCTCGCTGGTTTTTGGAAATCGAGCCGCTAGATGGCTCTCAGTTCACTTTCGCAGGTTGCTTGTAACAGGGCATGCCGGGTGGCTCCGAACCTATGGTCACACGGGCCGATCAATTGAACCGAGCCTGCTAATTAACACATGTAATTGTTGCTGGTCGCTTGTGAGCAGAAACAGTGGTTTGGCTCGGGTAAAATCTTGCATGAATTCCATGCCTCAAGACCTGCGAGTTGTACCAGAACCCGTGAGTCGGGTAGCGGCTTACTCTCAATCGGGCTGATTGGGCAGAGCCTCTGAATTGGATTGCTGCTGGCCCTTGATCACGCCGCATGAGGTCAAACCTGCAGACCAGCTCGCGCTGCAATATCTAGAAGCGAGTCTGCAGATTGGCTGTTGGTTTGTGCGGCGTGTAAGTGAACAACTCTGAGGATTAACGCGCGGGGACTGCCGGAAATCCTGCCTGAGTGATGACTCACTAGCCTCCTCGAAATCGAGTTCGAGCGCTGCTGACTTTGGTCTGTTCAAAAGCCAGCCCTTTTGAAGGATTCAACTTTGATGGAGGCAGGGAGAGAGATGCGAGCATCCTAGAGAGAGATTTTCAGACTGGGCTGGCCGACTCGGCAATACGGCGAAGTACAAAGCTCATAATCAGCCCCCCAACTCAAAATCAAATTTTGTCAATTGATGTGATCCCCCCCCCTGTAACTATATTTGAATTACATCCTCCTACTTGACCGCCCAGGAACTAATCTGGAACATGAGGATGGAACAAGTCCCATCAGACTGAGGGGAACAAAGGAAGGGAGAGAGGAAACTGTCAAGGGAAGTTCAAGCCTCGGATCAAGAACGACCAGTGAAGCGAGAATATTTTGCTTAAACCAAAATGATAATCTCGTTGGAATGTTCCAATGACGGTGCAGCGCTCAGGGTTGATCGGGGCTCCTGTAACCTGCAAGAAATCGGTTAGTCCACATCCACATAAAAAGAGACTGGAACCGACTACAGACACAACCTCAAGTCTCTCTTGGCCCACCGTATGGGAGGAACAAATAGCATGTTTTCATCTAGTCCAAAATAATTGGGTTCACTGCACTACTCCCAACCCCAGAGATAGATCCTGAGCCCAAGTCGGGAAAGTCGGTCTGAGGCAGAATTGAGGGTGCCGCCGACAGGGTGCCGCCGGTAATGAGCCCTCTGATCCCATGGAATAGTGCTCGAACTCTCAGTGTCTGAGGCAGAATTGAGGGCCAATCGTGGCCACTGTTCACGATCTAGTTTCACCATGAGTCGACCTTGCCACCTGTTTCTCCTCAGGAAACAAAACCCCAGCGATCAAACTCTGTTCCCGGCCAACCGAGTTACCCGGCCGTGTCTCGGACAAAATTCTCTCTTTCACTGAGGCGTACGTGGTCCGACGTCTCTGTCTGTCTGTTCCCGGTCGCTCAATCCCGGCTTGATCCGAAAATCCTGGCCTGACCAGAAAGTCTCGACCTGGCCCCCCGTAGCCCTTATGTCCCTGGCTGTTCGCTGGTCATGAAAATCCCGGCCCAATTGTAGGGTCCCACTGTGCCCAAGTGTCACATCGTGGCCCTAGTATCTCGAATCACGTCCCTCGGCCGTACTCTAAGTCCTGGCCTAGGTCCGAGGTCCCGGTCCGAGCCCGAGGTTTCGATCTAGTCCGAGGTCCCGATCTTGCTCAAAACTCCAGCCTTGCCCGAAAGTCCTAGTCCGGCCCAAAGTCCTGGTCCTGCTGAAAGTTCCAGTCTGGGTCCAATGCGCCGTTCCACGGCCCAAATCTCGGTTTGGGTCAAAGTCCTGTTTGTGCCCGAAAAGCCCCGTCCGTTGGGTGTCCCACTAGTGCACGTGTGCACGCGCGCCTGAAGGCTGCTGGATCCTGATTGCTCGGGCTACAATCTCAACCTGCGAAGGCTACGGTCACTGTTAGTAAAAGAAAGATATAGAGAAAAAGAAAAAAAAAAGGAAAGTGAGGGGTTGAGCGCGGAGCCTCAGATCCGTTTCTGGACCTGGATCGTTGCCTTTGAGTTATGGAGTCTGGAGGGCTTCAGTGATGCTGAAACGCGGAAGAACTCTGAGGGGTCGTTTCTCTCTTTCTAGTAATATTACTATTATTATTGTTGCCTATTTCTCCTATTTTACTGCTTGTCCTGTCGCTTTGTAAGGAATTAACGGTTCATTTTCGAACCGTGATTACAGACTGGCGGCCTAGAATGGCCTCATCGTCCGCGCCTCCGTTGTCCCTGGCGCAGGACCCCAAAAGAAGGGCAACCCACGGCCACTTCGGTAGGAGGCTTATCACCCCCCGTGGAATGTCATAAGGCCCCTCCTTGCCATCAGAAACGGGTACCCTTTAGTGGTAGCCCGACAACTCGTTGTAGAGGAGAGAGGTTGTTGGTTGGTATCCCGTTATGGGACCGCCACTTTAGGGTGGCAGTCATTCCACAGCAAGACAATCTGACAGGGACCGATAGCTGAATGCCTTGTTGGTGCTACGGTCGTTGGGGTCCTGTCCCTCATTATTTTTATTTTAATTTATTTTATTCTTGTTTTTGTTTTATTTTATTCTACCAAGTAACGGAACCACGAGAGACGGATAACGGGGGCCCAAATATTCGCCGTTTTCGTTGGCAATCGCGGTGCGAATTTCATCAAAATTTTTAAAAACAAACGATATGACACCATAGTGCAAACATCAAAAAAGGAAACAGGCCAAAAAAAACGAAAAAAAAAACAAAAAGACACTATGAAACCCTAGCACAAAGACACTGTCCGAGTCAAAATGAAGCGTCCAACGAATTCAACAAAATGCCAACTTTTTCATTATTGATCCAAACATGTAAAAACTGCACACATGACGTACCCTAAGGCTAGGAAGATTTTCATGACCGGCCGGTCTGGACCGGCCGGTCACCCGGGCGTGACGCCCGGGGGGGTCTGACGCCCGGGTGACCCGGTCATGGCAAAAAAAAAAAAAAAAAAAAAAAAAAAAAAGACGGTGTAGTTTTTCCGCGCTCTCCGAGAGGAGCCCAAATCCTGTCTCTTATACACATCTAGATGTGTATAAGAGACAGCCCTAAAGCACATATATATCTGTCTCTTATACACATCTAGATGTGTATAAGATTTTGCGCTGAGACTGCCCGGGGTCATGCCCGGCCGGTCACCCGGTCGCCAATCCGGGCGTGACATCGGGACCCGGGCGCCCGGGATATCTCCCTAGCCCTAAAGCACATATATATCACACAAAAAGAAAAACAAGAAAAAAAGCAAAAAATCAGCACAATATGACATTTTCAGTGCAATTCGGTGCAAAATTCGTCGAAAATAACACCCCTGGTTAACCACGTGTGTGGAGGGCTGGCATCTGGCTAACTGGGCATGAGCAGTCTCACACTGCTTGTTGTCGAGCTGAGAAGAGGGGTGAGCGGTAGTGTGGGCGTGAGGCAGCCCTGTTTGTGTGTGCATGTGCTAAGTGTTCGGTCCTGGTTGTCTTGGATTTCTGCGGTTTGGCACCGGCGTGTAAACCAACCGAAGGGGGCGCGACCATGGTACGGAGTAGTGGGCTGCACGGCTATAGGCCGAAATACCTCCAGTTTATCTGGAGGTGGGAGCAGATGTCGGGGGAGGGACCTGCAGTGACAGCCATTCTAGACTATAGCCGTTGCAATCAAGAGGCAAGGCTGAAGATCAACATTGAAGGGGGGAAAGAAGCAGAGATGAGAGCAGACCAGAGACTGAGTTGGCCATCAGGCCAAGGACCGGGCTGAGAGGAGGTGCAGGAGAGACGGGGTCACTGATGAACTGAAGGTGACCGTTTCTTACCTGGCAGCAGAGAGTTTGACGGACACAGTAGAGCGGGAACAGAGGCACCTGGACCGTGACACGGAGGCGGAGAGCGAGGAGAGTGACCGGGAGGTCCGGACCCAGTCCTGGCATGGACTGGACCAGTAGCGGCAGGACCACCCCTCCGCTGAGCCTGTAGAGGACGGACCCGACGCCAGCTCAGAGAAGGTATTACTTGCTGCGCCTGCAACAGGCTGCACGGGCCAAAAGCCTGAAAACAAGGGCCTACAGGCCCTGTGTCGTTTCAGCCTGAAAGCCTGAAAACAAGGGCCTACAGGCCCTGTGTCGTTTCAGGCTAAATCAGGGCCTTTCCGGCCCTGAGTGTTTTCAGCCTGAAATTGAGGGCCATTTTCGGGCCCTCATCAGTTCGACCTGCCCTGAAACTCAGGCACCAAACCAGGGCTTTAGCACAGGCCATTTCGGGCCTGTTTTCAAGACAACCCCTGGTTGAGCTTCAATGCCAGGGTCTGGCACGTTTCGGCATTGGCAAGAGCAGCCTCCTGGACAGACCAGCACTATATAGGACTGGCCCGCCCTGCAGGCAGGAGGTAGGTCCTAGGTACTTCCCAGGCACTTCCCGTGCAGTTCAGGAGGCAGGAGGTAGTCTTCAGGATTCGGCAGCAGCACTCTGGAGGAGCGCTGCAGGAGTGGTAGCAGTGTTAGCAGTAGTCGTCACCGCTGGGCGCTAGTAGCGTTAGCTGTAGTCTTCAGAGCTGGGCGCCATAGCAGCTAGAGTAGTATTAGAGAGAGAGAGATTGGGCGGAGGCCAGAGGGACCTACCTGCAGCGCCGTTGCTCCAGCTTCGTCTTCAAGGTACCTGCAGCACAACGCCATCTTCACAGGTTAGTACCTGGCCTAGCATTCTGGTTCGCTATCTTGTACTACGTGAAAGAGGTCAGTCCCGGTCAGGTCAGGACTTGTATCTAAATCTTCCACTGCGCTATAAAACACCATTTTGTATCTATCGGGATGTACACTGCTTGTTGAGATTCTACTTGCACTGCATTGTCCATTCAGTCCTTTTCATCACATTGCGGATCCTTGGTTTATATGTACATCGCCCAACTGGGCATGTAACAGTTGGTATCGGAACACCGCACGTGAATCAGGACAACCTGATCTGACACGTGTGCGGGGACTAGGTAGCTGATTAGTCTTGATTGATTGATTAGGCACACTAGTTAGCCACCCAAATCACGATTTTGACCTCACTGCCAAAAATCGAAATTTTTTCCTTTTCTTGGATTTTGTTTTCCCGCTGTATCTGTTGTGGAAAATCACAATAGCACAACATCTGAAATTTCAGTTTTCATTTTCTGCTGAAAATCCGAAATTTCGTTGTTGGAAATCCGGAATATCTTTTTCTCGAAAATTTTGATCTCCTTTTGTAATTCCCTGTTATTTGGAAATTCGGAATATTTTTTCCCGAAATTCTTTGTTCTGAAAACGGTACAGGAAATCCCTCTTGCAGTACCATTTTCCAAACTGCGAATACTCTCATCTGAATAAGTCCGAATACTGGTTATTTCTTTTCAGAATTTTTTTTATTTCGCAGTTGTATGATTTTCACTACCTGATAACCATTGGCAGTCTGAAGTTCGAAAAAAAAAATTCTCATTGATAATTTCGCACTTCAAGGGAGGTTGGGAGACCTACTGAACTTGCAAAAAGACTTTTATTTTCTCGAATTTTATTTTTGCAAAGCTCAAACTTTTCTTTTTTTGATTAGTGGCTCCGTATCTGGGCGATTTATCCCACCCACCCCTTCCCACCTATGTTGTTGCCCCCTCTGGTCTTACCTTCTCTATCTGTCTCCGGGTACCCGCTGCGGCGGCATTCGTGAGTAGCCACGTCAGCGGACCACGTCAGCAGAACACGTCAGCCGACAGCAGTGCCACATCAGCAGCAGGGAGTACCACGTCAGCAGGCCCCCGGCCTAGTCTATGACCAGAAGTCCGGGGAAACGGACGAGGCCTATCAGGCCCGGATGCTGTTTCTGATTACCGAAGGTAAGCAACGGTCGGATGCAGTAGCAGCCGCAGCAAAGAAGAAGGCAGAGGACACCGAGAAGGCACGTCTGCTGGCAATTGAACAGCAGCGCCAGCACGACGAGGCAGCAGCAAAGGCTGCCGATGAAGAACGAGGTCATCCTCGCGAAAAGATATTCAGCGGAGAGCAAGCTTTGCTCACAATGGCAGCGGATTGGCGGGCCGAGGCCAAGAACGGCAAGATGGAAGACAGTGAAAACAATATCGCTCTACTCCTCTCCCATCTCACGGATCTCCTGGCAACATGCATTACACAGCAGGAGGACATCCACAGCCTCGACGACGCGTTGACTCAGGTCCACAGCCGCCTCTGGCATCTGGAGCAGCGACCCGTCACCGCCCCCGATGCCAGCTCTTCCAACACCTCCGATCGCCTCGAGGCATTGGAGATTGACGTCGGCTCCCTCGAGGACGGCGTGCAGTTACAGCAAACTGCAACGCAACAGTTGGAGCAGCGGGTCTGTACTACCGCCAACCACTCGAGCTCAGAACCGCGCGATGACAACTCCAAAGTTCGATGGGCAGGAGATCTTCTGCGACTTGATGAAGACAGACCCGATTCCATGGTTCCGCAAGTTCGAGCTCACGTTGCAGCTACACTATGTCAAAGAACACAAGCACCACAGGTACTTATACTCCCGGTCGGGGGGCGTGTGCCAAGCATGGTTGGACAATCTCTTGTCCAAGTACGGAGTGGTAGCAGCCAACTTGCATACCAAGATCAACAGGGATGATCTGAAGGCAGCGTGGCATAAGCGGTTCCAAGTAGAGCCGTCGGAGATCAAGGCAATGGACAAGCTGATGGTTTTCGAACAAGGCACGCTGCCGAGTGTTGACTGGGCTTCAACGCTTGACACCTGTACCAGACATCCAAATGGGCTTCAAAGCCATCAAACACTACTTCACCTCGAGGTCGTGTCTGTCCTTGGGCAATGCCTTGACTCACGTCGAGGACACCCTGACGACACCGGCAGAACTTTTTGACAAGGCCGTGCAGATTATTGTCACGAACAAGGAGGCCAAGAATCTCCCGCGTTCGTCTGCGCCAGGCTTGGGCAGAGATCAGCATCGACCGAAAGTGGCCGTGGTCACGGCGGCAACACCAAACGACCAAACTAGCGAGGCTATGTCTGCCAATGAAGGGGACAGACTCGCAGCCGCCCGAGAAGGTGGCCGAACCGACAAAGGCCGAGGACGCAGTAAGGCGAAGACAAACACCGCATCTAGCCCTGGGCCAGGCGCAGCTGCTCCAGCCCCATGGTCCCAGTACGGTATCTCCGAGCAAGCATACAAGGCATGCATATGTCCGAGCAAGCATACAAGGCACGCACGAGATTCTGCTATTGTCTTTGTTGTAACAGCGATCTCCACGACACAATGGCCTGCCAGACAAAAGGCAAGGGCAAATCGGGAAACTAAGCACCGCCGGGAGCGGCTCGACGACATTCTCGACGCCTTCGGAACCGGTCACTTCGCGAGTGACATCCCTTCGTTCCGAGGCACATGCGGAAGTCGATAGTCCTCCTCCTCTGTATTCTTTTGAGGACTATGCTGCCCGGCTCGTTCCTACACTGGGTACTCATGCTCAAGGACAAGATGTGTGTGCGACATCTTCTCCGTCCAGCAACGACAACTTATCGTCTTCAAGTGGTTCTTCAAAAGATTCGGCGCGCGAGTTCAACATAGAGGTATTGGACCCGCTCACGTCTGAGGATTTCGCATGGCTTCCTCTCCCGACCACAGGCCGCTTGCCGAAACCGCAATGCGCAACACTATGCGCTCATCTTCACACGTACTTATCCTTCTATGCACCACCAACTTCGCCGACGGATGACGAAGTCGCAGTGGGGCATATCCTTGCGTATGTTACCAAGGTAACCTTTATGTCCGCATCCAAGTTGGGCAAGCGTCCTTCAACGCTTTGTTGGATAGCGGCGCGTCTCGCAATTTTATGAGTCAAGCCTTTATGCAAAAGGCTGGCCTTGGTGCACAAGCTAGAAGGAAGGCAAACCCGACGGCGATCAAGTTGGCGAACGGAAGGAGGCAGCATTTTATTGACCGCTACATCGAGGTCGTACCGGTGTATTTCGCACCTCATGCATGCCAACCGGTGACGTTCGACATTTTGGACACGGACTTCAACATTATTTTGGGAATGCCTTGGCTTGCAAGTGCGGATCACACGGTCAACTTCCACCGGCGGACTCTTACCATTCACAACGCCTTCGACGCCGAAGTGTCGTGTACTATTCCTCTTCCGTACCCTCCGATTCGATGCCAAGTGATGATGGCAGAGTCATTCCGGGCTACTTGTGCTTACGAGCAGCCTGACGAAATCGGCCTATGTTTCCTACGGACTGTCGCGGTAGCCGACTCTTCACCCACGGACTTGTCTTCGAACCCCTGTGTGGTGTGGTTGCTTGATGAGCTCGCCGACATCTTCGAGTCACCTACCGGTGTGGCGCCGGATCGGCCGACCTCTCACGAGATCATTCTGGAGGCCGGTGCAGTGTCGCTGAAAGGTTGCATTTACCGCATGAGCGAGGAGGAGCTTACGGTCCTCGGCGCGCAACTTGATGATTTGTTGGACAAGGGTTGGATCCGCCCTAGTAGCTCTCCATACGGAGCGCCAGTTCTCTTCGTACGGAAGAAGAACAAAGATCTACGATTGTGCTTCGACTACCACAAACTCAACGCGCAAACCGTCAGGAATGCAGGGCCTCTTCCTCGCATCGACGATCCTCTTGAGCGATTGGGCGACGCAAAGTATTTTTCTAAGTTGGATTTGAAATCGGGATATCATCAAATCTCGATCCGACCAAACGATCGTTACAAATCCGCGTTCAAAACGCGGTATGGGCATTTTGAATGGATGGTCATGCCTTTTGGCCTCACCAACGCCCTGGTGACCTTTCAAGCGGCAATGAACAACGAGTTTCGTGCAATGTTGGACCGGTTCGTGTTGGTCTAGGCCAACCACGACAAGTGCGAATTTGTCCGGCAAGAGCTGGAATACTTGGGCCATTTTGTCACACCGAAGGGCATCAGTCCGCTATCGGACAAGATTCAAGCCATCCAAGAGTGGTCGGAGCCACAGAACGTCACGGATGTCCGTTTGTTCCTTGGCCTCGCCGGTTACTACCAGCGTTTTATCGAGGGCAACTCGAAGATCGCGGCCCACTTGACCAAGCTTCAATGCGAGGATCGGCCGTTTGACTTCGGAGAGGATGCGCGGGAATCATTTTTGGCTCTCAAAGCCGCGGCATTATCTGCGAAGGTCTTGCACATATATGACCCGCTTTTGCCTATGCGCGTCACTACGGATGCGTCTGGCTATGGCATTGGTGCTGTCCTCGAGCAACACGATGGCGTGGACTAGCACCCGGTCGAGTGTTTCAACAAGAAAGTGCCCGTCGTGCACTCCATTGACGATGCACCCAAGAAGGAGCCCCTCGCCTTCGTCCACTCGCTCAAGTGGTGGCGGCACTTCCTCCTTGGTCGAAGCAAATTCCGATGGGTAACGGACAACAATCTGTTGGTCTTTTACAAGACCCAAGACACCGTCAACAGCACCATCGCTTGATGGATGGCTTTCATTGACCAGTTGGACTTCTTTCCTGATCACATTCTGGGGAGGTTGAACCGTTTTCCGGATGCTCTTTCACGTCGTCCGGATCATTGTACCGCGGTCTATTCAACCTTCGAGATCGACAACGACCTGTGGGGCAGCTTCATCCGCGGCTACCAAGCCGACCCCGAGTTTCGCGACAAGTACACGAATTGCTCCTCTCCTAATCCGGCGCCTTCTCACTACCGGATCCAAGAGGGGTACTTGCTTGTCCACACACGGGGGAACGACCTTCTTTGCAAACCGAGTGAGCCTTACTTGCGTACACGGATTCTTAGCGAGTTCCACGATGCTCCCGCCACCAGACACTTTGGGAGTCAATCGCACGATTGGCCGACTTCGCGAGCGATTTTGGTTGTCCGGCCTTCTTGGCGACGTCACACGCTATTGCGAGACATTCAAGGTTTGCCGACGCTGAAAATCCCGCAACCATCATCCAAACGGCGAGTTGCGACCATTATTGGTCCCCTTGCGGCGAAGGGAAGCGATTGTCATGGACATTACCGGCCCGTTCCCCAAGCACAAGACCGGCGTGGATGGGATTCTCGCGGTGGTCGACCGACTCACCAAGTTCGCCATGTTCTTGCCTTGTCGCTATCATGCTAAGACACTGGAGTTGGCTGAGGTTCTTTACGCCGGTTGGATTCGAAACAAGGGTTACCCCAAGGAAATCGTCTGCGACCTCGACACTCGGTTCATGTCTGATTTTTCGTTGGCCCTCATCAAACGATGGGGCTCATCTCTCAAGCCAAGTTCGGCTCGCCACCTCCAAACCGATGGCCAAACGGAGAGGGCACATCAGACCGCAAAGGTTCTCCTTCACACTCTCATCCGCCCCGACCAGCAGGATTGGATTGAGCGGCTGCCGGATGTCGAGTTGGCCTACAACTCGTCCATCCACCCAGCTATCGGGATATCACCCTTCAAGTTCGAGCACGGCTCGCCGGTCACTTCGACACAATCATTCCACGAACGGTCGAGAGCGACCACCATCTTCGTTTCTTGCATCGGATCCAAGAGCTACTTGTCAAGGCACACGACCAAATGGCCAAGACGCAGCAGCGCATGAGCCAACAGGCCAATCGCTAGCGTCTTCCTTGCCCATTCCGCGCTGGCGATCTCGTTTGGGTTTCCGCCGCGGAATTTAGCCTTGAACAAGATATCTCTMGCAAGCTCCTCCCGAAATGGATGGGGCCCTGGCGGATCGTGGACCCGTTGGGGATGCACCCGAGGGACCTTCCTTCACTATTCAGGTGCCCGCCCACTTGCCCGTCTACCTAGTCTTTCGTTGCTCCATGTTGGGTCTCTACACGCCAGCGGAACATCACGATTTTCCCGGGCGACGTTCGCAAGACCCACCCTCTATGGACGGTTTTCAGGAGGTCGGCGACATCATCTCCCAGCGACGCTACAACAACAGGCCAACCAAGTACTTGGTACACTTGTGTGATGCACTCACAAAGCTGACCGTTGGTTGGACCCGTGCGGAACTCCAAGCAACAGCTCCGGATGTTCTCTCACGCTATGAACGAAAAATGCAAGGCAAGCCGCTATCTTCGGCTCCACGTCGCACCCACGTCCAGGTTCCACCTTCAAATCATCAACTTCGCCCTCGACCTGGCTTGACTTCATAAGTAGGGGGGGGTGTTACATGCTGCGCCTGCAACAGGCTGCACGGGCCATTCCCAGGCCCGTGACGTTTTCAGGCCAAAAGCCTGAAAACAAGGGCCTACAGGCTCTTTGTCGTTTCAGCCTGAAAGCCTGAAAACAAGGGCCTACAGCCCCTGTGTCATTTCAAGCTAAATCAGGGCCTTTTCGGCCCTGAGTGTTTTCAGCCTGAAACTGAGGGCCGGTTTCGGGCCCTCATCGGTTCGACCTGCCCTGAAACTCGGGCACCAAACCAGGGTTTTAGCACAGGCCATTTCGGGCTTGTTTTCAAGACAACCCCTGGTTGAGCTTCAACGCCAGGGTCTGGCACGTTTCAGCATTGGCAAGAGCAGCCTCCTGGAGGGCCAGCACTATATAGGACTGGCCCGCCCTGCAGGCAGGAGGTAGGTCCTAGGTACTTCCCAGCCACTTCACGTGTTGTTCAGGAGGCAGGAGGTAGTCTTCAGGATTCGGCCACAGCACTCTGGAGGAGCGCTACAAGAGTAGTAGGAGCGTTAGCAGTAGTCTTCGGCGCTGGGCGCTAGTAGCGTTAGCTGCAGTCTTCCGCGTTGGGCGCCATAGCAGCTAGAGTAGTATTAGAGAGAGAGATTGGGCGGAGGCCAGAGGGACTTACCTGCAGCGCCGTTGCTCCAGCTTCGTCTTCGAGGTACCTGCAGCACAGCGCCATCTTCACAGGTTAGTACCTGGCCTATGAGAGAGAGAGTTCTTCTTCTTTCTCTTCTCAGTCCACCATCTCCTTCTCACCCTCTCGCTATCTGACTTCACTGCATCAGCTAACTAAGAGAGAGAGAGAGAGAGAGAGAGAGAGAGAGGATGTATGTTTGGTCTACGTTGAAACATTAAGTGGGTTAGTCCATAGTATTCTAGCATTATGCTTCGCTATCTCGTACTACGTGAAAGAGGTCAGTCCCGATCAGGTCAGGACTTCAGATGAGCTCTGATGAGAAAAAGACTATCAGTGGTCTCTGATGAGCTCTGCAATAAGCGCCGAAGTCTCAAATGATTATTGATTGAGCACCGGCTCCGCCAGCGGTGTTCAGATGTAAAAGCATTCCGTCCCTTTTCTCTTGCAAAAAGACAAACCATGAAATAAAGAGAAATCACTGATAACATATTTGAACGCAATGGTCTGATGGGGGCGAGAACGGTGTGTTATGAGAAGGGTACCATTTATGCCCGCCAGAAATTCTGATGGATGGGGTTTAATTTCAGTACCATCGACCCTGAGTGGTTCGGCGAATGCAGAAGACCGGCGGGTGAAACTAAGAACTCGCAAGCGCTGAATTGCTTTAGTGATTAGAGATGTGACGGTACCAAGGAAAGGAAGCAATTTTCTCTTCTCATAGTAAGTTGATGACAAGGCTGTTTTCATTGGCTTGCGCCTGAGTGTCGCCCGAGCAAGGCTGTCGTCATGAATATCTCTACTTGCCCCTGAATCGGTTAGGGATTACCGGTGGAATTTTGTGCGTAACCGGGGTTTTGTTGTCGTTTAGTGGTGACCTGTGTATGTCCTTGACTGGAATCCAACCTCAGGGGTATGTCCTGTGGATAATTCGGTCGGGCCCGTAATCTGAGTGCTAATTCAGTATAGCAGTTGCCGTAAGCCCGCTGAGTCTTCTGAAATAACCCTCGGTCTTCGTCGTTCATTCTGATCATGGCCAATGAGTCGGAGGCAGTCAGCTATAAGGAAAGTCACTTACTCACTAGCCAAGTTTTTGCTTGATGGTGATTGAGTAATGATGACCTTCAGAAATTTGGCAAATATCCGAAGCCTGTCCCCCCCCCCGAACTGGAATAGGGTCAGCGGCAAACTGTGGCTGGGCTAACGACAACTCATGCCCTGTCCCCCCCCCCCGAACTGGAATAGGGTCAGCGGCAAACATTGGGTGGGCTAACGACAACTCATGACTCTGTTAAGGTAGTCGTTCCAACAAATGTTGCTTCTCAGGTTTCTGACCAGTTTCAATCTCATATGAGCCTTTTGGGAATCGAATTCGGACGAGTTGTCCACATACTGTCCCGTGTGGCGGAAGCGGCGCTAGTATGATATCTTATAAACAAGTTAATCTGTAAACGAGCTAGCGGATGGAGAAAATTAAATGAGGCTTAGCTCGAGTTTGCATTCTCTGTCGCTAAGTGTACTTTGACTCGGACTGACGGATCTGACAGTTGCATCTGATTGGGAAAAGGAAAGGGGTAGCTATGTGATTGGAAGTGTGAGCGGAATAAGTAAAATGTGGTCAGTCTCTAAGCAGTCATTCGGGTACTGAGAATCTATGAAAAATGTCCTGAGGCATGCTCTACAGGCTGAATTCGGTTGTGAAGCAAAACTGATGAGTTGCCTTGAGATTGGTAACTGTCTGACTCTCGGGGTAAATTCTTAGTATGACCCTTCTCATAGTCTGGGATTGAAAATCGACGATCAGAACCATTCGTCATTCACTTACCTTTAGACCGACATTGACTAGTCAGAACATGTTCAGGTTGACTCCAGCATCCTCTTCGGTACCTGAGCACTGACAAGTCTTCCTCAGTCATCTCAGGGGGTAACACCCCCCTGGCAGAGCCTCATTAAAAATGACACTGCGACCAGTGACTTGCATTGGTGTGGTTGCTTACCACCACGTGAGGCATAATCAGCCACTCACCACGATGCTTTCCGTCTATTATTCAGTTTGTGCGACACTCAGTTGGCACACTTGAACTCGAAAAGCAATACCTATCCCTCTGAGAAGCGACACAGTTGAAGTTTTCCAGTCTCTTGGCAGAGCCCAGGCGAATCTCTACGAAGCAAGTTGTCATTCGTGAGCAGAGAGTTATGGCCTAATGTGGCATACTGCGTAGCCACACAGGCCCTACAGAACCCGTCCCGGACATTCAGCCTAAAAGCCTAGAACTTAGGGCTTACAGGCCCCGTTCATTTCAGCCTGGATGCTGAAAAACGAGGGCCTGCAGGCCCTACCTCGTTTCAGCCTATTTCTGGGTCTTTTCAGACCCAGAGTTTTCAGCCTGAAACGGAGGGCCATTTTCAGGCCCTCATTGTTT
>BFEA01000472.1:535787-549213 GCA_003427395.1 Chara braunii | reverse complement strand
GTGTGTGTGTGTGTGTGATGCTGAAGAGAGAAAGGAAGGAGTCACCAGAAGGAACCAAGCGGAAAGATTGTACGAGTGAAAGCTATACGCCATTATGACTGCGATAGAGAGAGACACAGGCCATTAAACCACCAGTACACTACATCGGCTGCGGGCCCCTCACCACAACTTTCGGAGGCCGGAAACGCAACGAAGGTCGTTGACAAAATTAATTAACGGCGGCGCAGTCCCCAAATTTTAGGAGTAGGCGGCGAGTTTCTTTTCCGCAAGACTGCGGCCATGTACTAGCGGTTTACGACTACGAAAGAGATAGAGACACAGGTCCCTAAGACTGGCAAAGAGAGGGCCCTTGCACAACCCCTACCTTTCAGAGGCAAAGGCTAAGTTGTAAATACAACCTATACCACATTCTTCAGAGAATCCACCTTGGCAAAAAAAGGCTCAGAGGTAGTGGCGGTTTAAGAGGACAGATATTGGCCGTTAAACCACAAGTTCACACAAACCAAATTAAATAATGCTCTTACTGGTATACGCGGTAAGAGCGCTTAGTTTCAGTCCTGGGCCATTAGCAAAGCGCCAGGCCATTTTGCTAAGGTGCAGTTTCAGGATCGACAGGTGTGGAATGTAGCTTTGTCGACTTGGGCTTCTGTGAAATGGTGGTTACACCACCAGCACGTTTCCCAGCCATTTTGCAGAAACGCATCATGTGTGCAGACGCATCAGGTGGGATGTACAGGGGTCCAGTTTTGCCCAGATGCAAGACCCGATTTGCCTGCATGGATTTCGGGCAAAACAGCATCCGAGTACATCCCACCCGATGTGCCTGCATCCACAGCGCGTTCCCGCAAAATGGCTGGGAAACATACTGGTGGTTTAAACCACCAGTACCCCAGCCATATATTGACCACAAGAAAAAATAGAGCAGAATCGTTTCTACTCTAATGAATTTGGGTGCTCCTTTCCAGGCCCGTTCATCCGAGCGCACCTGGGCAGCGTATGCACCGCAACGTTCCGGGGCACTCATGGTTTAAACCACCACTACCTTTCACAAGCAACGTCAAACACCACAACAAATTATTTCGCAAATGCTGGAGGCCAGGGCGTGATGGACCAAAATGGCTGGCAACACAAAAGTCACGCAAAGCTTGGTGCACAGTCCTTTTCTGCCTCGGCAAAAAGAGGCTCAGTGGTAGGGCTGGTTTATTATGCTTGCCAAAAAAACAAAAAAAAAATGCCAAAGAGAAAGCCATAGGCCACCACGGGAACCCCAACTTCGGCAGTTGAAGGGAGGAAGCACCACTACGCGGGTTCAGACTCGGGGAGAGGACTGCGTAGGGGGACGGGTGAAGTGTTGGGGGATTTAGGTTGGGGAAGGTGGACTTGTGAGGGGATTCACGAATAGGAGAAGGGATGGGGGATTTAGGTTTGGGCATCCGGAATTGGATGAAGGATTGGGGATTCAGGGACGGTAATTCAGGACTACGAGCTCGGGATTGGTAGTTGAGGACTTGTAGTCCAGTTAACAGAATGCGAGTTTGGAAGGGGGGAAAAGTCTGAGAGAGAGAGAGAGAGAGAGAGAGAGAGAGAGAGAGAGAGAGAGAGAGAGAGAGAGAGAGAGCATTAACATGGAATGCATATCAGAGTGTACTCACGCTAGGAGTTTGCTGAGTGAATCTGACAGCAATCTAGTCCAAATTCATCCAGGAGAAGGACAGTGGGGAAACAGACGAAAGGGTGGGAAGACTTTTAGGGCATACTCATTCTAGGAATTCGCTGAGTGAATCTGGCCGCTGTTATGATCCTGGCCAATTTCAAAGTACACATTCATGAGAAAGTACAATGCCATCCAATTGCAAAAAGAAATGAATGAACTTGAGAGGAGAGAGGGAAAGAAGAAGAAGAAGAAAATGAAAGAAAGAAGAAGATGTACACCAGCATAGACCAATGATAATTCCCTCCTCCTCGCCAAGCTCTCCCCTCCTTTTCTCCTCCCCTCTTATTCAAACAATAAATGACAATAATAATGTTGAATGGCTGGACCAGAAGCAATGTCCGAATCCCTATTCTACTGCAGGCACAACATGAGGTCCACCATAGCCATGGCCACCCTTCTCCTTCCTCTTCATGTAGGCCGAGGCTATGGCGGACTACTAGGGCCTTGCCCTGCTGTGCAAAGGACAACTCAAAGCAGCTATGCACGCTGCTATTCAGGCCGCCATGCCTGACTCTGGCTTGAGGCCTTCTTGGTGCGGTGCAACCCCAACCGGGACCTTCCAGATGCAGCGCCTATCAAGGTGATGAAGATGGTGCCCACCATAGCCAGGTAAGTACCTCGCCACTCTCCTCCCTAGCCCCCTTCTTCCTCCTCCTACCGGTAGAGCGCCATCATAGCCACGGTGGAAGCTCCCGGCCTCCTTCCTCCTAGCGCTGCTCTGCCCAGCGCTCCTCCCTGCTCCAGCGCTCTGAAGGCTGGTGGTTGCTCAAGCAGCACGACGTCCAAACTTGCATACTGCAAATGAGGAACTACTCGCTCCTCCTGGAGATATAGCGACCTACTTGCCTCTTGGGCAGTGACTTCCAGGCCGCGAGGCCTCCAAGCAACCGGTACCTCCTCCCTTTCGGAGGGAAACATCATTGCAGGCTCTGATATCGTCAGTACAGGCCCTAGACTCAGGCTACTTGGACTGGTACCAGCCTATCTCTAGCCTACCGCTACTGGGCCTCTAGCAATGCCAACTTTTGTCTTCTTCTGCTCGGCCTCAAGTACCCGACACTTCTACCACTACTTGAGTGGTACCGGCCTACCTGCTACTTGAGTGTTTTTCCCGCTGCAGCCCTCAAATTACCGGCCCTACAAGGCCTCCCAAGCACGCAGGTACCCTTGTGCGTCACACACACACTCAGGCCGACAAGCACTCAGACAGGCACGCAGACCATCAAGCACGCACAGACGCACAGACTTACAAAACTCAGCACAATGCGGGAACTTCAGCAAGGCATCCATTCCAGCAGCAGAACCAGAAATCACCAGGGTTCTCAGTCTGTGTTTCGGCGGGTCATTACACTGCAATCTAGTGCAGATTCGTCCAGGAGAATTCTAGTGTGAGTACGCTCTAAAAAGGGAAAAGAAAAGGGAGAGGGCAAGAATAGGGAGTTCTCCTCCACGCTTTTTATTTGAACCTGCAACCCGTTCCTTGTCATTGTCGTCAAAAATAGGGAGTTCTCCTCGACACTTTTTCTTTCCAGGGCCTGTGCGGTTTTTTGCTGACATCTTTGTTTCTTCTTTACCCTGTTTTCTTCACGGTTTTCTTTTTTCCCCATTTTTTCTCTTCGTGCGAGGAAAGAGCCCTTGAAGGGCCCTTATCAGACATACAAGTGTTCGGGGCTGTGGCCCCTAGCAAGCCTGTGCCCGCCCTAAGTGAAGGCGGGCCTAAATATCCACGGAGGCCTGTTTTCAACATTTTTCCACGAGTGGGGATTAAGACAGTTGCAGCACGCCAGTTGGTTACAGAGCAACATGAGTCTCCAGGCTCTTTCCAGAAGAAACGGCTGCGCTGTACAGTTGAGCCCCAGGGCTCAGGCCGCCACATCATGCCATTGGCCTGGTCGTGGGCCAATGAGAGAGCAGCACTGTCGTCACACATGTTCTGGGAGTCAATGAGAATGCTGCGAACACTTGGACGCTGGGTGGCTGCCTGAACGTGCCTGACACGAGGCCCAAGCCAGTATCGGAAACTAGGCCTGGGCGCAGACACCTCGGGCCAGAAGCAAGCTACTGGGCCCCCCACACGCCTGGCCAGGCCAGCCAGCAGCAGGCACACTTTCCATAAAGGAAAGTGTGTGGCCCAGTGGGAGGGCATTCTGGGCTGTGCAGGCATTGCGTCCACGCTGCTGCATTGTCGTGCTAAGCTGCGCTATGCAGGCAGGCTGGGGCGCTCGTGGGTGCTAAGTGGTGAAGAGGGCACTGCGGTGACAGTGGGCGCACAGCGGACATAGCCAGGCAGAGCGTGCAGGTGCAGGTGTCGACGATGGTGGTTTTCGAGTAGGAGGTGCATGCAGAGGGGGAGTCGAGGTGTGATGAGGGGAGGATAGAGCACGTACCTGGTGTATGCTGACGGTCGGAATCGGCGATGACGCCCACGTACATTGGTCTTCAACTGCGATGTGATCTAGTTGTGAGAATGTAGATAGGGTAAATAGGCTGAGTTGAGAAGGCTGGGCGCCACGCGCCAGACATGGTATCTTGCATTTGTGCTCTCTTCTTGGTACACAAATTTCTTAGCTACTTCGTAATTTTCCAACTTGGTTCTCTGTCTATTGCTCCCGCTCATAATCCTTGCATTTGCTTCTTCTTCGCTTTTTTCTCATTTTGAAATGTTTTTTCCCCCCTTTTTCCCCTCACTGTTTCTTTTTTCCGTCTTTTTTAATTTTCTCTCATTCGCTTCAGTTTTTCCTTTTTTTCCCTCATTTTCTTCCCTTTTCCCCATTCTCCACGAAGGTCGATACATCAATGAACATTCACATGAGAATTCACACGTGAGAAGTCATTCACATGTGTGCCTTTTCCCTCGCATACATCAATGAACATTCACATGAGAGTTCACACGTGCGACGCCAAATCGAGATACAATCAACACTTGAAGATGTCGTCTCCAATATTATTATCAATATACACGAATGTTCATCTCCAGCGGCTCTGCCGTACACACACGCAACAGATCTCAACCAGATAGCGGCTATGGCTTCCCCTCTCTTCTCTCTCTCTCTCTGACTTGACTCGCTTTGCCTCACTCTCTCTACCCTGGATCATTACCCTGGATACACCCACTCAGGCAGCTTACACCTTGCTATGGCCGCCGTCCTCCTACTCTACGTCTAATCTAGCTATGGAGTATCTTACAGGTGCCCTCTCCTTCCTCAAACACACAAGCAGCAGCAGCGCTTCCGCATCTCACAACTGAACAAGTGATGAGCTGCTGCACTGTAGCAACTAAATGTAGGACTTGGCTTCACTGGGCTTGGCTTGCCTTCGCCTGCTTCAGACCAGTACCGGTCGGCCGCGCCCTGTCTGCTGCAAACATTTTGTCGGTCCTGTAGCTTCCGGACTTTCCTGGGACATGCTGCAAAAATTGGACTTGGGACTGTCGGACTGGACTGGACACTTCTGGACTTTTCTTGTCGGGAACCAGACGGACTCCTGCTGACCTACGAGGCTTCGCTACCGACACCTACCAAACTACGACACTTCGGCCTCTAGACCCTACGGCCTACCCTACGGGACAGCCCTGGTACTTGCAACATGTCGGGACCTTGGGACCGGGACTGGGTGTGTGCAGCGTGAATCCTTTAACTCCCGCCGGCCTAATTTTGAGGTCCTCCAAGAAAATCTCAACTTTATCTATCATACACATTTATTCCTCTTTGGGCCCTCTCATAGAAGGAGACACTGTGAGGGGTCGTGCGTACTAGTTCTTCCCTGGGAAGCCAGCAGTCTTCGCTGGGCTCTTGGTAGGCAAACCTGACCTTATATTGTCGTTGTGGCCTTCCTCTGCAACCTGTGCGGAAAGTATCTTCGATCACTATTCGGTCTACATCATAACCTCCGTCCATATCTGATAGAATCATGGATCGTTGGGAGGAAACAGGTCATTCGTAATACAGGGAAGCAACTTAGATGCGTGGAATACTGGGTACGTGTGCAGGTGGGGCGGAATCTCGATCGTATAGGACGGACCATCTGTCTCTCCTTTGACATCTAATACTTGCCATGGTCCCCTATATGTAGGTAACAATTTCTGCGAGATCCCTTCTTCAGGAACGAACTCCTTAAACTTAACCCATACCAAGTCACCTACTGCAAACTGTGATGGCTGTCAATGTTTGTTAGCTTGTTTTGCCATCTGGTGTTGAGCCTTAAGGATGTTCCTTTCGAACTGTTCTAGATCCTTCTCGTATTGAATGGCAAACTCCCTTTTGTCGGGCGGCAGTCTTCAAATCTGATATGGATTCAAACAATCGATCGGATGATGAGCTGGGCTTAATCCACCCATTCTCTATCAGTTCATCAAGCTGCTTGCGCAGCTCATCGAGTTCCTTGAGAGACATTCGATGAATGGGCCCCTTGGGAGTCTTGCTACTGGGCTCTATCTCTAGCATGTGCTTGATTTCCCTTCCCAATACTCCGGTTGAGGTCTCTCCCACTGCAGGTGGCGTTTGTTCCTCCTCCTTTTTGCTCTCACGAACCGGTTTAACATACGCTACGAAGACTTGGTCAACCAAATCGGCTTTGACCACGTGTCTAGCGAACGCAAGGGCACACATGCAACAAAAGGACAGACAGGACTCTACTCCAGATTCATGAAACAGCCGTATTTTCTTTATGCCACCTTCTAGGCTGGGCAGCCAGCACTCATGCTCGCCCATCTTCACATCAGCCCTAGCAGCCTCTCCCCAATCCATCCCCGACATTAAGTCGAAAGGGAGGTTATGCTCCACTAAGACGGTCAGGGAATGCAAAACTCTCTTCACCTTAGTTCCCCCCTCCAAACGGAAGTATGCCTTTACCACAAAAACGTACCCGCTCACAACCATTTCTCGATTCTCGGTCAGTTTGCTCGCTAACGGCTCGTCTAATCTCAAAACCTTCATGTCGAGGTGCATCTTCTGCAGTCCTCTTCAGCTACTGTAGCTATGCGTGGATCCGCTATCAACTAACGCGCCTACTCACTCTCTACTTGTTTCTACATCTGCTAATACTAGCTGCCCTCACACTTCTTCATTTCAGCCCAAGTTTGGCGACGAGTGATCAGCTCATCATCGATGCTTGCCACAGCAACCGAGAGAGACCCTAGCACAAGCGGTCTCCAGACAGCTAACTGGGTGGGGGCCTACATCAGTCTCTACCACAGGGGCCTTCATACAAGAGGGTACCTGTTCAACGCGCACTTTTGTATGTCTGCCTATGTCTGAAGACCCAGCATGAGCAATTGCAACTCCTACTGGCTGCTCCGTTTTGGGTAGCGGTAGTAAGGGCAAAAACAAACAATACGGTCGGGATTACCACATTTTAGGCACTGATTACCATTAAGCCTCTTCTGCCACAACGAATGATCGATGACCATCTCTTTCCAAGGCTGGCCATCTACAATCCCTGGAATTGCCAATCGTGGTACGAGCCCTCTACCTCTTCCTCTTGTAGAGGAGGAACCACGTCCACCTTGCGAGGAACTGTTACCCCTACCTCCCGTGTAATAGCTACCTTCTCTATTACTCCCGTAGGAGCCACGTCCTCGGCCTCCACCCCTTCCTCAGCCTCCTCTTCCTCCTTGTCCCCCTCCCGCGTGGGCTGCAGCAGCCGAATAGTCCCCTCGGCCATTTGGTTGCTCCTTGTGTCTTCCAGTCCGTAATCTATATCTTCATAAGCCAGTTCTTCGACGACTCCGCCTTCAAATGAGACCAGAAGACTAGCTTTCCCTTTTATACTACCGACTACTGTTCTCTTCTTCCAACGACCTCCTTTTTGCATGTCCTTCCAATAATGGCAATAGTTTGCCTCTTGGAGGAAGCCGACAAGGTCTACGGCTATCTTACTAAACTTCTCATATGGCATGCCCTCTTCCTTGGTTTGGGCATACAGTTGAGATCGATGAGGTTCATGAAGTGCTCGTGCAAAGTTCAAGATCTGTGTGGAAGTGAGACGATGATTGGGACACTGCAGGAGTTTGTCCATAGTGGCTTTTAGCGCCAGTTCGTTGAAAGAATCCAAGCCCTGGGCCGCCTGTGTGAATGTATGGAAAGCAGGCCCTGGGCTGGATACGGATACTAGGCCGAACACAGGCGCATGCAACCACTTCAGACCCAAGGCCTGTTCTCGTTCGTGCTGGGCCTCCAGCTACCGGGGCCTACTGGAAGCTTCCTGGGACTGGACGCAGGCACGCCACTTCGATATAGCAAAGGGTCTGCCTTCACATTCGGTATTCGGGTGCTGGCTGCATGTTGTGCAAGCGCTGCTGCACTAATTGCTGGTTGGCGCCTACGCGCTCACGGGCGAGCAGGGAAGAAGCAGGCACCTATAGCCGAGCTGCGTTGCTGTAAGGTGGGTGTGGCGCAAGGTGGTCCTTGGGTGCTAGTGGCATCTGTGTGTTGGGGAACAAGGTTGTGAGTGTGGCGAGAAACATACCTGGTGCTGGAAGCATGCGACATTGGTCGTTGTATGCTCGTACTTCGGGAAAGTTGTTGTCGTCAACTTTGGCATTGTATAGGCTAGATAGGATCTGCCACATGTAGTCTGGGCACCGAGCACAAGATAGGATATCAACTCTGGTTCTCGTTGATGATGATGGGACTATTTCAGCATTGTCAATTATGAACTCTTGGTGTGTTCTTATTTGGTGAATCTTGTGATGCAATTTTGTTGTTGGTTCGAGGTCACGACTATCTAGACTCATTTGTATGATGTTGTTTGATTGCTGAAGTTCGCTATTGCTCATCTTCCTTGCAATTTGGTATCAGAGTTGTGGTACGATTGCACTCATCTAGCGCTTGTCTTCTGCCTTATGCGGTACACACATGCGGTCTGCTTGGCGAGTTTGGCCGTAAGTGGTGTGTAGCGAGGAGGGCGGAGACGAGTGATAGGCGACCCAGGAGGTGAGGGGATCGCCAGGAAGGCTACGTGGGGGTAATGTGGTCTGGACAGTGTGATGAAAACTATCTAATGTGCGATTGATGTTGAGGTGGAACGGCGAGATAATGCTGGTTGTGCCGATGCAGTGACTGGTCATCGCAATCGCCATCAGGTCATCCGGTGAGATTATCTTTGTGGTTGGGGACAGCTATTTAAGGTACGTTGCTCTTAACCTTATCTAACCTCTTCGACACTTCTTACCGTGAGGTTGTGTGTTCCTTCTTGAAAGTCCTCTCATTGTGAGGTGTCGAGTGCGCTCAACCTTGAGAGTCGGCAATGTTCACGTGGAGCATCTGGGAGAAGACGGGCGGAGCTTTCTGAAGGGCCTTGGACGAAGCACTGGGTCACGGTCGCCATGCCAACCCACCGGAAGTAGAGTACGCATGCTTTGCTGCTTGTCCTTTGTTTGGCGTGCTGCGCTGTTAGATGGGTACTTAAGGGCAGGCCAGCCCTTAAGGGAGACGAGACCGGGCGTCTTTAAACAAGCAGCGGAAGGGGAACCATTGGCTGTGATCGTCGTCCGGCTGCGACGTAAAATAATTCCTGGAGTCACTTGGGGGCGAACGCCAAGTTGCCTCTGGATCAGCCAATGGTTGTAAGGCTCGCTGCACGCGAGGATAATCCAGTGCAAAGCTGGCCAGCTCAACAGATACTCGGGGCACAGGGGTGGGCCGAACACACACCTTTAGACACTTGGACAAAGTCCTCAATCTCCTGCAACAGCACAAGTTCAAGATCAACGGTGAGAAGTGTGAATTTGGCCGCACCCGTGTCTTGTACTTGGGTCATGAGATCTCCGCGGAAGGGTTGAAGCCCGATGACGCGAAGGTGGCCAGCATTCGTGATTGGCCACGTCCTCAGTCTGTGACTGAGATTAGATCTTTCTTAGGAATGACGGGCTACTATAGGACTTTCGTTAAGAACTGCAGCATAGTGGGCGCTCCTTTGACTGATCTGACCCGCCTTGACACCCCATGGGAGTTGACAGATGAGTGCGAGGCTGCTTTCAGACATTTGAAGCATGCGTTGATGCACTACGAGGTCTTGAAACTTCCTGATCCTGATAAGTCGTTTATAGTCACCACGGATGCCAGCCAATATGGCATTGGCGCCGTGCTCGCGCAGGAGGAGGGGCCAAAGTTGAGGCCTGTAGAGTACATGTCCAAGAAAATGTCGTCTCAGAAGTTGGCTAAGTCCACCTATGAGAAGGAACTCTATGCGGTTTACAAGGCGCTGACCCATTGGAGGCACTATCTCCTTGGGAGGTTCTTCATCCTCGGGATTGATCATCAAACCCTAAGATGGATGAGAACCCAGTCGGTACTCTCTGACGCTCTCAAGTGTTCGATCGAAGTCATTGAGCAGTATGACTTTGACCCTCAGTATCTGAAAGGGGAGTACAACAAGGTTGTTGATGCCTTGTCGCGTAGACCTGATTTCTCAGGTGTGCTGATTACCGAGTTCGATCTAACGGACAATGTTACTCAGTCCTTGGTGGAAGCCTATCGCGAGGACCAGTTCATGTCTGAGATCATACGCAGACTTCAGGCGAAGGACAAGAAGACCTCTGCCGAGTTTGAGTTGGTCAATGGCTTGCTGTTCCTTGAGAAGGCAGGGAATAAACGATTGTGTGTCCCTAATAGCGAGTCTTTGCGTAGTTTATTTTTCGGTGAGTGTCAAGATGCCACCGGCCAATTTGGGTACAAGAAGACCGCAGCTAATCTGCTGCACCGGTTTTGGTGGCCCACGATGATGCGAGATGCCCAGCTGTACATGGAGACTTGTCAAGTCTGTCAGAGGGACAAGCCACGTACGCAGGCTCCTCTTGGGCTTTTAAAGCCCCTTCCGATTCCGGAACGGCCTGGTGAGAGTGTCCATGGACTTCATGGATACTCTGGTCACCAGCAAGAGTGGGATGCGACACATCTTCATCGTCATGGATAGATTTAGTAAGTATGCTAGGTTAGTAGCAATGCCGGAAACAATAAAGACAGAGTATGTGATCCAAATGATCAAGGAGAACTGGGTTAGAGACTTTGGTTTACCGAAGTTTATTATCAATGACAGGGATGTCCGGTTTACAAGTGAATTGTGGAAGGCTGCTGCTGCAGAGCAGGGAATCCAGTTGCAAATGACTTCTGAGAACCACCCAGAGGCCAACAGCCAGGCCGAGCAATTGAATCGTGTTGTACAACACCTGTTGAGGCAGTACATCAAGCCGAACTAGGTGAACTGGGATGAGAAGCTTGCTCTCATCGCCAGCCTGTACAACAATGTTGTACACAGCACCACTGGGGTGAGCCCGAACAGTTTACTATTGACTTTCAAGTTCCTGAGAATCAATCAACTGCTGCACCGGGTACTTTAGAGTTCGCCTACATATATGAACAGAAAATGCAGCAGGCGGTAGAGCAGATGCAGAAGGCACAGGCAGCATTGATAGAGTCTGAGAACAGACACCGCCGACCTTCTACGTTTCAGGTTGGGGACAAAGTTTGGGTAAAGTCCTCAGAACTGGGACAGGAGTACGGGATTTCCCGTAAACTCATGCCACAGTACTTTGGACCATAGGAAGTCTTAGATATTGTCCGGACTGATCCAGATGGGCCATCTTATGTAATCCGAATCCCAGGTCATCTTCGTACTTACCCCGTCTTTCACGCCTCCAAACTTGCACCTTTCAAAGAAACTGACCAGTTTCCATCTCGCCGCTCAATGATGCCCCCAACCATGGACGGAGAGGTGGACATCGATGATATCGTGGACCACAGGGAGCTGCCAACGCCGAGACCAACAGGTAGAGGACGTCCTCCGAAACCGAAGCTGCAGTACCGCGTTCGGTTCCGACATCACACTGATCCGAAGTAGGACCGCTGGTTCACAAGGGAGGAACTCATGCAGACCACTCCGCAGGTTGTAGCCCACTACGAGAAATCTCTGCAGAAGGGAAAGCGCCCTATGGTTGAAGACTGAGCTTCTCAGAGGACTGTTGAAGCTAAGGAGGGAATGTGAGGCTATTGCCTCTATGGGCCCCATTTGGCCCCCTCTATCGAAGCCTGACGGCCACCCTAAGTGAAGGCAGGCTCGACGAGGCCCTCAGGGCCTTATTTCGGCCACCGCGCTACTAAGGAAATTCAGGCAGTTGTCCAGCGCCAGTTGGTTGAAAGAATCCAGGCCCTGGGCCGCCTGTGTGAATGTATGGAATGCAGACCCTGGGCTGGATACGGATACTGGGCCGAACACAGGCCAAAGGCAAGTGGGCGCATGCAACCACTTCAGACCCAAGGCCTGTTCTCGTTCGTGCTGGGCCTCCAGCTACTGGGGCCTACTGGAAACTTCCTGGGACTGGACGCAGGCACGCCACTTCGATATAGCAAAGGGCCTGCCTCCGCATTCGGTATTCGGGTGCTGGCTGCATGCTGCGCAAGCGCTGCTGCTAATTGCTGGCTGGCGCCTACGCGCTCACGGGCGAGCAGGGAAGGAGCAGGCAGCCATAGTCGAGTTGCGCTGCTGTAAGCTGGGTGTGGCGCAGGGTGGTCCTTGGGTGCTAGTGGCATCTGTGTGTTGGGGAACAAGGTTGTGAGTGTGGCGAGAAACATACCTGGTGCTGGAAGCGTGCGACATTGGTCGTTGTATGCTCGTACTTCGGGAAAGCTGTTGTCGTCAACTTCGGCATTGTAGTATAGGCTAGATAGGATCTGCCACATGTAGTCTGGGCGCCGAGCGCCAGATAGGATATCAACTCTGGTTCTTCGTTGATGATGATGATGGGACTATTTCAGCATTGTCAATTATGAACTCTTGGTGTGTTCTTATTTGGTGAATCTCGTGATGCAATTCTGTTGTTGGTTCAAGGTCACGACTATCTGGACTCATATGTATGATGTTGTTTGATTGCTGAAGTTCGCTATTGCTCATCTTCCTTGCAGAAATATGTTCTGCGTAGATAATTTCTTGCGTAGAAATAGGAGGTTTTCATGAGGTGGTTCCTACCATAGAAGTGGGAAAAATATATATAGACTAGATGACCGGTTGCGGCTTCGCCCTCAAAAACAGAAAAAGGAAAAAACACAAAAGAAAAAACACATGAGGAACTGCCCTATCATATGCCGCTTCTTTCACGATAAGAAAAAGAAGAGCTTGAGGGCAGACGAAAACCCGCATGCAAGAAAATAGCAGGGAATACAACCAAACATTCTTTTTTCTTTATCTTTGCGTGTTTTGTTTCCTGAGCCGTTACCTTTGCAGCATGGTTTTTGGACTTTTCTGATAAAATCCAGTCCGTTGTCCCGTTGATGATTTTGCAACTTTTTGGTAAAGATTCAGAAGCAGACTTTGTTTGCTGTGTTCTCTGGATATGTTCGTGATCAAGCGATCTCGCATGTATGCCCCGTGCTTACTTGTTGAGTTTGGACGGTGTGTGTGCAAGTGCAAGCGCGTGTGGGTGAGTCTCAGTTTGGTGGGCTCGGATTATATCATTGACGATTGGCCCGTGGAAGTTGTTGGAAGGCGCCTCCAACTATACGAGTGCCACTGATGTTATGCAGGTTTTGCATTGTATGAATGAAACAATCAGCATTCAATCTGCTTGGCAGTTGCTCTTCGATGGGGGACTTGTCGGGAGTAGCATTGACATGAGAGCCATAGTGTCGGGCGTGCATCTTGGAACATTTCCAGTAAGCCAAAAGGCAAAGAAGAAACGAAGTAGCAAGTGTCAGAATCACATAATGGACAGTTTGGCAC
>BFEA01000472.1:480643-529152 GCA_003427395.1 Chara braunii | reverse complement strand
CTCTCTCTCTCTCTCTCTCTCTCTCTCTCTCTCTCTCTCTCTCTCTCTCTCTCTCTCTCTGTGTGTGTGTGTGTGTGTGTGTGTGTGTGTGTACATGTGTGTGTGTGTGTAAATGAGAATGAATCATTCCCCATTGTCAGGGAAGATTCATTCTCTTTCCGAGGGGGGGGGGGGATGAATCTTCCCCAACAAGACACAGAGAGAGAGGGAGAGAATCTCGGCAGCCTGTGCGGGGTGCTCCGCGCAGCCCGCCAAGACTGCGGGCTTCTCGAAAGGCCCCTGTCAAACAAATCATGGCGGTGTATCTTTCCATGTTCTAGCGGAAGATTCACTCTCGTCTCTCTCTCTCTCTCTCTCTCTCTCTCTCTCTCCGCGACCCAAAGATGGAAAGTGCAAAACAGTCTTCATTGTTTTTCAATCTCTTTTTTTTTTGGGCAGAAGAATTGTCTTTTTTTTTTTCTTTTCTTTTTGTACCTACCGGTAGCTCAAGGCTCGGCAAGGTTCGGGATACCGGTAGGCTGAGCCACGGGCCTTGACAACCGGCAGTTACTGGTGGTCAACTTCCACTTCCTTACCTCGTTGTTCCCTCAACTTCTGTGGGAGTTTCTCCCCTTCCTCCTTTATCCTCTTCTCATCAAACTTCTTCCTCTTCTGTGTTAGCTGTCGCTGGTGGAGGACACTGTTTCTTTGTGCAATCAGCAGGTCCCTTTCTTCACCATCAGCGGCAGCCGCCAATCATGCTGCACGTCCAGCATTTCGGTACGGAATCCAAATTTCGCCACCCAATCCTCAACATCTGGCTGAATGATCCTCAATTGCCCGACCTGGCTACTTTCCGCTCCATCACGCCCTCTCCAGGCTTTCCTCTTCTTCTTCTTCATCTTCTACTACTACAACTTCGTGCTTTTGTTTTTCCAATATTTTTAATTTTTCCTGTGATTCCCTTCTCTCCTTCTCCAATCTCTCTTTCTCCTCCTTTTCTTCTTTTTCTCCTTTTTCTCCTCCTCCTCCTTCTTCTTCTCGGCCAGCCTCCTATCAATTCAGGCTGCTGATCGGCCGTGTAGGACTGGGTGGACGCCCCAGACCAATTGATGACATGCATCCCAAAAGTTTGGGCGAGCCACATTGGAAAGAGGAAAAGGAGTATGGGCCCCCATATCAAGGACAGGGCCAGAAAGCCAAACACCGGGTAGCCATCCATGGTGAGGGTCAGCACAGATACATTGACTCCACTCCCTCACCACTTCGACCTACTCCTCAACGCTTAATCACTTATACTAACCTTAACCTAAATTAGGGTCTGACAATCTGGTTCCCACCTCTATTACTACAGCTCCCCTATCAGCTGGTGGGCAACCAGCAGTTGGTCAACCACAGCAGACCTCAGGAATTCTTTAACGACGCAGACAGGACATTGTGCCCACCACGTTTGAAGGATCGTTCTCAACACTTAAGACTGGTCCCTCACTGATTGCAAAGGTTTTCGGGTATAACTACCACCAGCGAATACCCGTCAGTACCGGTCTTTGGGGGATCTCCCTGGCGTCCTCAACTGGTGGACCTTACATCTCACCCCTACTCTTTCTGTGCATTATACAGCTGGTGAACCCTACTGCCCTCTACAGCTCCTCACTGCGTCCCTTCGAGTCTTCGGTTGCACGCCGGTCCGTACTGGTCATTGTGCATAGCTGGGTTGTTTTAAGAGTGCCCGCCGCTCATTGCCCGTGCTCCCTACTAGGTCTGGGGATACCTCCAGCTGGCAAGTTGCTATCCTAGACCCAGACCATGCATTCACAGAATTGCGGACTCAACGACAGCAAAGACACCAAATGCGATCAGATGACGTCAACGGTAAACCTAATTGCAGCAGAGGTCTCCAAGAACGTATGTGTGAAGGTACCATTCACAACAGATAGAATGCAAAAAGACAAGGGTCGGGCAAGAAGCACTTCACTAGGTCTTCAACTATCCATCGGTGATGCTCCATGATCGCAGGTCTCCTTCGGCCCTCAACTCCAAACAGACCCCATATATATTATATGTTTTTTTCGGTCGCCCGTCGGCCTTCTTCCTTGCCAGCACCTCAACTCCGAGTAGGTGCAGCGGGAACCAGCTCTAATACCACTGAAATGAACCAAGTACTTGTCGAGTTCCACCACTCATACATCAATGGACATTCACATGAGCGTTCACACGTGAAAAGCCAACCCGAGATACAATCGACATGTGACAATGTCCTCTCCAAAATAATTATTAATATACAAGTGTTTGTCTCCAGCGACTCTGCCGCGCACACACACACACACACACACACACACACACAACGAACCTCGACCAGAGCTGCTATTGCTCTCTCCGACCTCTCTCTCTCTCTCTCTCTCTCTCTCTCTCTCTCTCTCTCTCTCTCTCTCATAGATAGACACCCTGGATACACCCACTCAGGCAAGCTTCCACCTTGGCGGCTATGGCTGCTCTCTTCCTATGCTACCTCTACCCTAGCTACAAGCGCCCTCTTCTTCCTCAGGCGCGAAGTGCCCAAGTTGCCTAACGCACAGGTAGCAATAGCGCTTCCGCATCTCACAAAATGAGCAAGTGATGAGCCGCTGCACTGTAGCAGCTAAATATAGGACTTGGCTTGGCTTGGCTTGCTTGGCTTGGCCTGCTTCAGACCAGTACCGTCGGCCACGGCCTGTCTGCTGCAAACATTTTGTCGATCCGGTGGCTTCCGGGCTTTCCTGGGACATGCTGCAAAATTGGACTTGGGACTGTTGGACTGGACCAGACTCCTCTGGACTTTTCTTGTCGGGTACCAGACGGACTTCTACCGACCTACGAATTCGGTATTTTTGGTACCGACACCTACAGACCTAGGCCGCTTCAGCGTACGGACCCTACAGCCTACCCTACTGCGACAGCCTAAGACTGGGACATTTCGGGACTCTGAGACCGGGACTGGGGTGTCTAAAGCGTGAATCCTTTCATGTGCAAGGATGACACACATAGGTCAAGAAATGGTCCCTTCTTTTTCTTTGAAATGATCCATGTTTTCGTTCTTTTTTTTTTCGTCCAGTTTTTTTTTTTTTCCAACGTGGATTAGACTTCTATCCACGTGGTACTGATTCTCAGCGCTTAGAACGATAGGATTTTTTGGAGGTCATTGCGGCCAGATACATCCAGGTCTGGCTGTAATTGCGGTCAGATAATGGCGGTCAGATACATCCAGGAAAGTCCGGGTATGACTCTCCACGACACGTCGGATTAATACGAGTGTACACCCCTCCCATGCCACGTACCCATAAGTCTCAGATCGACGATCACCATGCATGTAGACGGATTATCAGCTAGATTCAGACAAAGGGCGTCATACCATCCTCACCTCGAGAGAGTAACGATAAGGGAGCACCCAAAAAAAAACACCACCAAAAGAAAAGACGATATTATCGACTCCGCAACGGAGTACAGTTGGCAAAAAGTGCAGAGACGCAAAAAAGGTAAAAGGAGCAAGCAAATAAAACCAAAGATGTGCCACCAGAAAAGAAAAAAAAAAAGACGCACCACGACAATGGATATAGCTCTCACCGATTCTTAAAATGGAGACCGAAATCTTTCGGCAGATTTGATAAAATTGGAACTATGAAGAGAAGATTAGCATGGCCCCCTGATAAAAAATTAAAAAAAAATCGAGACCCAAAAAAAAATAAAAAATGACAACAAGAAGCGAAGGACAAAAGATATTTTTTCCCTACATAAAAGAAAAAACAAAATAGAGCAGACATACGCACAGAGAGAGAGAGAGAGTGGCCGGTCTGCTAGACACCAGAATGAGAAAAAAGGGCAAATATAGTGAAAACGAAGGGAGAGAACGAGGACGGCGTTCAGAACGTGCCATGGAGACTCGGGAGACAGGGTAGAGAGAGAAGGAGAATGAGGACGGCGTTCCCAACATGCGGGCGGGGACGCGGGAGAGAGGGTTGAGAGAGAGGGAGGCAAACACAGAGAGAGAGAGAGAGAGAGAGAGAGAGAGAGAGAGGTCCGTTAGAGACCAAATGCGTTTCGGAGAAAAAAAGAATGAAAAGGAAACGGTTCAGGAGAATGGAGAGAGGGCGAGAGAGGAGAGGGGCGAGAGGAGGAAAGAGAGGGAGAGAATGGAGAGAGGGCGAGAGAGAAGAGGGGCGAGAGGAGGAAAGAGGGGGAACAAGCCAAAGATAGAGATCTAGGGCATAATAATGATCAGGTAAGGGACTTTCTTGGATGTATTTGACCACCTCTTTGTCCGGATTTAGCCAAGGGAGTCCTAGGGCGAGTATGCCCCAAGATAGAGAGGAAGAGGACATGATTCCAAAGCGGAAGGAAGAAGAGGCAGAGCAATTCATGGATAGGCCGAGAAGAAATGTTGGGAGAGGAGGATAGCCATGAGGGGAGGGGGAAAGAGGGAGAGGGAGAGGGGAAAGAGGGAGAGGGAGAGAGGGAAAGGGAGAGTGGGAAAAGGAGAGAAAGAGGGGAGAGAGAGAAAGAGAGGGAGAGGTCCAGAAAGTACGGACAGAAAACAGACGGAGAGTTCAGGAAGCAAGGTGACGGCCCACTTCCACGGATAAAGCGATACTAGGTCTCCCTCCACATTCGACACGTATTTCGACTGTCAAATAGACCAGACACATGATATTTCTCCTCTCTCTCTCTCTCTCTCTCTCTCTTCCTACTCTCCTGTCTTCTTATGCTTCGAGTGCCGTCTCCCGCCCTGTGTTCTATTCGGGTGAAGACGGTCGCCATCGCGGAACATCATAACATCATGCCGGTCTACCGTCCTGTGGTCTATTCGGGTGAAGACGATAGAACACAGGGCGGAACTATCGCGAAAGAAAGAGAGAGAAAGAGAGAGAGATGACAGATAGGATGACAGATGAGAGGTTTTTTAGTCCTCTCCCTTTTTCATTTACAGCATTAATTAATTAATTGAAGGACACTCGATTTCGATTAAACGACAAAAAACTAAGACGAACATCAAAGTTTTTTATCATCAAACTGACCAGCCTATATAAAGTAATTCAGAATTTTCGTTCATTCCGGCGAGCCTAGCTCAGTTGGTACACCCATGCACTGTTGAAATGCAGACATGAGTTCAAATCCACATGGAATTTTTATTACTCCAAACGCTTCACAGATATTGGAATATGCACTTTTAGTCACTACTATGCAACGCACCTCCTGCTCCCTTTTCTCCCCCTTGTCCCTCTCCTCACACCCTCCCCTTTCCCCCCTCCCGTCTCCCTCTTCCTCTCCCCCACCCCCCTTCCCCCCTTCCTCTTTCCCCCCAACATGCCTTTCCCGTGTATGAAAAGTCCCCCCCCTCCATCCCCCCTCCTCTTTCCCCCCAGCATGCCTTTCCGGTTTATGAAAAGGAAAATAACAAGGAGGGAAAGAAAAGCGAGAAAAACTGGCTAAAGAGGGGGGGGGAAAAACACTAAATCCGAAAACAACGAGGCTTTCTCGGTATCGTTAGCATCGTGGTTTTCCTATTCTGTTTTTTTTTCCTCTCTTCAACCGGTTTTTCCTCGCTTTTTTCCTTTCCTTCTATATTCTCTTTCCGTAAACACCACCTGACATTTAACGACTCGCGAGGGCATACGACAAAATTTTCTATTGTCACCTTTTCCGGCTTCAAGGAGCTAAAAGAAAAACCGGAGGAAAGAGGAGGGGGGGGGGCGGGGGAAGAAAAGGAGACGTATTAGGGGGTCTGGAAGGAGGGAAGTAGAAGTAGGTGGTGGTGGTTAGTGGGGGGAGGGAGAGGAGAAAAAGAAGGAGAAGGAGAAGGAGAAGCTTGAAGTGGATGAGCAGGAGGTTTTGGGTCTCAAGTTTTCGTTTAAGATTGAAAAAAAAAAACAAGGAGTATGATGAATGCGAAGATTAATAAAAACGAAACGCACTTCACGTGGGCCCGGGGAGAGGGAGAGGGGGAGGGGGAGTGCGGCAATGCACGTCTTTTAGGAAGGCAAAACTTGAAAACAAAAAACACATTAATTAATTAATAAGCCAATTCTGACGACTACAAATCGTAAAACTGGCGAAGATTTAGCGACCGGAATCTTATCCAAAGAGATGCATTCAATTAATTAATAAATTAATTAAATTCCTCCAATCACTCGGTCACTTACTTAATCATCCACGAGTTAATCGATCAATTAATCAAATCCATCATGTACATTCGCCGACTTTTTACCTATTGGATTATTCAAATTAATAAGCAAGCCAGCCAGCTTACCCGTCAATCAATCAAGTGAGAAAACACTCAATCAACGAACCAGCCAGCGACCCCATCAATCAGCACATCAGTTTATCAAGATCCATCCGCCAGTGAAGTCCATGTCTCAACCTAGTAGTCGACAATAATTTATTTTCTACTTTCATCATAATTTGCAACGAAGGGCCTCGCTCCACCAGACAACACTTTACATGCATTTGGACGCAATCGGGCCCTGGTGCATTCGGACGAGTCCACTTCACATTGCATTCGAGCGTATCTGGTCCTCTAGGCCCAGAAAGCGCCCATGCATGTGGGGTGTCGTATAATGGAGCGACACCAAAAATAATAATGATTTTCCCTTGTGCGCGTGCTGAGTTTGAAGAACATGTTGATTTTCGTGTTCGTGACCATTTATCGGCCATTGCTTCTTCTTCTTCTTCTTCTTCTTCTTCTTCTTCTTCTGCAATAAGGACTGTCTCATCCTACAAAATACAAATAATATAATAATAATAATAAATTAAAAAACAATTCTGCTGATTGCACCCAAAACTGGATACATGTATTCTTCGAGAGGGGAAAAAAAACAAAACAGAACAAAAAAGAAAACAGCGTAAAAAAGACTTCGAATGTAAATAATAGGCTACTACGCCATTCGGGTTCGAAACTAGCAAATACAGAACAATAAAAAAAAAAGCGCTTTCTCAAGGAAGGAGGCGAAGAATTTTAAAAAGCACGAAAAGAAAAAGAAACGAGCGCTTTGCCAAAGCAGCATACAAATCATGAAAGTTCATTCAAAAAAAAAAAAAAAAGAAGCTTACTTAGCAACTTGGGTAGTACCATCTGATTTTCAACAAGGTGAAAAGCATCGTATCATCTAAAAGGGATTGATGCCAGACATCACAAAGGGTCCCCTATGGAGAACACCAATGTGATTGATCATTCACGCGCCGTCCATTCAGTCACTAGTTTTTCGAAGGGATCGCTTAGCGCGTCCCGGGAAAAAAAACGGGATTCGAACCCGCGAATTGGAGGAGGCCTCATTAGTGCCTGGACTGTTTTGATTGGTTGTTTTTTAATAGCCCATCAATCAATCAATCAGTGCGCGTGTGGAACGGAACAACCTGATGAAGGGCCTCGGTCCATACTCAACATTCTCCGCGACTTCGCATTGGGACGCATTTCAGCAACTAGGTCCATTCGTCGGAGTAAAAAATTATGAATTTATCGGGAAGATTGTGATGTCCTAATAATACGTATAGAGGGTGGTCTAGTGGAGCGAAGCCCTAAGTAAACTTACTTCAACCAATCTGATATATTTCCTGCATTACCAATCTGATTGTTAACATAAATTATTATATTATATTATAATAATAATAAGCCTTATAATTTATAATAATAATTATTATAATACTCTATTTGTTTGTAACTTTGTACTCGTTAGGAATTGAGGCTCGCCGCACTACTCGCAAAACGCCAACGTTTGGAATGTATAAGAACCCAATAACAGGTCCAGATACTTCAAAACGTTGGCATTTGGCGAGTGGTAGGACGAGGCCCTTTTTCTTGGCTTCCTTATTAATTACTAACGGAAGCTTACAGTGAACTTTTTTTCATCAACATTAAATTTATTTTTTTCCCGGCCTCATCATCGACCCGTCGGGAGCGCGGGAAAAGAAAAAAGACATTTGATTCCATCCACAAAAAAAAAAAAAAACGTTTTCAACATCACCATTTTTTAATCACCTTTCAGAAAACTTACGTTCCAATTTAAATAATAAAATATTATTAAAACATTTAATTCAAATTTCAAACGAACTTACGTCGCATTTCCACTCCCTTCTCAAAACACATTGCGCTGAAGAAACACACCATCATTTTTTGTAACAAATAATTTGAAACAAACAAATAAAAAAATAGATAAATAATTTAGAACAAATAAAAAAGAAGTAGTAGAACACACCACCATTTGACCCTTCGATTCCCCGTCCATCTGCGCGTGATCCAGACCGTACCATCCTCATCCGAACAGAACGGCCGGTTATTTTCGCTGTATCTATGCTGAAACAGCTATAATGACCGGGCGTTCTATTCGCGTAAAGATGGCAGTCATTCGCCCAGACGGCAGAGAGGGGGGGAGGGGAGACAAGGGCCAAAAGCACCATTTTCGGGCTTGAAACGACCCACTTTTCAAGCCAAACCGTTAGTCAAGGCAAAAAAAAAAAAAAAAAAAAAAAAATCTTCCAGACTGATGCACACCGACGAGCCCACCAAACTTTGTTTTTTGTTTTTTTTAAGAGGCCACCAAACTCATTTCAACGAAGCTCAAAACCTTCCAGCAACAGGAATAACCAGTTCAAATCCATTCAATTCCATGATGTTAGGGCCTACACGCTTGCAAGGAAGAGAGTGCGACATGTTCGAGTCGTGGAGCGGAAGCCCAGCACCTATCGCCGGTCCAACTAATCTAGACGCTCACGATAACAGCACATGGGGGAGGGTGGGGAGGTGGAGGGGGGGAGAGGGGAGTCCTACGTCCAGACACCCACGCCCGATTAGAACACATGGGTGGTTTAATCGGACTTCGACAGGCACAGGAAGGAAGAACACGGAGGTCGAAGGGTTGGTTGAAGAGTTATGCCGTTCGGTACATACAGACCACCGATTAGAGCGCCGGGTGCCGATGGGGTGAGATTCGAAGCACACACGCACGGCAAAACCAAGTGTTGTGCAAACAACCAAAAAAAAAAAAAAAAAAAAAAATTGAGGGAGAAATTTCGAGAACCGCCCCCTCCAGCAAAAGAAAAAGGCGTTCTTCAGGGAACATCCGCTAAAATTGGAACTATAAAGAGAAGAGATTAGCATGCCCCCAGTCACGGGGATGACACGCATAAATCAGACAAAAAAAAAGAAAAAAGAAAAAATAGCGACGGACGAGAAGAGGACAAGAAACCCCCTGACAAACTCTCAGGCACCTGGTCATTAGCCTCATCCTCCTCTTCCTGACGCATTTCAGGGCACATCCCAGCGGGAATGTGCCAATGAGTCTGGCCCTAATTATGGTGAAATACATCCAGAAAAGTTCCAACCCTCACGTATGCCCTTAACAATTAATTAAAAACACTTCATTCATTGATTCATTTTGATGTACTCTCTGCATAGCTTGCATGATCCGTGACTGGTCGGATGGCCAATTGATTCAGTAATTGACTAATTAAAATTTAGCAAACAAATAGAGATTTCGCTCAAAAAATCAAATTAAAAATGAACTGAAACAGATCGCATTTGTAGAGGAATAAGTCAGTGTACGAGCTCAAAAAAAAAGAAAAAAAGGACACGTATCCTCTCGTGTTTGGTCTGTGCTTGCACCCCTTGTACTCAACGTACTCAACATACACGGAGCAAACTCACACTAGCACAATCTTACATGAATCTGACCATAATTACGGCCCTACTTGGATGTATCTGGCCGCAGTTACGTCCAGAAACAAGTAAAAAAAGTCCCAATGTGAGTATGCCCTCATCATACTCTATCAAACAGTGTTTCACCGGTTGGGTCGGTAGCATTCTACATAGATAGTCCCACCAGTCGGAACATGCCACGTGGACATGCCACATGTCAGCGAACCCGCGACGTTGGCGGGAGAGAGAGAGAGAGAGAAAGGTGAAGAAGAACAAGAACGATGGCCAAGATGATGACGACGACGACGAGGTCCAACGAGACGGTGATGGCGGGATGAGATTAACGAAAGGAAAGACGAGCAAGGACGGTGATAGCGAGAAAGAGCAGAGGGAGAGAGAGAGGGAGAGAGAGAAGTAGAGATACAGGGGGGAGGGGAAGGGGGACGATCATAGGGTGTAGATTGGGTTATCCCACCAGACGAAAAACGTTGGTGAGCATCATCTCTACGCTTGATGGAAGTGCACCAATGCGCGCCAAACTCTCCCAGAGCTGCCGTCGTCAGACAACCGTTACCGTTCGATTCTCTGAATCTATTCCTCGATCCGACCACGTGCATCCTCCTCCCACTTCCCTTATGCCCGACACGTCCGCTCCACTTCTCCCTTACACGCACCGGACCCCAACCCCCTCGCTTCTCTCTCTCTCTCTCTCTCTCTCTCTCTCTCTCTCTCTCTCTCTCTCTCTCTCCAACCCCCTCGCTTCTCTCTCTCTCTCTCTCTCTCTCTCTCTCTCACACACACACACACACACGCACACACACTCACTCACAGGGTGGCTTCTGTCATCCACCTCTCCATCCCGTTTTCGAGTTCTGTCAGTACCCGTGTGGAGTGCGCGTCTCCCCGGTCCACCTTGGGTCGGTGAAGATGAATCAAGGAGAGGGACTGGTCGCCGAGCACGAACCCGAACACGACCCTGATCCTGAGCCTGTACCTGAGCCTGACCCCCGGCCCAAGCCCAAGAACAAAGCAAAGGACAAAGATATGGATGGCCAGCCAGTAGGCGGTGGATAGGCGCGCGGAATTCCCGCGTTCACATTTTCCTTTTTTTTTCCTTTTACTTCTCCTTTTTTCCTTCTTCCTTTTTTATGTTACAAGGGCGACTGCGTTGGGATATCACCTTCGAACCGACCAGCCCTAAGTAATTCAGAATCGCAGTACTTCACTATCTGCTTCAAGTGGAGTTCGAACGCGGGTCTGCATTTCAACATTTCAGGGTGTACCAACTGAGCTGATAGCCCTTGAGATATCATCATTGAGCTGACCCGCCCTTTCTTTTTTTTTAAAAGGGCGACGGCCTTGAGATATCATCATTAAGCTGACCGGCCCCAGGCAATTCAGAAATAGTTGGTTTCACAACTTCGTTCATCAAGGTGGATTCGAACACGGGTCTGTATTTTCAACAGTTCAGCGTTGGGGACTTTGGAAAGGAAAAAAAAAGAAGGAAAAAAAAAAAGTAATTCGTGCGGAGTTCGAAGTAAGCTCTGTATGTCAGTTGGTTTGTTCACATTTTCTGGGACTTCGAAATTTCGACATTTCTAGGACCGACATTTTCTGGCAAATCTGTTTCCCAAAAAACAAAATCCGTTCGGTCCGGTTGCGATTACGAATCCTCCGCGTGCATAATTATATTACGATTACAAGTGATCGTTTGAGGGCATACTCGCAAGACTACTACCAAGCTCTGAGCGTGATTACGGTCCGATTTGTCCAGATCAGGCCGTAATTGAGGTCAGATACATCTAGGAAAGCGCTTGTGTGAGTGTGCCCTGATGATTAGCATCTGCAACGTGATGGCGGAATGATAGGCATAACTCGACAGAGCCAACAGATGACGTCTGCTGTCCGGTTTCTCTCAACGCCACCTGGCACAACTCGACCCACAACAGTCGGTCAGGCCTTCAGGTCTGAGGCATGACAGGTAGGTACCCACCCACCCACTCTCCCACTCACCACAAGCCGCCACCAACGAGTCCCTGCTGCTTATGGACTCCACCCACCCCCCACTTTCGAAACAGCCAATGAGAATCACCATTCCCTCCCACTGCTACAGGCACCGTTTTTATTGCGTAACCGGACTTTCAGGCCGGCCCATCACCTTATTTCTGGACAGAAATGCAGCCACTGAAAGGATTCACGCTTTAGCCACCCTATGTCCCCGACCTAGAGTCCCAAAGTGTCCCAGTCCCAGGCTGTCCCAGTAGGGTAGGCCGTAGGGTCCGTAGGCTGAAGCGTTGTCGGCGTGAATACCCTTACAAGGGTATCCGCCCTGGGTCTTGCAAGTGACCAGAAATGAGGTTTGAATTATAAGTTGGGTGCGCCGTGCGAGTCACAGCCAGTTTTCATTTTGTGACCGATTGCGTGTCTAGGGGGAAAATAGGGAGTGCGTGGGTTGCCCAAGTTTGAGGCACGCGTGGTTTTTGGGTGTCGTGTACCGGCGCTCGTGCTGGTAAGTTTTTATGTTTTGATTGAATAAGAATTTAAATGATATTTTCTATCTGATATGTCTGTCTGTGGCACGTACGCGCACGCAGAGGCTGTCTTGCCATGGCCGACGTCAGGTTTGGCTACTGGTGCCGCTTTTTAGAAATGGCTACCTTGGATTTTACTTGAGAGAACGTTGGAATTGTGTAGTACATAGTGCAATAGGGTGTCTGCTATGTTTGCTCGCTAGTGTGAGGTGCCCGCACTTTTCGGCAAGGGCGCACGTAAACGAAGTCCAGCGTAGATAAAGATAGAGTCTTTGTCATTGAAACAATAAAGGTGCAGCCACGGAAAAGTGGCTACTTTGCGGAGGCGCACCAATGATGGTAAGAATTTGGCACGACGGATGGTATGTGCGGCAGCTACGAGCAGTTTCAAACGCATCAGCTCCCCGCTTTCCCACAAAAGGCAAGAGCCCTCTCGGCCATGTCACTCGGGAGTTAAATAATAAACAAAACAACTTTGAGACAACTTAGGGACAATGCGTGAACAATCCCGCGAACCGTCGAGACGGACGCGGTTACGTCGCCCCTTTGCCGCTCTAGCCGGGTGCGCCAGCCGCACCTCCCGCAGTCCCCTACGACAGAATCGGTTCTCGCGGGGCACAACTTATCTTCCCTAAGAGGTTGTCACCACCCTTAGGGGTGTATCCCTACCCAGCTATCGACCCACGTGTAAAAGTTTTTAAATGCAATTGCAGAGTAGGTCAGTCGAGGGTGTTTGCTCGTTCGCTGTAGTATAGGTACACGCGGTTAGAATGTCATATGAGCCCTGACATCGTCCGCACCCTAGGGCACCAATCTCCGAGGCACGGAGTGTGTCGGTCGACTAGGACGGTTCCAATCAAGCGTGAAAACTGCAACTCAATCCTAGTCCCTTATACACACAACTCAAAGAAAATAGATTACCATGATGAGATATAACTATACCAAAAAATATCGATCATCAATCGATGAGAAAACACATATGAATTCAATATGAGTTGAAACAATGACAAAAAGAATCTGAGCATCACATGATTTAACCAATAACGTAAGATTGAAACGAAGAATCCGATCACCTTGGGTCGAACTCGATAAAGATGATCATACTGAGCCGCCAACGAAAATTGGATTTGACGCTGCCAAAGTCATTCATTTCACCCTACCACCGACCTACGATTTGGTACGCACGTACTTGTCTTCATAAGTTTAATATTTTTTTATTACAGACTTCTTTGCGAATGGTTTTCAGCCAGATACATTACTTGAAGTATTGGATATCCCACCCTCTAGGAAGTGGTCTAGGGTACTCCTCCTCACCCGAGCACAAAGCTCAGATCTCAAAAGTCGGACCGCCTCCACCGAATCAACAAAGTACCCCCCTCCGTAGAACGGTCCACTTCGGGTCGATAACAGGGACATCTCCTAGAGCAACGAACCCCCACCCAAGATACTTCCTAGAGAGATAATGTGTCCACCACAACTAGACTTAAGTTGATTTTTCTTTTTTTTTGGCTCAGGGTAACTTAGACGAAAAGAGTCAGAGGAGGTAGATAATGAGAATCACTGCAATTGGACGGGCATGTACATATAAGTTAATTCGGGATAGAAAGAATAACCTTGGGATAAAGACTAAATTCATTTAGTTTTGTCTTTTCTATTTGAATAAAAAAAAAAAAAAAACGTTCAACCATTTTTAAGACACATGTATTTTTGATAAGCAGACGGGTAATAGGTAGAAAGAAGATAATCACTTGAGTAGGCACAGTCAATTCTCTTTGCAAGCATCCTTCTACCTACCTGAACAGTCAAAAAAAAAAAAAAAAATCAGAAAATTCAGCAACTCATACTCCTGTTAGATTTTCATTTGTTCACATGCATGACCACACATCCTCTACCCTACCTTTCTCATTTGAGTCCTTAATGAGAAACAAAGTTTAACAAAGTGTGGCTCACACAGTTATGAACAGGAATCGAGTCGGCAACTGACCTTGAGTGAAGTGGTATCGAAAAGCGTCACGACTCACTCAAGAAAACGAAGAAAAATGCACGCGTTGCCGAAGAAAACTGCAGTCCCAAAGGTAAGTCTCAGACCAACCAATGGCCTCAATTCACCCACCACTTGCACGTCCCACACACGTTAGCCCCAAGTGTGGAGCCGCACACGTAAAAAAAATTAAAAAAATTACTGGTCCAACGTCAATGTCAACTGGTCCCAAATAGTATCAGGTGGTCCCACACTATTCCTTTCAGCAACAAATAACGTTGCCCGCCAAAACCACTTTCAGTACGCCTCACACAAAAAAAAAAAAAAGTATGAGAAAGTAAACTCCGCTGGCACCGCATGTCCCACTCACACGCCCTGCCGGTCCCAAAAGGTCTTACTAGGCCAATGTCAATGGCCTCACTACCACCGATGCGTGCAGATACAAAAAAAATGGCGTGTAGTTCCACCTTGACAAGCCTGGTGTCGGGCGCATCGGTCCGACACCGCACGTGGCAGCACGAGACCCTCTCGGTCACGTCACGCAGGAGTTGGACCAACCTCGTCACGAACACACAAATGAAGCTTCCTTAGGCCGCTCCGGCCGAGTGCGTCAACCATACCTCTCGCGAGCCCCTACGACAGGATAGGGCCTACGCGAGGAACAACTTACCTCCACCTTACGGGAGCTGTCACCTCCCTTCGGTGGGCGTATCCCCGCCGAGCTACAAGTCCACAGTACGAAAGCTACTCGGTTGCAATAGCAAAGGTGGACCAGCCGAGGGCGTTTCTCGTTCGCTGTAGCATATGGGGTACGCGCGGTAATACGCCTATCGGACCCGCACGCGAACCGACATCTTGGGGGGCTGAGGTCCCAAGCGCGACTCGACGTCGACTAGGACGCATCCCACACACCACGCGCACGCCACTCTACGAACACACAAAAAAAAGGAACACACACACAGACACACGAAACAACACAACACAAACCACGCGACAACGCTCCTAGCCCCTTCAGTGGCCATCCCATAACTTTCCACTACGGAAATCGGATAGGCGTCGCGCGCGAGACTTAGTATAAAACCGCGTGGACGCAGGGCCTACTCATATCGACTAGCAATGCAAGCGCACGCAAACAGTCGCGATGATGGCGTACTATGTAGTACCCATACTCGCGCGGCCCTCGTTACTCTCGGGGGTCGCGTTCGACACTCAAGTGTCGGCTGACACTCGCCTTGAGGATTAATCTCTCGACGCCAGTCAACCGCCATGTGCGGTTGAAGACCACACACCCTCTTCTGCACCTTATGCAGAGCGGGTGGTACACAGGTCCATACCTGTGGTGACAGTCATTTCTTGCGGCCCTGGGGGTAAGTCCTACTTCGGGCCTGAGCGAAAGTCAAGGGGGTTGTTTTTTACGGCTACCACGGATTACAACGTCCAACCATGATAATCCCTAAAAAGCAACCAAAGCACAAAAAAAAGGTCCCCTTACTTCAAAAGAAATCGCGACCTTTGGGTACCCTCCCCTCTTCGGGTGATGCCAGCGGCCTACAATAATCCCAGGCGTTGCGCCTACGTGCGCGCCCGACGATCCCATAACCTTTAAACGCTGGGACGGAGAAACGTCGCGCGCAGGATTCTAACATAAAGCCGCGCAGCTACAAACCAGTCTCATACCAACCAACGATATCAGTCATAAGTGGTAATCGCGGCTCACGATATTGAATGGCTGAAGGAATATATCGTGAAGGGTCACTCTTCACGATATTGAACGGCTGAAGGACACGCCGTTCGGCCCTCCCGACATGTCCGCCTTCAGGGTGGGGTGTCTCGACGGCCAATGCAAATAGGCTCTGTACAAGGGGAAACTCCTCCCCTGCAGAGTCTAGGTTTTGGGATGTCCTGGACAAGGACCTTGAATCTCGGCCCAGGCCCAACGTCCGACTAAGAAACCCCCAAGAATCAAACACGCAAAAGGGAAGGTCTTCCCTATGCCTCTCAATCTCAACCTTTAAGCAGGTTTTTAACATGGGGCCCCTTAGGCTACGCAAACATTCATCGTAAGTGCACTCACACATACACGCATAAGGGAAATAGAGTTGCGACGATCACTTCTCACAGGCACAGTTAGACTCCTCACAATCATATGTATGTATATGGGATCGCAGGCAATCCAAATCCAAAATTCGAGCCACAGGACATACCTGCAATCACATCAAGAATCGAACGACAAAACACGCACTACACGGAGTCAACCCCAACCAATCTCCACACTCATACCTATTGCTTTAGCCATGCAAGCCCCAACTTCCTGTCCAACCAACCATAATTAAATACTCAGTACCTTTATCAAATGGCCATTCAATAAAAGTCCCGGGTGAAACCCTCAACAAACAATAAAGTCATCAGGGCTAAAAACTTTTAGGTTAGGAATGAAGAGTGAGTTGGAATTGAGTCGTAGACCGACGAATCGGCGACCAACCTGTTATCTGTGATAACAGAAGGTGATCCTCAAGGGATCAAGCTGACTCTAATCCAGATCCTACATCGAACGACCAAGAGGACCTGCAACACAAGACAGGCTAATCCCCAAGCTAAACCTATAAGTCCTTGGAGGGTAATCACAATCTTGCTCCAAAAATCCGCCTAACTAACTAAGTCCAAGTCTACCCTTGAGCAGTGCCCAAAGCAAAGGTAGACCTTGACAGAGTCTCCCCTCAGGATGGATTGCCAAAATCGCCACCTATCAAAGTGTAATCTATCTCCTAAAAAATTGAGAAAATTTCGGCAGCGCTTCCCGTAGGAAGAGTGTCTTTTCATAATTTATATACGCTCAAATATGAAAAGCAGTAATAATCTGTAACTTTGGAAAGTCAAATTTTGTCTAAGTCCCTGAATCAGTAGAGATTTGGGCAGCACTCCCTCTAAAAAGAGAGACTTCCCAGATTTATACCAAGTCAGATTTGAACTCAAAAGATAACTTGAGTCCAACCCAGACAAAATCTGACTAACTCCTCAGTTTTGCAGAAATTTCGGCAGCACTCCCTCTAGAAAAGTGCTTTCTCAAAATTTATACAAGGCTAAGTTCAGAACTTGAGACTAACCTTTACTTCTCAAAGTCCAATTTTGTCTAACTCCCTGAATTAGCAAAAATTTGGGCAGCGTTCCCTTTAGAAAATGAGACTTTCTAAATTTTCACCAAGTCATATATAAAGAAAAGACAATTTGAACTTTGACAAGTCAAAATTTGACTAACTCCTTCAACCTGTAGAAATTTCGGCAGTGCTTCCCGTAGAGAAAGTAGTTTGTCAAAATTTATACAAGCCCAAGTATAACAAAGGGTCTCAGAAAATGCAAGAATCGATCTAAGTAAAATAAAGTCAACTCAGAAAATGCAAGAATTGACCTAACTCCTAACGCTCTAGCACGTGGCGAGCCTCTAAAGCAACTACCTGTCAACCTGAAATCCAGACCAAGTAGTAATCTCACTCAGCCACATGCAGGCCAAACCACAAAGGTAAGTACTCTCACCAACCCCAAACTCTTTAGCAACCAATAGTTCATGCTCCCTCTGTGAGTTATCCCCTTCATACCCAACTTACATAAGGCATAGGTTAGACCACCTGAACTTACAGAGCGCGCCCAACTTAGCCAGGCCTATGGTCAGAATACCTAAACTTATAGAGCGTTCTGACTTGGCCATGTATACACAAACAGAGGGCAGAACTACTTCTCTCTTCTTTGGGCATATGACTAGACCACTCCAGTCGCCCTGAACCGTTTAAATAGCCAAACTGAGCTTTATCTTCAAGGTGGATATAAGGCTGAGCCACTCAACTTAGAACATTGCTCAGTCTGCCCAGGTTTACCTTCAGTTATATCTCTTGCTTATACTCTTTTCAGTTGTGATAAGCTATAGCCAGGCTACCTAAGCTTATAGAGCGGCCTTACTAGCCTGTTCTTAATAACGTAATAATATAACATAACCAAATTATAACCTTTGGGTTCCAACATGTGCGAGGCATTGGGTCAGACTACCTAAACTTATAGAGCGGTCTGATCCTCTGATCCAATCTGTGTGAGGCAGTAGGCCAGGCCCCCTAAACTTATAGAGCGGCCTGTGCGAGGCAGTAGGCAAGACCACCTAAACTTATAGAGCGGCCTGCCCCCTGCCAGAGTTAGTCCCTCAGAACAAAACAGGAGGAGGGTTGAATCACCTAAACTTATAGAGTGGTTCAGACCTCCTTGTTCAAAACCAAAGAAACTGAGAGAACTCCCAAACAAACAAGGCGACTCAGGGTACCTAAACTTATAGAGCGCCCTGAGCCCCTGAAAACCATCCACAATCAACCCTCTCAAGTCAGAGCAGTCAGGTCACCTAAACTTATAGAGCGTCCTGACCCTCCATGCAATTCACAGCACCGGGTCTCCCCAAACTTATGGGGACTTCCCAGCCTCCAGAGCACTCATGCTACCTAAACTTATAGAGCAGTCTGACTACTCCACGCATAACCAAAATAAACAAAGTGCTGGGCTTCCCCAAACTTATGGGGACCTCCCAACCTTAGCGACCCAGTCAATCTGCACACAATACTTCCTTCCTCCCAACCTTCCCCCCCAGATGCACCCTCCTTCGTTCACAATCTACAAAGTCTGAAGCTGAAATTTGCACACACATTCCTTTACTTCAGTCTGACTTATGTCCTGAAAGTCAAACCAAAACCAGAGTACAGGGGTCACCCATACGCTCAGTCAAGCATAGAGGGATGTAAGACCCGTAGCGCAAAGCGGCAGAACTGTCGCAGCCAGCAACCAATACTGCAGCCGTCAGCCCGTATAGTCGTAGCAGTCAGTAAATATACTGTAGCATGGTGCCTCTGTCCACAGCAGCAATGACGCGTAGCAGTCAACAGCAACCAGCATTGACTTGCCACTTCGCAACTTGCCCTTAACCAGCTTCGTCAGTAATATGAGTAGCACCCCGACTGGCTGTCATGTCCACAGCATCACCGCCGTAGTAGCAAGCCTTTCGAAAACACGACGCAATAGTAGCCTCTCTTTGCAACTACTTAAGCCCTTGTACCCCGTTCGGCAACAACTAGTGTCCAACAGCGGTAACAACCGTCATGGTCTAGGCGTCACCCCCCCCCCTTTTTGTGTTGTACCCTGCAGCTAGCTTGCTCAACGAAGCAAGCGGCACCCTGGTCTTGGCCTTCTCGATCAGCAGAGTAGCCAGTGCGTTAGTCGGCCGTCAACAACAGTCCGACACCCATTTTTGATCACTTTGTCCGATGGCTGAATAGCTCGCCGGTCTCCAGGCAAATGCCCAGCCTCACAAGACTCCTCCTATAGCTCTCGTAGATAGGTAGAACACTGCGCGACCCACAGGTACATCCGCCCCCTAACGGCTGGCTTTAGGCCCCCCCCTCCAGTCGGAAGAGTCTAACCGAGTGACCCTGCAGCCGGAACAAGGCCACGTACACTCCGTCACTGCCACACGACCCGGTGTGTACTTCTCACCGACCGCACATGAACAAATCTTGCTTCAGAGCACGGGAAGGTGCGTCCCAGGTAAGTACTCCTGCCTCTCGCTTTCTCTCCCGCATGGTCACACGACTTCGCTTACCTGCAAGCTCACTCTTTTCGCGCACCATACCCTTACCCTCTGCTCACGCATGCTCGCTCCCATCACCTAGAACTCTGCACCCGACACCCACTCACTTACCCCCTCGCCCGCGCTTTAACGCCTGCAATTTTACCCCGTAGCTTGACTCCGAATTCCAGCTTATCTCACATTGCTAGTTCCAAGGTAGCTCCCCGATTTCTGCAGCTAGCCCTCGCGCAACTCCCTCCGTAATGGTAAGCAGAATCAGGGCGAACCTATCGTCGAAACGTGGAGGTATACCACCTTCGTAGTAATCCTCCCCTCGGTGGTAGGATGAGCGTCAACCGGCCAACAGGTATGTGCCCTTCCCAGCAGCTAGCCCCCGCTAGCTCCCTCAATAGGATGGGCAAAGGCAAACGAACCTACCGCTACCAATGGGTAAGATGCATTAGCATTTTACTAATTCCTTCCCCTCTTGATTCCTCCAAGAATCGAGTAACATCTCGACTCTTCGCTCCGACGTTCTGCCTCCCGCCATCGCTCTACAAACATCTTCGCCTACTAACTCTACATCTTCCCACCCACTCCTATCGCTAACCCCGGAATCACATTCGCTGCCCCCGAAAACCTCATAAGTCACCTCTGGCCCGCTCGATTCCGTCAACAATTGGGCCATAACTCCCTCCTCTCCACCGCCATACCCATCTTTCCCCCAACTCCGTCGTTCTCTCCTTTAGAAGTACCTGGTCGCGGATTCGCGTCAGGTTCGCCTCCTTCCTCCCCTCACCACGTCCGCGCTCGTCAGCTCAGCGCCTGCCTTCCTGCCTTCTCCGCATGTACCCGCCCCACATATTGCCCCGGTTCACTTGCCTCACCTCCCGCTTCCACCTGCTGCCCCGTGCACGCCCCGTGCCCATCTCTCCCACTCTCGCCGTCGCCTGGTTGTCGTCAACACGGTACCACAGCTGCTCGGCAGTTCACCCAAGGCGTCTGACCGAAAAAAAATGAGGAGCGGAAAAATCTCGGTCGTTCGGGCCGCCCCTCGATTTATACGTGTCATCCTTGCGCAGGGGTCATGCTAATCTCCTCTGTATCGTTCTAATTTTTCAGATGTCCCGACGGACTCCCGTCCCGGCTTAGCGCCCGCCACGGCCCTTCGGGGTTCGGGCGGCCTCAGGGTCAACCTGCCTTGGTGGAACTGCGCCCGAACCTCGCCCAGTTCGCATCCGGGTTCAATCCCGGATTCGTTATCCCTACGCCACTGGCCAGGCGAATCTCTACGATATCACCTCAACTTTCTTTTTCCGGATACCCCGAAGATCTACAGCCATTTCCCACGCACGGTTTTTAGCAGGGATCCGGCCTCCTTTCGGGGTTGGGTCCATGGTAGGCGCGCCTGTCACGTGCTACGGCTCTACTACCTGCAGATGGCTGGGCTGCTCCCCTCTCTTTTCCTCCCACGTACCTGGCGTGGTCCGCGTCTGGGTTCATCTCCGGACCTTTCGTGTCTTGCCCCATGTAGGGCCATGCCACCTCCTCAGTATCGTCCGGACTTTTAACGGTTATCCCGAGGGACACAGCCTGGGTCGGAGAGGCAGCCGGCCCTCGGCAATTCGGAGTTATTGGATTTATCCAACAAGTTCCGTCATCTGGGTCCAGGCGCCGGCTCACACTTCGATAGGTCAGGGGTGCACCCACCACGGTTTCGCGCCCCCATACGGGCGCAAAAAATAATAGTAACAAAAATTTAACATGGATAGATCATGCATGGGTAGATTTATGAGACCCCGCAAGCGTTCGGCAATCGGGCGGAAATCGCGGCCCCCATAGCTATAAAAGGTGAGGGGGATAGTCCCTCAGGGCCTTCAACCCCTCAAGCCTTTCTGCCGCGCTCCTCCGCTCCCTTAATGCATGTCGTTGGCCTCGATCCCTGCGTCGCCTGCATACCAGTCCAATACTGTAACCAATAGGGCTAAGCCCAAGCTTGTGACCCGCAGGCGCGGCTTCCCATATAAAGTGGTACCGCGCGGCGCTCCGGACCAGGATACCGCTCCGGTCACTCTTTCGGCCACATTTGTACCCATGGCCCCTAAGCGTCTGCGCCGGCCTATCACCCCGCGCCGCGGCCGTCCCATACACCTATCGGTGCGCCGGTCCTACCGGCGGTCGCGCGCGCCGACCAAAAACAAACTGTCACCCCCTAACCAAGCCCGTCATACGGTCCGGGTCGGCCGGCTACACCGGCCGCCCATTCAATCAGAAAAAGAAAAATCACATGCGCGCCAAAAATTGCGCGCCCACATACCTCCTACCAGGCCAAGGCGGGCCTTAGACACAGTCATGCCTCAAGCGACTTATTTTAACCATACCCACTCTTCCTGTTACCTGCAAAAACCAGGGCGCATACCCTCGTAAGGGTATTTGCGCCGACACTAGTTCAACACATAGACTATCGTTGTCACCTTCACTCCAACTTACAAAGTCCACAAGCTCAGATGAACCACAAATTTTGTTGCTCGTCGTGTCATCGCAATAGTCTCACTGCATTTCACCCCTCCTAATGACGTTGACGGTGAGTCCTTTGATGCACTAATAAAAATAGAATCTTCCCTCCACTTAGCACCACCTGACAATCCTACCGTTTTGACAGTATTATACAAAAAAATTATCTAATCTTATGTGAACTCCAGCTCACATAGTGCCAGAATGATATTTTTTACCTATTTATGCAATTCTTCGTAGTATACCGAATAAATTAGGAGGTGTTGCTGCAATGGGTCTTGTCTTTGTTTCACTATTTGCTTTACCTTTTATTAACACTTCATATGTACGAAGTTCAACTTTTAGACCGTTAATGCTGGTAAAACAACGACAGTGTATCCCCACAAAAGTGGAAAACAACCTGTCATGGTCCAGTCCGCCGGTACCTCCACCAGCGTAGCCCTGCAGTCCATTGCTGCTGCTAAAAAAACATCGTTAAATTAATAAATTTTCGGCAGGGCCCAAAATATATTCCTGTCATGTCGTCCTAGTCCCGCAGAGTCCCTAGGGCTGTCCCAGATGAGCAGCACCGGCCAGACGGAGATGGACTAGAGTACTCCCTACCCCGACTATGGTTGTCCTCCTCCTCTTCTACTAAAGCTCCACTGCAGATCCTCAACCTCCTCTTACGTTGCCTCCGACAACTTTCCCAGCGGCCCAGCAACACTCAAGTGTTGTCACACGCTCGCATCATGAGTGTTTATATATGGCAACTCAGGACAACAAACTTCTTTATAGTGGTTGAAAAGTGTTGGCCGTAATTCCAGCCCCCAGGAAAAATCGCACGCTCACAGTGAGCCCTTGATTTGTTGAAGATCAAAGGTCAAATGTGGTCGCACGACAACCACAACCTTAGTGGATGCAGTTTTTTTAACTGCCCCATTTTTTATTTTCTTTTCTTTATCTTTGCTATTTCATAATTTCATGAGATACTTGTGATTCTGACATTTGTATTTTTTTTTTTTTTTTTTGACAAGAGGTTGAAAAGTTACAACCCTTTACAGTTTGACGTATCTAGCCCATTTTCCCAGGGTAGATATGTTGAAAAGTTGAACTTAGTTTCTTCTCTCTTAACATTTAATATTTTAGGTTCCCACTAAAAACGAGAGCCTGACAGTTACCTCTGACAATTTCTGCCAGAGGTTGCACCTTGGGAGGATAAGTGTCCTCACGAGACTGCAAAAAGAAAAAAATCAGCAAAAAGAAAAAAACTAAATCTAACCCCCTAAACTATATTGTTCCTGACCCTGTTTTTGACCAGGAACGTGTTGTTGAACCAACACCTCCTTTACTTTCTCTTCCCAACCCTAAAAATAAGGAGGGCGGTTGGCAGATGGGGAGTAGTAGGTCCCCCCCTCCAACTCCCCCCATTTCTTTCCCTCTTATCCTCAACCTTCCCTATCCCCTCTCCCCCACACGCGCTGTCGGTGCGAATACCCTTACAAGAGTATCCGCCCTGATTTTTGCAAGTGACAGAAAATAAGTTTGGTTTAAAGTTTGAGTACCCCTCATTAGTCGCGGATGTGTTTCGTCTATGCTGACTAAGTGATGAACTAGAATAGAGAGTGTGTGGGCGCGCACGCTTGTGGCACGCGTGATCTCTCTTTTTGTTGATCATTGTAAAACCGGCGTGGCAACATTTTTATATTTGATCAAATTAGTATTAAAAAGGGTGTTGTTTTGATCGGTGCATTTGACCATAACAAATGCGTACATGCGGGAGGCGGCATCGACGGCAAGACGCGACGGCGGTGACCTTAGCCGGTGAGGTGAGGGAGTGGTTGGGTGACGTTTGGTGAACCCACGTGGTGTGTGCCAGTGACACCCCTTATATAAATGTTTGCTAGTGCTAAACCCAACCTTGGGCCTAGTACTACTGGTTATAGTGTCGGACTTTCGTCTGGAAGATTCAGGGATCAAGACCAGGGAGCGACATCATAGGAGCGACGTGAAGGAACCGCGGGGTTGAGGGCATCGCGTGGTTGTCCCCCTTGGTTTTGTCGCTGCGGTATCGAGTCACGGTGGTAACGGTAGTACTCATTTTCCTCCCCTCCCGTTGTGGTTTCTATTTCATTATGATTATTAGTTTATTTTTATTATTGTTATTCTCTGAGTCGGGGGCGACACCAGAACCGAGGAGATCAACGTGCATGCGAGCCGATGGGTCATTAGCCCACAAGGTGGAAGGAAACCCGGGTGGCGGGGGGGTGTTGCGGGCGCACCATCCGCCAACCACGATCTGTTGTGAGAGGTTTGAGTGTGAGCATGACCGTTGAGGCCCAACAAGGGAGAAAGGGGGGGCACCAGTTGGAGGCCCTCAGCAGTACAAGCCGCGGGGGCTGTTCATTTATAACTCTCTCCACCATGACCCTCGAAGTTCTTATTTCAATACTTGCCACTATCACCAAGATCTGCGTCAGGTCCGTCTCATCAAGGCTCAAGATTATAAGATTCGCAGTAGGGTCGTGCCCTTGATCCCACGACCTGCAGAGAGAGAGGGGAGTGTGGGTAGGTCATTGGGGCCCTGAGGTGGTGGTGAGCTCCTCCTAAGCAGAATGAGCTGGAGGGTTGTGTGCCGGAGGCAGAGGCGGTAACACTCAAACACGTCGGTCGTCCGCCTTTGGGCATAGGAGCGGAAGGCTTAAACCACCAGTACTTGGCTCAACTATTGATGTCGAGCCTAAAATGGACATGCACACCGTTTTTTTCCGAGCCTGTTGGGGGCGGGAATCGATTCGGGACTACAATACTCCTTCAGATTCGTCAGTATTTTGCCGCAACTGTGGGAGGATACATTCTCGGGATAATGGTTTCCCTTGTGTCACATGGGATACAACCGAGATGCTCATTTTTTTCTTTTTTTTTGCAAGAAAAATTAAACGAAAATGAGAAGAAAATGCCCCAAACGCTACTTTCCTAGTAGGCAGTTGGATGCTCCCTGTTTCTCACAGGGAGTCAGTTGAGAAACTACCAGGAATCTCTCTTGCAAAAAAAAGGAAAAAAATAAAGCATTGCTCACGTCATGTGCTTCGGGCCAAAACTGCGTCCGGATGCATGTCAACGTTACTTTTCGTTTTTCTTTTCTCTTCCTCACAGGTTTCCTTACTTTTTCTTTTGTATGGCATTGCACAGACCGTTCGTGCATGTGTCCCACATGCACAAAAATCCAAGAGGCCATATTGCAGTCCATTCGCAACTTTCCTTGGGCCCAACAACTTCCTCCTCCATTGCACGATCGGCCCTTTCCCGACCCGCGAAAGTTGCGGCCCGTTAACGGGTAAGGCCCGCGGCCCATGTATGTGCCAAGTACTGGTGGTTTAACCAAAGTCCTGCGGAACTGGTGGACACTTCGTTGGGTAAAGTGAAGGAGTAGGGGGTCGGTTCCCTTTGACGCATTTCCCAGAATAGAGGAGCTACCGACCGCTCCACAACTTTGAGTAGTCAAAGAACGGGCAATACTTAGACGGGATGTGATCTGCGCCCAGAGCTTTCCATGGGAAATGATGAAGAGAGAAAGGAAATGAGCGATGAGGCGGGTGCGCAAGAGAGGGAACAAGGAAACACAGTCGAGAACCAGCGCTGGTGAGGAAAGAAGGGGGAAAGAACCCAGACGAGAGACTACGCCAGATGCGTGCAAAGCAAAGAAGACAGAGATCGAAAACGAAGGAGGCAGAGCGGTGCGGGGTAAAACTGTCTATCACTATCAATCCGTAATGGATTTCGGTTGGGAAAAGTGTCGAAGCAAGGTTTTTGAGGTAGGCGAGTTTATTGATCGTGTTAGTTTTGGGAGTAGATTAGTAGGAATAAGAGTAGTAGAGAACGAAGTGCGCGAAAGTTGAGAGAATGGATATGGCGAGGACGAAAAGTTGTGTATCTTGCCCGATACTTGACGGAATCGGGCAAGTGAAGATGAGATTCCTAAATTTTGAGGCGCTGTGAGTCTAATAACAATGTTAGTTTTAGAGTTAGAGGACATGAGAGAGATATAGAAGAGATAAGGATTGCGGGAAGATGTCGAGAGTAAAGGATTTGACCACAGGAGGAGAGTAAAGTCTCACTCGATACTTGATAAGATCAAGCAAGGGAGGCTGCATTTCAGAGGTTCTTATATAGTATGAGGCGAACAACGAACTTTGATCCTCAGATTGAAAAAACGGACTAGCTGCAGGGGAGTGTAAGGGTTGTGAAGAAAATAAAGTATAAATTTTGTATTTTAGGAGGAATTTCATTTCGAATTTTGCTCTTCTTTTTTTATAGGAGTAGCATGAGATCAGCCGAAGGGTTAGAGACTTACTTTTAATCGGTATGTTGTCCGGCTTGACGAGGAAGAAGCCACTCTTTACCGACATGGCGAATGAAAGGGGGAGTTATGTGAGAGGCTCGAATAGGAACGACGAAGGGAAAAAGTCGATCTACCTTTTCGTGTTTCAGTGGAAAGTTCATCCGCATTTCCTTTATACAGTGTGGGCGCACCCTGGCAGTACCGTGCGAAGGGGGACGGGAGAGTATAGAAAGGGAAGAATCGTGAGGTTGGACTCTGTTGGAGACTTACCTATTTAGCCAACGTGGGACTCACCCTGTCGTTAAAGCGGGATGAGGCCGACTGCAGGGTCGGGGACACACCTGCTAGCCTGGGCGTTGTCCATCTGAAGAGCAAGAGTAGCATGAGACAAGTTGCGGGCGGGACTCGGAGGCCTGTTTGCTGGTCAGTATACCGATCACAGTAAACGGGGGGTTCAGGACTTGCTAGTTGGCCGGTACACCGCACGTTGCCGAACGGAGCAACGAGGAGCTGGTTGTGAAAACTTACCAACCTATTTGTCGATTGAGTCTGAGCGACAAGGAAGTAAGTTGTGGGGGTGGTGACTTACCTGTTAGATGGTATGCTGCCCGCCGGGACGAGAGAATGAAACAAGGATGGGGGCGATCCGAAGGACTGCTGTTTTTCTCGATGGTTGACACGATGATGAGGGGAGCTGCTTGACAGCGTGCTTGAGGGTTGGTCAACATATTTCACAACCTGTCGAAACGAGAGGACTGCAGAAGGATTATGAGTCGGAGACTTACCTGCCAGCCATACGATCATCAACACGTAAGGGAGGATCAGAAGGAAAGAGCTAACTTACCTGTTAACCAGTGTGTCGCCTATTCGCTGTGCGAGGTTGCTGGTAGCAGGCAATAGAGGCTGAAGAATCACCTGGTTCGTTGGTGCTCTACTTGACGCAGCGCGTATAATCGACGAGTTGGAGGCTTACCCATTGGATGACATACAGCTCACTGTGGGGGTTGACGTAGCTGCAAGCAGACCGTGAGATATAGACCATGGTTGTTGACCAGTGCGCTATTTATCCTGCCGAGTAAAGTAGCAAAAATCCAGCCAGAAAGCTGAGAGTTGACTAAGACTCAGTAAGACCGATATAACCAGTATCTGTATACAATCCACCTGCTGCACAGTCGACAGGATTACGCTGCCGTTCCACTGCGATCCGAAAGAGAGGTTGAATTTGAATAGGGATTATTGTTGCGAATTGGGAGTCGTCAGAGGGCCAATAGCTGGTGGTTTAGCTTCAGTTGACCAAGCTGCGAAGCATTTTGGCTGTCATTGCGGGGTCCTCAGGCACATGAAGATATCAAGGTCTTCTCCTGCGAGTTGAGTCAGTCCCTTCCTTGTATCTCGAGCGTCTGAAAACCCCTCATTCTTCCCTTCTTACTCTAAGTCTAGTCTGTGGTTCTGAGAGGAAGGCAGCAGGCGGGATTGCAACCCGTAGGACCGCACAAAGACTCTGTGGGGAGTTTGCACACCGATTGCGGGAGCTTTGCCGGTGTCGAGCGCATCGGCTCTCGCCTTTTTGAAAGGTGCGGAAACCCTCCCGGCCATGTCACGCAAGAGTTAAAACAAAAACAAAACCAAGAGACCACTTGGGAACGACGCATTAATAATCCTGCGTACCACTGAGACGGTCACGGTAGCGTCGTCCCTCTCCGCTCTAGCCAGGTGCGCCAACTCTACATCCTACGGTCCCCTACGACAGGATAGGTTCCCGCAGGGCATAAACTTTCCTTCCCTAATGGGCTGTCACCACCCTTTGGGGTGTATCCCTACCGAGCTACTGACCCACGTGCGAAAGCTTTTATATGCAATCGCAGAGGTAGGTCAGTTGATGGCGTTTGTTCGTTCACTATAATATACATACTCTTGGTTAAACGCCAAGTGGACCCAAGCGTCGTCCGTCCCTTAGGGCGCTGATCTCCTAAGTACAAAGCGGATGTCGGTCGACTAAGACGGTCTCAACCAAGCATGAAACCCAAATTAAACCTAGTCCCTTGGACACATAGTCAAAAGAATGCTATAAAAACCATACATAATTACATCAAAAGAGATCGACTGTAGTCGATAGAATGTACATCCAATTTAAAATAACTGGGAGAATTCAAATCGTTATTTGATACATTCAAGAACACGATAACAAAATAAAATTCGATCACCCCGGGTCGAACTCCACAAAACAATCATACAACCGCCAACAAAAAAATGGTTACCGACAATAACATTGATGCAACCGACAAGGTAATCGACTGCCTTAGTTTTGACTTGATGAGACGCGTTGCCCAAGTTATTCATTCCGACCTACCGACGTCCTAAGACTAGGTACGCACACCTGTCTTCCCACGCTTCCAATCTTCTTGGAAGACATATTGCTTTGTCGATGATTCTTTATGAGGTGCATTGTTTGAAGTGTTGCATGTCTCTTTCTCTAGGAAGCGGCCTGGGGTACTCCTCCTCCCTGCCCGAACACAAGACTCGGATCTCAGGAGTCACTCCCCCCGTAGAACGGTCCACTTTGGGTCGATAACAGGGCCGACTCATGAAACAACGAAACCCCCGCCCTAGATGCTTTCTAAAGATAGAGCAACTTTCCACTACAAGTAGGTTTCAGTAGTTTTCCCCCCCCCTGACTCCATGGTAGCTTGGACGAAAAGAAACAGAAGGAGATAGAGAATGAGATTCATTCGGACCGGTATAGACAGATGAGGTCATTTGGGATAAAAGTGGTTCAATTCTTGAGAAAAACTAAGCCCTTTTGACCTTATCTGTTTTGTTTCAATTGAATTCATTCTATGACACACGTCGAATAATATTTTTCAAAACAACAAATTTTTGATAAGCAGGCAGGTAAAAGGTAGAAAAAAGATAACCTTTTTCATCTTCCCGAGCAGACACCATAAAACTTATCCTTTACAACATTCTTCTACCTACCTGCACTCAAAGCAAAACAACCAAGTTCAAAAGAAACCAATGCAATCCCATACAGAAGTCGGGCTTTCTCATTCACATGCATGACCCACACAACTTTCCTCTACCTTTTCTTTCGAACATTCAACAGGGTCACGCAAAATGTGGGTTCACAGAGGGGTGAAAAGAAGTCTGAGTCATTCAAGGGACCTTGAGTAAAATTTGAATCGGCTCACTCAAGAAAGCCGAGTAATATTCCAATCAAAAGAGAATGATTACCGCCGAATATGAAAACATGCGCGACTCACATGAATCTGTGTGGCTTTCAACTCCACACGTTGCGACCTTCCTCCCGAATCACGGTCCGCTTCCTCTCTCAACTGTTAAAAAAAACAAAGGTTGGACCACACAAAAAAACTTAAGCGGGGTAGCCCTCCTGGAGGGTGTTTCCACGAATGAGTTTTCCCGTGGTCCCGATGTCCCAGACAGTCCCAATGCATTCCCAACTGCACCTTGACCACCAAGGATACTCCCCAACCAATTACAAATTCACGACACCTCCAATCACCACGCCTGCTCACAATAGTCGCACCAACATGCCGGTCCCGATCTCAAAAGCAGTTCCACCTGGTCCCAGAAATGGTCCAGGAAGTCCCACGTTGCCGCCGTACCACTAGATGGTCCCAATGCAGTTCCATACCATCGCCTGCAATACTAGATGGTCCATAACTCAAAATCGCTGGCTCCGCATACCGCAAAAAAATAAAGGTGGCGCTGGCTGAAAACAGCATGTGCCGCGTGCCCAATAATCACTGCCGTGTGCACTCACTCTGCACTTTCTTCATGTCGTTGGCCCACACACCATTGCCGCATAAACCTAACCGTGCACCAACACTAACCCAACCTCCAGACCAAATTGGAATCCATCATAACCGCTGCGCACCATAAAAAACAAAATTGCTGCTCGTCACGCCGTTGAAAACGGTACCACGACTTCCATGCTAAAAAACTAACAACACTTTCCCTACCGAAGTGCCGCTGCCGCCGTACCGAAAAATTGGCAGCACTTCCCCCACTGAAGTGTTGCTGCTATTGTCGTGCTGTCAAACGGACAGCACCTCCCCTTAGGGAGACCTTGATGCCGCCACACCAACAGTCCGACAACACCTCCCCATCGAAGTGTCGTCGCCTCCGCCTCACGACCGCATCACCTTCCCTCTCACAAAAAGGTTGCCGCCGAGTCAAAATTTTGGCAGCCTAACCCCACTGAAAATACCGCATTCATTGTGCCGCCGAACGGGCATCACTTCCCCACACTCACATAAAAACACAGCGCCGATGCGTCCGCAAAGTGGTCCAAGGGGTAATCCCACAGGCGCAGCACCAGCCTTACACTGAGGCTGAATGCCCTCAGCATCGGCTATGGCTGTCTCGCTCCTCACTCCGCTATCTTGCAGTCCTCCACTGCAACACTTCGCTAGCACTCCCTCACTACACCAGCAACCAGCCACCCAACATTTACTCAAGTAGAATGTCCAGCAACACTGCCACAAGTGTGAGGCTGTTGGGTAAGATGTTGACTTTTATAGTTGGCTGAGGGCATGTGGGCAGCTAGCTGCCTTGCCCACACCCTAGCAGAAATCGTCAGTGCTCATGACCCTCGATCAAAGGTTGGGCAATGTTCCTAAGTTGGATGACCCAACGCTATGTTTATTTTTGACTGCTTGGAGGACCAAACAATTGTTCTATAAGTTTTGATGGTTGGGTTGCTCTGACTTATAAGGGATGCATTGTGTTTGTTTTTCAGGGACCACGCAATTGTTCTATAAGTTTGGATGACTTGGTTGCCTTGTTTTATTTTGAGGGTTTCTGATGTTTCTTTGTTTCTGAAAGAAGGGGTTTGAGCAAGTGTTCCCCAACGTATGGTCGCAGCGGTAGCAGGGCAACAACGTCAAGGTACATGCATCTTTCCTGGTTTTAGCAGAAGATGCTTCTCAAATTGGGCGTTTGGTAAGAGTCATAATGAACACATGTCGTACTTTGTTGAGGAAGAAAGAGAGAGAGTTTACCTAACATGCATCTTACCGAGTTCAGGTGGAGGATTCATCCTTTAACTGGTGGTGAATCTTCCTAACCTCTAGGGGAAGCTTCATCATCATTTTGCACATTTGGTGAGTAGTATAGAGCGACCACAAACGCGTGCATCAGTGCCATGGTCGTGTTGATTGCCACCATCATCGTGTTCGGGCTGACCATCATCGTTTGTGAACTTGATGGACGTACTGATCTTCAACGTACTTGTGTTCAACATAAAGATCATCCTTGTCATGATGGTCGGATTCGTTGCCCATGTATATCTTTCCATGTTCTAGCAAAAGATTCATTCAAGTTACTGGTCATGGGTACGGTTGCTCATTGCTCAGTGGAGGTTTGTTTTTCATCAATATCATACGTTCATCATCTTCATCCACACTTGTGGTACCTGGGATGTTTCGCGACGGTGGTGATTGTCTGTTGCACGTGGTATATCCCGATGATATTCCTAATGCTTGTGTTGTTGCACATCCTCGTTGGCATGATCCTACGCTGTCTATAGTGTTCGTTGTTTTCGTGGTGACCTGCCCATCTCAAGTCGAGATCTTCCTCGGGATTCGACCATCCTTGCTATCAATGCACGTCATTACTGTTGTTATTAAATGAACGTGGCAAAGATTTCGAGCCAGGTGCATTGAAAAGGTAGACAAGAACGAGTGTGCACTCCAACAAGCAAAAAAAAAAGGAGAAGAAGAGAGGTCGAAGGGGAACTGACGAACCCATCTCATAAAATTGCATAGCGGCTCTTAGTTGATAAAGTGTTTTGTCTGATTAATTTCATTAACGGACGAGAGTCAAGTTTGCTGAATAGCAATGGTTAACAGATTAAACCGCCACTACCTCCGAACCTGTTTTTGTCGACCCTGATTTTCACTCCACGCCGAGTATTTTCGAGTCTGGGTTCCGTTGTGCTTTTCTTCTGGTATTTTTCTTAAAAAAAAAAAAAAACATTGTCAGACTTTTGAAGAAGAAGAAAAAACAAAAAAAAGACACTCAGTTAGATAAACACGCTGACATCCACATCGAAAAAATGAAAGAAAAAAAAACGAATGCAATTATGGGTATGGTAGCAGGTGGATACCTGCCCCAAAGTAGTAGTGTGAGTGTGCCCTCAGTGAGGGTGTTACATCTGGGGTGTCAGGTCTACAATAGAAGAGGGGGGAAAAATTGAAACTGAACTTAGTGCAGGAAAGCAGGTTCATACATTCTGTGAAGTGGTAGTCTAGGTATGCCCTCCTCCACAAACTATCAACAACTCGTGGTTAGCTTCCGGCCTCGCTGGCAGTGCACCAAAAGCCAAGAAAAGGAAAACAAAAACAAATATAGTGGAATCCTAAAAATAACTACAATAATTGTTAGATACTTCCTTGCGAGTTTTTTGTGAGAGCACAATTGTTTCACGATCTTCCCCCCGATATTGTGCCTCACCTTGCAGCCTCTTTCTTATTTTTCTTTCTTTTTGTTTACAAACGGGTCTTTTGGTCCTAAGCTTTTTCTTTTGGCTGACCCTCATCCAGACCCCCAAAAAATGCGGTGTGATGTATATCTCCGTTTTTCCCAACATTGAGAAAGTAAGTGGCGGTTTAAGAGTTTCTTGACTCTATGGGTGGTAGAATAACGTGGTTTAGAGGATCCTTTAGACACCGGTCTTTGCACCTGCTATTTATGTGATTGAGAGTGGGATGATTGTTAATTCAGTTTGTGTTTATTTGCGGCACGGATCGAGTCTGTTTGACGAACTGAGTTGTAAGATTTGCGACTTACACTCTTCAACACTGCTTACATTCGAATTGAGCATGGGGCACGCTTTATTTGAATATCATCTGTTTAAGGCTCTAATGCTGTGGAGTTTCTTAAGTGGTCGTTGCTGCTGGTTTAGTCGATCACTATACTTAACGATTGACCACCATTGCGGGCTTAGGAGAACGAAGGTATCAAAGCCATCTCCACGTGACTTTGAGTGACCCCTCCTAACTTGAGATACTTTTTTTTTTTTTTTTTTTTTTCTGTCCCGCTTAGTCTTAATCTACTTTGTGGTTCGAAAGAGGAAGGTGGCAGACGAGATTTTAACACGTAATTCGAAACAAGATCTTGTCGGAGGTCGACTCACCGATTGCGGAAGCTCTGCCAGAATCTAGGTGGGTTTTGGAGGCTGGGAACATACAGGTATACAATCCGTTTTACGCTTGTGATCCCATCCCTTAGTTATACTAATCTTTATCTGTTTGAAGGTATGACTGAGAATACTTATTATCCGTGTTTGTTTTAATTTAACGACTTAATATGAAAGGTTAATTAAATAAGTATGTATGAAGATCAAATTACTTATACGTGAAATCAGCAGGTAGAAGGAAGTTTGATTTTGCTTATGTCTGACCGGGTCAACCAAAGTTTGAACCAATGATGAGTACGTGAGCTTGGTGCTATGCTTCTTCTTTGTATGTTGGATTGCTTGCTTGGTCTTCAAAGGTTGGTCCGCTCCATAAGTTGAACGGTTTGATCAAATGTTTTTCTTGGGTTTTATGAATAGAGGATGAGACTCATAACTTGGGAAATCAGACTCCCTGTTTCTTTTTGTTATTGAACAAAGTTGGGCACATTCCAAGTGCTTGTGTCCAGTTCGATGTTTATTTATGAGGTAAATATAGACAAAAGTTAGTTACCTCACAAGTCAGTGCGACCAAGTCATGAACCATGAACAATAAGTGGAACGAAATATAAAATATGATATAATTATATATTATGTATATCATTGGCAGGCTAGGCGCCATAAGTTGGAAGATCTAGCCGTATAAACAAAAACATAAAATAAATAAAATTTGGAATATAATGTCGAAAAATAACTTTGGGCAGACTGGACTCATCTATTAGTTTGATAGTATGGTCCTATGCCCATAATAATACAAAAAACAGAAAGAAAATATAAATTTGGCTATTTTAAACATAATTAAAGCTTGGTTGGGGAACTCTATGAGTTGAAGTGACCTGACCATTTGTAAGAAGAAAGAAAAAATGTTTGAACTTACATGTTGAATGTAGTTGTGTTGTGGAGGCTAGGCGAACCCATACGTTGGGGGTTTCTCGGTCATGCGTGTTTGTTATTTGTCCAAGCAGGTTGGACTACCCCTAAGCTAGGTAGCCTAGTCCTATGCTATATGTCATTGTTTGGGCCGACTAACCGCATCATAAGTTGGTGTATAATCATATATCTTTTGTCGTTGTTCAGACAAAGGTTGGACTTCATTATAAGTTGAGGCAGTCCAGTTGTTGGTGTATGTCTGAGATTTAGGTTAAACAGACTCACCACAAACTGGTACGACTTGGTCATAGACTTTATGCTATTTGTTTAGGCAGAAGTTAGTCACACTATAAGATAGTGTAACTTAGTCACATTTCTTACGTTTATTTGTTTCACCAAGTTAAGTCATATAATTTATGCAGGTCAGTCATACCCATAAGTTGGGGTTATCTGACTTTTGACACAATACGTCTTTGAAGATAGTATCGTAGGCTACCACCAATTCTAACACTTAGTAAGGTCAGTTTCTCTCATTATTCATTTTATTCTGCCTATTGCTTCAGTACTCGACGAGCATCTGAAACAAATAAACGTAAGACATGTGACTAAGTTACACTATCTTATGGTGTGACTAACTTCTGCCTTAACAAATAGCATAAAGTGTATGACCAAGTCGTACCAGCTTGTGGTGAGTCTGTTTAACCTAAATCTTAGACATACACCAACAACTGGACTGCCTCAACTTATAATGAAGTCCAACCTTTGTCTGAACAACGACAAAAGACATATGATTATACACCAACTTATGATGCGGTTAGTCGGCCCAAACAATGACATATAGCATAGGACTAGGCTACCTAGCTTAGGGGTAGTCCAACCTGCTTGGACAAATAACAAACACGCATGACCGGAAAACCCCCAACTTATGGGTTCGCCTAACCTCCGCAACACAACTACATTCAACATGTAAGTTCATACATTTTTTCTTTCTTCAACTAAGAGTCAGGAGTTAGTCCCAAGTAGAGTCACACTTGTTTTACATTTTCAACTTTGTATAAATCTTTGCAATTCAATTTTCTTACGGGAAGCGCTGCTGAACTTTTCACAAATCTAAGGAAATTAGTTATTTATCGATTCATTAGAATCTTGGAAAGACCATTTTCCTACACGAAGCGCTACCGAAATTTTCTGAAGTTTGGTGAGTTAGTTTATTTTATGCTAGCGAAAGTTTTTTAATCCACTTTGTCTAGGGGAGAAGCTGCCGAAATTTTCAGCAATCTCTGATACCGATTAGAGAGAGGTGAGAAAAAAAGTTAGTAGAGGAGTTAGGGTACGATATGAAGTATGTTCTTCATTTATTTCAAAGCGTAGCATTGGTCGTTTGACGTGTACTGTGATGCAGGTCTACGCATTTAATTGAAGAATCAATTCATTTGGTCTGATCCTACAAAGGATCATTCTTCTGTTATTCTTTGATAACAGGTTGGTTTATGACATAACTTATCCGCTTCTGCATCTCAACTTAAGGCCTTAGCCCCTCCGGTTTTTTTATGTTTCTTGGATTTTCACCCAGACTTCATTTTAAATGACAATTTTCAAAGACTGAGTATCTTTGTTGTGGGATGGCGAAAAATGGTTGGGGCTTGTGTGCATAAGTCAGGGTATGAGTTGCAAAGAATAATAAAGTTGACTCCTTTAGTGTGTGGGATGTTATTGTTTAAACTTTGTATGATCGCAAATATGCGCGAAAAATGTTGGATTGAGTTTTCATGATTGCCTGTGTATTGCGTGAATGCCGATGGACAAGCTATAAGAGTTATTTGAGAGTGATCGTCTGATGTCACACAAACTTGAACCTCTTGTCTAAGTGATTGAAACATGTTATTTTGCGTGGTCAACATGGCCAAGCGCAGATGCGCATACTCACATGCAAGACTCGAGACCAAACACACACCCACTTACTATTTGATTTAGTTGGTCGAACGTTGATTATGAACGTTAAATTTAAGGTCCTTACCCAGGACATTCCTCGTTTTTGTTCAACACAAAAGGGTTTCCTCAATGGGCTGAGGATTTGCGTTGTAGGTGCAAATACCCTTCAAGTATCCGCCCTAGTTTTGCCAAGTAACACAAGGTGAATATTGTTCAAAGATTAAAAGATTTGAGTATGTCGCGCAAGGCGCGACTATGCTTCGGCTACGTTGACCGAATGGTTGGCTGTAGGTAGAGTGTGTGTGGGCATGCAGACTCAAGGCGCACGTGATTCCTTTTTTTGTTGATGGTTGTAAAATCGGCGCGGTTGCCGGCCAAAAAAATATTTTGATTGAACTAGGATTAAAGGATTTTATCTTTCGATTGGTACGTGTGAGGAAACAACATGTGCGTTGTGCGAGGACGGTGTGAGGAAACACGGGGAGGGGTCGCCTATTGTTCTGTGAAGTTAAGGGCAACAACGTCAGTCACTCGCGGTGCTCGCATCAGAGGTCCTCAGCGACCAGCAGGGTGCCGGGTTTTGTGCTGTCTATCACGCCCCCACTGGAAGACTGACTGAGAAACTGGAAATAAATGAAAAATAAGATGAAATAAAATCTTTAGCTCTAGCTTGCAAATCAGGGTTCTGGGCCCGAACCTCGTCTAGAGCTGCCCCAACAAATCCTCGAATTTGTGAGGAGATAACTGAGATTTACTTTCCGCATAAACCATCAAATTTATAGTTTGTTCCACAGAGCATTAACAGTGGTCGACTACGGTTAGGAACAACAGGGCATTTAGCACAGTGGGGAAAGACAAACCAACAATCACATATGGGCAATGACTCAAATAACACAAGCGACTGTCCTGTCACAGTTCCCGAATCACTTTACCGTGTTTCCAAAAAAAATGTTCATTCCGAAATTAATACTACTATGCCCTGAACTTGATAACTTAAAAATCTGGATGATCAAAGTCTCCGTTCTGAAGTCCCCTTTTAGAAGCAACAACCCGATCCTCAAATAGAGTTAACGTTGGAGAGCAATTGCCCTCAAGCTGCTATAGGGTAAAAACAACTTTCGAAAAACGACTCAATTTCCAGACAACTGCAGAGGGATCTGATCTTGACAATGATGCTACCTTCAGATTTGTAAATTATTTTCAAAGAAAAGAGCCTTTACAGATAGGTGCTTGCCAACAGGAAAACCGACCGCCAATACTCATCTTCCATGCTTGTCTTCTCGATTTTTCTCAATGAGCCCCCTCTGAGCAATGATGCTGCTATAATAACCTGCGAGTAGTAAGCAGCAACGTTGTTTCTCCTCGCAACCTCAAATCAACCTTATGAGAAATGAGTCCTGTTGCACATGAGGTTTGGTGCCTTGCATCAGAAAGGAAACCCCACTCTTGCACCCCCTTCTCTTTCTCTCCCTCTACGACCGCTCTCTCACGCTCGCTCACTATTTGACTCTTTGAAGTTTGGCCCTCGAGCATTGCTGTGCCGTTGACCTAATTTTAATCTCGTCGCTGCAAGTCGTGATGCGGTTGCAGGCGAGGGCTTCACTTACGATCATAACAAGAGCTCGCCAATCTTCCCTTTGGATATTTGACAACTTTTTATTTTACAGTACTGAGCATAAGTCCTTTAACGAGGGTAGTTAGCAACGAGTTGCAGTTACAATCTTCTCCTTGGGCTATCCCCGCAGGGAATTCTTATCGCATCTGCCAGTGTCATGTTATTACATAGACTGGAATGCCTTCTCACTGATTTGCCAAGATAAATGTATAGGTCGGATTGATTAAGAGCAGGGAAGACATAAATCAGAGTTGTTCTGATGTTAAAAAAAGGGGGGGGGGGGGGGTTCAAGAACTAACGAGTTTAGCTTTCGATTGAGATCGTACGGCTTGGATCCGTTTCAGGCTGTCCGCCCGGATGAGTACACCGCATATAGAGTCTGTGTACAATTTGAAGTGAAAAGGGCCAAGACTTGGAATTAAGATGCAACTGGTCCAGCCGAATGCAGCGACCGCTTTTCTCGACGAGTCCAGTTCAACGAACTAAAACTTCTTTCAGATTCACTAACTTTAGTTCGAGCTTGGGTTGCACTCACAAATGCGAAGTCGCAAGATTTCACGTTCCAGTTGTAATTGCTGGTGGTGGATCACGAGCTCGATCGTTCGAGTATATTCACAGGGAGAATTGATTTAAAACCCAGTACTAGAAATAAAATCACAACAACAAAATACCTGTTCAACCTGGTAGCGCAATACGATGCTTCTCAAATACTGCATTTCTCGAATGTATCGACGATCAAAATCAAAATAATTGCGTGTGGGCCGCATCTGATTAGATTTCATAAATAGCGGTTTTGGCAACTCTCGTTTCCCTTCCCTCTTTTACGCACATAAGCTTTTCAACCCAAAAAAACCAGGCACGTCGGTTGATCACAGCTAGATTGAACGAGTGTGATTATTTGTACGAGCACGACTCTGAGTAGGTTCGTTCGCTGATGATAGATTAGAGCTCGCGTGCTTCGGAGTGACCAATGGTCTCTCACTCATTTCCTCCCTCTCGCTTTCACTCTCTCAATCCTTTTGCAGACTCCCCTTGCATCTCTCTCCTCGCCACCTGCTTAGCTGATTGGCTACTTTCACGCAGCTCTTGAACGCTTTGTTACAGTCCTTCTCTCCCTCTTTCTGCCCTAGTCTCGTCCACTCGCTAGGTCAGATGCATTCTCCTCATCAAGGTCGTCTCTCTTCTAGAGTATAGGTACTTCTTCTTTCATCGCTGTGGAAGGTCACGATTCTCACTCAGACCCGCTCACAGGCAACTGCCACTTCCACACGAATCTTCATTAGGAGTTGAAGCTCTAGTCACAAAGGGTGCTCGCTTGAGTAGATACTGCCGCAAGATACTCCCTGAGAGCAAGGAAGACTCACTCATGAGGGCGGCCACGAACCTCTCACAGTCCGAACCTGCGGCCTCTCTCTCTTTTTCATAAGCAGCGAACCCTCTCCCACTGACAACAGGGAACTCCCTCTCACTACTTAGCAGCGATACCTTTCTCATAGGTTCTTCAGACCGCAGATTCGTTTGGTGTTACCTACAACTGAACGTACCTGGAAGTTTCCTCAGTCTAGCGTGTCCGTCGGTTCCCGTTTGACCTCGCCTTTCTTTCCTTAATGAGAGCTGCTATTGTCGTTCAATCCAGTTCAATCCCACTTGGAAACGATCCCGACGATCAACCATAATCCATATAACCATGTGCCGACTGTCGTTGCTATCAACAAAGGAAAGTGAACAGGTACCTTTAGCTTGCACCACGGATAGTCGCTAGCGAATCAACCTTGAGAGCCAAAGACATCCAACTCGTGTCTGTGCTCGCCCTCATCGCTCGCTGCCCTTCTCCGCGGGCGTTGGAACACCAATAAGGGTTTGCCACCGAGCAAAAGGGTACTAAAGCATTGTGGATGCCAGGCGCGCAATCCCATCCGCCTCGATTCCCTCATTGCAGTGTACTTTCCTCACCTTCACCGCCATCCTAACCCTGGTCGGATTGCTAGGACTGTGTGCACCAGGCATGCCTTCGAAAGCGCCCCTGCTCGAATCCCTCTCCACGTTTTCTTTCCCAATCCTCCGGCCTACTCTGCCCCGATCGTCCATAAGCCATAGGGCAAAGGAAATGCAGACCCTGGCTCAACCCGAAACAAGAGGGGTACCAAGGCCAGGACTATAGGACCACTTGGACCTGGCCCACTATGGCGGACGCTGGCCCATCGTATGCTATAAACCCCTCAACAAGGCCCCGTCAGTGAGGGTTTAATTATTATCTCCGCCCACTAATCGACCATATTTAACAGTGAGGCTTGTCAATTCATGTGTTTTAGGACCGCAGTCTGAACCAAGTACTCTATTCCCTTTCCAGCTGTGACTTCCTGAGTAAATGTTGTAGATGGAAATTTGGTGACCCAATAAACAAAAAATTCAAACCGCTGGACCGTTGCCGCACTATGCAAGTGTTGGTTCCAAAATAACGGTGTCAAACTGCCATCCCATTGCTGAACTAGTGTAGAAAAGAAGAAAAATAGGGTCGAGTTGCGGTGTGCCGTACTAGTACCAAACCAAAATAATAGAATCAGACTGCAGTGTGTTGTCCTGACACCAAGCCAGTGCCGAACCAGTAGCCGTGCCAATCCGAACCACTAGTTGCGTGTCCCTGCCCCAATGGTCATACCAATCGTCTCAACATTGAGTTGTAGTGGCACGTACCAACGTTATCCCAGTGACCGTACCGTACTTGTACCAATCTGACCTGGCTGCCGTAACCAGTAAAAAGGTTTGGTTGATTCGACCGCCAAAGTTACCGAAGTCCGCTCCAAGATAGTGTTCAAATAGATGCACCTCGATGATCAAGTGTCTACCCGAGTTCACTCGTGACGCTCTGCGTGCTATGAGATTCCGACAAGATACGGGTACCACCCACTCAATAAACCCCGGTCCATAACAAGGGTAATAATTAAACAAAATCCTACAAAGTTTGGCGAGGGATAATAAATAAGGAAAATCCATTTAAATCAACGAGGAGGAATAAATAGATAAATACAGGTTAACATCAGCGAGATTGTGATCGGTTAATAATTGTTAAATAATAAATTAATCACTTGTTTTTTATTTATTTTCATCATTTTTAATTTTATTACTTATTTTTAGCTTCATCATTAAATTAGATAAAACTTGAGACCTCTTTCCTCGTCTACTGGTCAGCGTGGAAAAGGTCTCGCGGGGCTTGCGAGCGTACCTTCACCCCACAACTGGCTAATTCGAAAACAACCTCAAATTCGATGGAAAATGCCAACGCTAGAGGCGGGAAAAACGGTGGTCCGATTATCGAGAATTAAGGGTTAGTTTTGGCCGACGTCCGAAAAGAATTTATAGTTCATCTTGGACCCCCTAATTTTCCCCGGCAGCCCTAACAAGAATACTCTAAGAATTCTGTCAAGGTCTACGTCGGAACCTGCCTCATGTAGGCTCATGCTTCAGGCTTTGCAGTGACCCCGCACCCTCCCACTCTTTGAGGAGTTTGAATAGTCACGACATCTAAGCATAAGCTGCACTCCTCAACGGGCTTCGGACATCGTGACCACCGGCCTACTGCCTGTGTCAATTGAACACCCGTTGTGGTGTCTGAGTTTGTACACAACTCATGTCAACAGGAGGGGTGGGGGGCAGTGGAGGATCGCAGCGACACAGACGTGCAAAACGTTCGTCGGACTTGGGTATAGGGCGAAAAGGCTAATTGAGCCGACTAATAGCGGGTACAATGTGAGAGAGATTGACCGCTTATGGGCGTAGCGCTGGCGGAAGTATCAGGAGTTGCGCTACAGCTAGAAAAGACGACGGGCATCGTCAGAGAGAGATAGCAGAAAATGAATCTACATCAGGCACGAATCCGGGCCAAAAACATTCGGAGTAGGAAAATGTGGAGACATCGTATGAGGAGAGGAGAGTTTGTAGCTCAGGCGTTTCTCATCGGATTCTAATGGGAGTAGGCTCGAGTTTGGGGTCTTAACCCCGGGTGAACGTGAATCTACGACTAGTTTGAGTAGAGAATTAGTGGATAGTGAGTTACTAGGAAGGAAGACCGTAAAGAGTTGTCGGGGGAGTGGATATGGCAGAAGAAGAAACTATATAGCATGACGAGTCCTCAATAAAATCTAGTGAGGGAAGAGATGATTCTGGGGTACACATGTCTGGCGAATCCAAAACTGAAGTTAGTGTTAGCAAAACGTTTGTGTAAAAGGTGGTTAGCGGAAAAAGGGTGTGCACGGAGATGGCGAAGGACGAGAAAGAAGCAAGGATGAGATTGTTAATCTCGCCCATTTCTTAATGAAAATAGGCGAGGGAGAACTCAAATTGGGGATTTTCGGGCCTTCCGAACCCGATTCCAAAGTCAGAATCAGCAGAGGGTTAGTAGATGTAGAATTAGTAAGAGAAACTATTGCGCGGTGAAGACGGGAGACGGGGGAGAAAGAGGATGGGAAACACATACCTCATGTATTATCGAACGGATTCGGGTAAGGTGAAGGGTGAATCTATGATTTTTGTGGCGGGTGAATTTTATGGTGAGCTCAGATTCCAAAGTTGATGGATGGATTCTGCGCAACAAGTGGAAAAGAGTCGAGTGGAAGGAAAAATTCTAGATTAGCGCAAATATGGCGGTGTACCTACCTGCATTTTAACTGTAGATTCGGCCCCATCTCGTCCACTTAACAGAAGATGCACCAAGCACAGGGTCGGGCATCGGGCAGCGGAGAGGTTGCAACTGAGTATCAGCGCCGACAAATCAGGGAGGGTCTGTGCGGAGACGGATGCTTGCATAATATGAGTATATCCGTGATTAGTAAAGTTGGGCGCCAATGAAGGGAGGCGGGAAGACAAAACGAGGGAAGTACATACAAATGTTTGCATGATGGTCAGCTCAACGTGCCCATGTGTTTTTCCACCACACGTTTTTCCGCTTACCCCGCTACTTGGTAAGCTCTACGAATAACCATATGATTTAGAGGATTGAATGGTGGTTGTGGGCACTTCACACTGTAGGATCGTAAGTGAAGTGTAGTAGGGGGCTCTGGTAAATAGTGGGAGGTTATTGTAAGGAGCTGCATCACCACTCCGATACGCCTTGTTATCATGAGAAATGGGTCCGGACTGCTGCATCTGTTTGCAGTTTCGATGTATAGCTAGTCTTGTCGCGTAGCGTGTATGGATCATTGCCTTGATCACACCTAGTTGGGTTGCTGCAATCAACGACAGGAGGAGTTGCTATGTATCCGGGCACGACAAAAAAAAAATTAAAAGAGGGTTGGTTGGGACACATCCGTTGCTGATTACTGTTGTTGCTGGACTTCGTGGCTAATTGTGGATTGACCAACACCGTCCTGTTGTGTACGAGCCATGCATTCACTGCGCCTCAACCGTACACCCTGAGTTCTTGCTGCGTTGTCCATTTACAACCTTTGCTGTGTTTTCATGTTGAGCATTACTAGGTGCGACACTGTGATACTTGCGTTTGGTACTGTGTATTAGCACGGTACCTTGCTGCCTGTGCATGGTTAGTGTGTGCGCAATATTCAAAGCTAAGTTTAGTACGATTTACCTGTGTTTCGTACAGAGCACAGAGGGGGTGGCATGACTACGAAAAGGAAGTCTTTGTTGCGAGTTGAAGAATTGCCAGAGAGTCAAGGACTGATAGTCTCACTTCAGTTTGACTGAGTTGCTGCGCATTCTGGCTGCCATTGCGGGGCCCTCAGGCGAATCAAGGAACCAAGACCCTCTCAAGCGAGTTTGAGTGCACCACCCTTTTATCTGAGAGACTTAAAACTTTCTCCTTCTTCCCTTCTCACTCTAAATCTAGTCTGTTGGTTCTGAGAGGAAGGCGGTGTCGGCGCGAATACCCTGACAAGGGTATCCGCTCTTGTTTTTGCCAGTGACAAGCAAGGTCACACTATACGGTTCTGCAACACAAGGCGGGAAGACGAAAGAGTGGGACTGATCTACTCTAACATGGATGGAGACATATACGATCAGTTCGGAGAGTACATCGACAAAAAGGTTCCTGGTCGAGTAAGGGCGGAGGCCCAGCGGAGAGTGGCGGCGCGACAACCACCTCCTGTCACATTCAGGCTGTGGCATGAAAGGGAGGGCCCCGCGCTACCCCTGAGTAGTGTCGGACCGATGCGCTTGACAGCGGCAGGCGGGATTACAACCCGTAATCTGTGCAAAGGCCTCTATGGGAGATTGCCCCACCGATTGTGGGAACTCTGTCGGAACCTAGGCGAGGTTCTGGAGGCAGGAAACTGTCAGATATACCTTTTTCTAATGTATGAACCCACTATATCCCTGTTCGACTATCTCCTTCTAGTTTGACTGTTGTATGCACGCGTTCCCCTATGACTTTGTTTATTTTCAGGACTCAATCAAGACTTCATGGAAGTAATGCGTGTGTAAAACTCAAGTTTCTTCTTATTTTGACTGAAACCAGACTGAGGGATGAACTGGAGGGAAGGTGGAAGGAAGACAGTTTGCATTCGTTTGACCGGGTCAACCAAGGACTGGGTATTGTTTCTAAGCTTAATGACGTAATGCTATGTTTATTGATTGTTTTCTGAAGGATCAAACATCGTTTTTAAGTTGAATGGTTTGGTTGCTGTGTTTATTTTTTAGCGCTTGCCTGAGTGATCTTGAGACCAAATATTGTTTCTAAGCAGAATGGCTTGACCTCTCTGTTTCTTTTTAGGGTTTCTGACTGAGGTTGGGTTGAAAGATCCAACTTCATGCTTTGAGTGATTTGAGATGAACTAAACATTGTTTCTAAGTTGAATGGTTTAGTTCCTTGTTGTATTTTCGAGGGAGGATTTTTTGTGGAAGGCTAAGCATTGTTTCTAAGCTGAATGGTTAAGTTTGAAGCCATGCACATAAGTGTAAACTGAATATAACGAAAAATACTTTATTTATATTTGCATGTGAATTGGTACATTGTTTCTAAGCTGACTGGTCCAACGTTAGTCATATCACTAAGAAGAAAAGAGAAAGTACAAAGTATAACTCAAAGTAATTTGGGCAAGATGAACATTGTTTCTAAGCTCAATGACTCAGTCCCCTGACCATATTTTCCTTTCTTTTGAAAACAAGTAAGGAATTATTAAAATTTTGATATTAAATAGTTCGGTGCTACTGGGCATTGTTTCTAAGTTGAATGGTCAAGTCATACGCCCAAAGAAGAGAAAAATACTTGTGTAAGCTGGATACAAGGGATAAATCATCTGAAAGTTTTAGCATCATGTCATATGTAAGCTGGATATAAGGGATGAATCATCTGAAAGTTTTATGAATTATTCTATGTGGATTTAACCTTGAGATTAGATGAGAGTACTTACCATTGTGGTATGAACTTGCATGTGGCTGTATGAGAACTTTTACTTAGTCTGAGTTTCAGTTTGACATATATCTGCTTTAGCTGCTCGCCACGTGATAGAGCTATATGAGGTATTTCAATTTCTGTGTTTTTTTAGCTAATATTTTTACTTATGTCAATTCTCGCATTTTCTGGGATCATTTGTTATACTTCGTTTTGTATAAATATTGGAAAGGTACTTCTCCTACAGGAAGCGCTGCCGAAATTTCTACAAAACCAAGGACTTAGTCAAATCTTACTTTCAAAGTTAAATTTTTTGTCTAAATTTGATATCTAGCTTAGTAAGAATCTGAAATTTTCTTTTTATAGTCGAACTACCTGAATTATTTGCTTATTCAGGGAGTTAGATAAAATTTAACTTTGGAAAGTTGAGACTATTTCAGATTTTGTACTTAGCTTTGTATGAATTTTGGAAAGCTACTGTCCCTACAGGAAGCGACACCGAAGTCTCTAAAAATCTAAAGAGTTAGTTAAATTTGTGTTGGCAGAAACTCAAGTCTTATTTCGAGTTCTTATATGACTTAGTATAAATCTGGGAAGTCTACTTCTTTAAAGGAGATGCTGCCCAAAGTTTTAGTAATTAAGGGAGTTAGACAAAATTTAACCTTTTAGGGTTAAATACATTTTCAGTTTTCATATTTGAAAAAACAATTTTTCTACTCCCTTGAAAAGACACTTTTTCTACGGGAAGCGTTGCCAATTTCTTTTTAGTTTAAAGGAGTCAAATTATATTTTGACAGGTGATGATTATGGCCATTCACTATGCATAGGGGAAATTTTGCTATCAGTCTACCTTTTTTGGGGCACTGGATTAGAGGTAGACTTAGACTTAGTTAATCAGGAGGATATTTTAGAGAAAACGTGATATAAAGATTATTCTCCGTACGCTTATAACCTTAGCTTAAACTTTTACCTATCTTGTGTTACATGTCCTTCTTTGGACGTTTTGATTCAGGATTTGGACTAGATCGAACTTGATCCCACGAGGATCATGTTCTGTTATCTTTGATAACAGGTCGGTTGTCGATTCCTCGGTTTACTAGTCAACTCCAATTCACTTTCGCTACCTAACCTAAAGGCTCTAGCCACTGTGGTTTAAATTGTTTCGTTGGGTTTTCACCCGGACTTTATTGAATAGCCATTTAACAAAGATACTTGATTCTTTATTATGGAAGGTTGGACAAAGGTTGGGGCTTTGTGTGGCTAAAGCGAGGGGTATGAGCGCAAAGTGTGGTTGAAGTTGAACCCTTGTAATGCGTGAACTTTTGGTTGAATCTTTGATGTGATTGCATGTATGTTTTGTGGTTCGGACTATGTATTTGACTGCCTACGATCACACACATATATATGGCTGAAAGGAATCTCACTGTGATTGTGAAAAGTGATTGTCTTGTGTTGATAACCCTATCTCTCTCTCTGCCTACGGTTTACCGGGCAGTTCTATTTGTGACGATATATATATATATATACAGGGTTACCTGACCGAACGTTCGAGGGCCCTCGGGCTGGCCCGCGAACGTTTGGGCCTTCGGGGTCCTGTTCGGGGGCCGAACACCTCAAGGTTTGGCCCCCGCCAAAAACATTTTTGGGGCTTAAAAATAAATTTTTTTTTCTGAAGTTTTTTTTGTGAGTTCTCTATGACGTAACCTACGCGCCTATAAATTTTGAAGCCATCCCGGTAAGCCAAACAAACATTAAAAATCGTCAACGATGGGGGTGTCAAAACATGCTCGCCCACTCACTATTTTGCTTTTTTTCACTTTTAACTTTTTTGTTTTACTTTATTTCGGGGCCTAAAAAAATTTATTGTTTTTTGAAAAAATTTAATGAGTTAATGGTTATGTAAACTACATATCTGTAAATGTTTAGGGCATATGTCAATGCCAAAAAATAATTAAAAATCAGCAAAGGTGGTGGTGTCGAAAAGGTGCTGGCACATTCACTCATTTTAATTCTCTTTTTTTTTTTCTTTTTTTTATCATAGTGTTTACTTTCTGTATTTGATTTTTAATTTAAATTACGTCAAGAATTTGGATGTAGTGCCCAGGCAAATGTTGTTTAGTTTATTTTTTTTCCATAACATATTGTTTTTAGGATTTTTTTGAAAACGTTTTTTTTTTTTTTTTTTTTGGTCCGCGTTCGGCCTGAACGGCCGAACGCCTTCCGAAGGGGTCCTGTACATTCGGGCGTTCGGGCTCGGGCGTTCGGGCTCGGGCGTTTGGCCCGTCCTGAACGCCGGTAACCCTGTATATATATATATTATATATATATATATTATATATATATATTATATATATATATATATATCCAGGGTTACCTGACCGAACGTTTGGGGGCCCCTAGGCTGGCCCTTGAACGTTCGGGCGTTCGGGGTCCCGTTCGGGGGCCGAACACCTCCAGGTTTGGCCCCCGCCAAAAGAATTTTCGGGGCCTAAAAATAAATTTTGTTTTCTGAATTGTTTTTTTTTAGTTTTCTATGATGTAACCTACATGCTTATAAATTTTGAAGCCAGTCTGCTAAGCCAAAAAAACATTAAAAATCGTCAAAGATGGGGGTGTCAAAACGTGCTCGCCCTCTCACTATTTTGTTTTTTTTCACTTTTAACTTTTTGTTTTCACTTTATTTCGTGACCTAAAAAAAATTATTATTTTTTGAATTTTTTTTGATGAGTTATTGATTATGTAAACTACATATATGTAAATTTTCAAGGTATTTGTCAATGCCAAAAAATAATTAAAAATCAGCAAAGATGGCGGTGTCGAAAAGGTGTTGGCACACTCACTCATTTTAGTTATCTTTTTATTTTTTCATATTTTTGTCAAAGTGTTTATTTTCTGTATTTGATTTTTAATTCAAATTTGGTAAAGAATTTGGATGTAGTGCCCAGGCAAATGTTGTTTAGTTTAGTTTTCTCCAT
>BFEA01000472.1:453132-470812 GCA_003427395.1 Chara braunii | reverse complement strand
GAGAGAGAGAGAGAGAGAGAGAGAGAGAGAGAGAGAGAGAGAGAGAGAGAGAGAGCAAGCCAAGTTAGAAAGAGAAGCAACCCTGGTCGAGAGAGAGAGGGAGAGAGAAGCCATACTCGTTGTCTGGCTGAGATTCGTTGAGTGTGTGTGTGTGTGTGTGCGGCAGAGCCGCCAAAGAAAAACACTTCTTGTATATTGATAACAATTTTAGAGACGACATCTTCATGTGTGGATTGTATCTCAGTTTGACTTCTCACGTTTGAACTCTTATATGAATGTGCATTAACGTATGTTAGGTGAAACTTGACAAGTACTTGGTTCATTTCAGTGGTATCAAAGCTGGAAATTGCTATGCGTACTCGGATTAGAAGCGCTGACAAGTAAGAAGGCTGGAGGGCGATAAAAATAAAAAATAATAAAAGATCTCAAGGTTTGACCGTGAATTGAGTTGAGGGCTGAAAAACAAGGGGCACACAAGGAACAAGAGGAGCACGTACCTACGATTGAGGAACTTCATTGAAGGAATGTTCGAATGGTTGAATGCTTCTTTCCTCTGGCCCTATCATTTCATGCAACTTGAATGTTGTTGTGAATGATACCTTCCCACGTACTTTCATGGAGACCTCTATTGTAATTAGGTTAATTGTTGACGTCATGTGATCACACTCGAACTCTTTGTTGTTGTCGAGTCTACAAGTATGTGAATGCATGGTTTATGTCTAAGGTAGCAACTTGCCAACCGGAGGTATCCCCGGACCTAGTAGGGAGCCTGGGCAATGAGCGGCTGACACTCATCAAACAACCCGGCTATGCCCAATAACCGGTATTGACGACCGTGCAACCGAAGACTCGAAGGGACGCAGTGAGGAGTTGTAGAGGGCAGTTGGGTTCACCAGCTATATAATGCACGAAAAGAGTACGGGTGAGATGTAAGGTCCTCCAATTGAGGACGCCAGGGAGATCCCGCAAGGACCAGTACTGACCGGATGGTCATTCACTGGTGTTAATTATACCTGAAAACCGTTGCAATGAGTGAGGGACTAGTCTGAGTCTCTAGAACGATGCTTCAGGATTGGTGGGCACGATGTCCTGCTTGCGTCGTTAAAAAAATATTTGGGTCTGTGCTGGCTGACCTTAAACTGCTGGTTGCCCACTGGTTGTTATGATAGTTGTAGTGACAGAACTGAGAAGGATTGTTAAGTGTTAAGTGCTGGGAGTAGGCGTACATGGTGCGGAGGTGGAGTCAACTTATGGAGGACTGCTAAGTGTTGGGAGTCGGTACATATGGAGGATCGTTAACTGTTGGGAGTAGGCGTATGTGGTGAGGAGGTGGAGTCAACTTATATGTGCTGACCATCACCATGGATGACTACTTGATGTTCGACTTTCTGGCCTTGTCTGTGATATGGGGATGCATATTCCGTTTCCTCTTTCTTCAGTCGACCCGGGGCGCCCACCCAGCCCGAACAAGGTTGAACGAGGAATACGTACCAAAATGTGGGAGTTCAGTCAACTGTATTTCTACCTAGTTGACACTCAAACGTGGATGGATAAGTTTGGGTTCAAGAAAGATGAGTGGGTAGAAGAGTCAGAGGCCGAGAGGGGAGAACTCACAACAAAATTGGAGGCAGCAGAGGACGGTGCTAAGAGAAAATTGCTGATGCAGGAAAGAGAACTTGATTGCATCAGCAACTCCTGATAAAAAGAAGGGTAGCGCTGGATGAGAAGAAGAGGCTGAAAGTTGAAGGGGAAGAAATTGAACGTCAACTCAAGGAACAGAAGGGTTGTGACAGTGAATGAAAGGATGACAGTATCCTTATGGTTAATGCCTTGTTACATACTAACCAGGAACTCGCTGTCGTGCCAAATACCCTTACAAGCGTAATTGGCATGTTTCCTTCAAGTTATGCCAGTGCGGCCTCGCCCGTTTGACGACACGCGCGAGAGGTAGTTGACTGGGTCCTCGCTTGGGTGAGCGGCGCGCGCGGGGTATTGACAGAGTGGTGCAACCATGTGCGGCTTGGGGATGTGCTGCGTAGGCCGGCGACAACGGTCCTTTCCGCTTATGTTTTGTATTTTGTTTTATTTTTATTTTTTTTGCTCTTCTCTTTATTGCCACGTCCGCGTTTTGCTGGTGATAAGTTCCGAGACTTGTGTTGGGGTCGACTGGCCTAGCTGAGGTCAGCTGTTATAATGCCGAACACGGCGGTCGTTGCGACACTCGAGAACCTTGTTCATGGGCCTCTTTCGGTGGGCCACGGGGTTCTGCGTGTACTGGATGTTGGAATTGTTTTTCTAACCGCCCGCCTTGAAACCCGGACCGGGGAGTTCAGCGTGCATGAGAGCCGGCGGGTGATTAGCCCACGAGGTGGAAAGAAACCAGGGTGTCGGGGGTCGTTACCGGGACACCGTCCGCCAGCCACGGTATGTTGTGAGAGGTTTGAGTGTGAGCAGGCCCACTTGGCCCTGCGAGATGGTGAACTCGCCTGCGATTGTAGGGGGCGCCAGGTAGGGGCCCGCAACAGTATTGGCTGCAGCAGCCGTTCCCACAGAACCTGCCTCCACTTCGACCTCCAGAGCTCTTATTTGAATACTGGTTGTTACCACCAAGAGCTGCACCAAGACCAGGCCCTCATAGGCCCGCGTCGTTGGCTTAGCAGCAGGCCCTCGTCCTCCTGCTCATCGAGGGGGCGGAGGCGAGAAGGCCGAGCATAGGCGGGCGTTGCGGCAACTTTCGTCGGGACTGACTGATTCGACAGGTGAGTAGTCGCACACTCTCTAGTTCACTTTGACTTCCTCGACTAATGAGCGCCCAGTCTGTATCAGCATGCGCCCCTGAAGCACACAGGATAGAGAACAGGGAGAACAGGGCATGAAGGGAGCGAGCCGTGGCAGGGGCCGCAACGATACTGATGAGAGAACCGTTCGTCGGACTGGGTTTTGTGGGGCGATAGACTGATCAGACCGACTAGCAGGCGATCCCATCAGCAACCTCCCACAGATCAGCCAGATCAGAGGTGCATACCGGGCGGCACCAAGTACTAAGGGGCTCTTTGTGGGCGTTAAGACGAAGTAGTGAAGCGAGGCAGAGGTGCGGCGGGCGCTAAGGCAGCGGAGAGGGCGGACGGACCCGGGCAGGAAGAAGCACTGGGTGCATGCAAAGACGGGAGCAAGCTATGGTGGGAGATGAAGGAGGTCATATCCCACTTGTCTCTTGATCAAAACGAGCGGGGAAAAGTGGTAGGGAGAGGTTACTAGACCGGGCGAGTTTAGTAGTAGCATTATTTTTTGTGACGAGTTAGCAGAAAGAGAGGTTAGAAGAAACATTGTGCACGAAGATACGGCGGGAGTGAGCAAAGAGAAGGTGGGAGCGGAGAAATGTAAAGACCGCCCGATACTGGATGAAAACGGGCGGGAGAAGGTCCGAAACGGAGGTGTTCGACCATTGCGAACGTGATTGTGATGTTCGATTAGTGAGAAAGTTAGTAGAAGACGAATTAGTACAGAAAGCTACTGCGCGAAGATATGGTGGAAGGAGAGACGAAGGAGAAAAGAGATGAGAAAACGCGGATCTCGCCAATTTCTTAGCGAAAACAGGCAAGGGAGAACTCAAATTGGTTTTCTTGGTGATGGCCGACCCGATTTCGTAGCTAGTTTGGTTAGAAAATTAGTAGATAAAGAGTTAGAAAGAAAACAAGTTGCGCGGAGCGATGGTGGGCGCTGGTGTAATGACGCGGAAGAAGGGCATATATCGACCAACTCCTAATGGATTCGGGCAAGGGAAGGCTTCGGCCAGGGGTTTCTGGCCATCGCGGATCTGATGGCAGTGGTGGAATTCGACTTAGAGTTGTGTTTGGTCACCAGAGGATACTATCGCTGCGCGGTGCAGGAGGGGCCAAGCGGGAGTGTAGTGAGGGAATGATGTATCTTCCCGTTTTATAGGGAAAAATTCATTCCCATCCTACGTGTTTTCCGAGGAGGTCTCGAAACAGTTGCTGCTTGCCATTACGACCACCACGTTGAGCTCCGCGTGCTTTTGCCATGAGTTCTATTCATGTGGCCGATGCCGCCGAAAGCCGCATTTGAAGTTTGACTGTGTCGTGAGGATGTTCGTATGGGTGGTCCTACTCGACTTTGCGCCCGTTTGGTCGCAGCTTTTACTATGGCCGTAGCAATCGCCTCTGATGAAGTAGCCTTTTCGTAGGGATCATGGGCCCGGATCCGTCGTCTCAGCTCAGTTGGTAAGGCATTCGAGTAGCAGTCGGAAGCGTTCGGGTCCGATTCCCTTTAGCCTCATGTATGTGGGCAACTGCTTGATAACAACGAACGACAGCCCCCGAGTCGAAGACTTGCCCGACGACCAGTACGCTGTCCACCTTGCAGATTTGAAGAGCGGGCAGTGAGGGAGGAACCCTAATTGTTAATTGGTATGTGCTTGTTCCATTGAGCCAGGAGTAACGAGCCACGGGTCGAAAACTTACCAGAGGGGTAAGGCCACGTGCGCTGAGAGAGAGGGGATGGGACACTTACATGTGTATGAAGGTCGTCCATCCCCTGATTGCTGGTGAGGTCCAGCCCACCTTCGCCGCATAACTTGTCATGTCTGCTCTCTCTCTCTCTCTCTCTCTCTCTCTCTCTCTCTCCTGCTGATCACGGGCCTCAAGGCTATGCTTGTTGCACCATCAGGGTGAGCGTGGAACGTGACTAAGTGAAGGCTCCGTGGTGTATGTGCAGAAAGCAGCAAGTGGGTTATCGATGCATTTTCCGCTGTTCTAGCAGAGGACCGATTCTCATATTGTGCAGAGGTTTGGCGGGGGGGGGGGGGGGGCGGCATTCTATCCCCAATCCCACTCACTTCTCCGCAGGCTTAAGTAAGTTGGCGATCGAGGGCGGTGCTCTACTTCACCTCGGTCTTCGTTGTCTTGATTCCCCAGCGCCTCGGTGCCTGTTCACAGGGGGTACTATGGGAATAACAGGTGGGTAGAGGAAGGTGAGGTGGGTGAAGGCAGCGGGGCTGGAGAGGAGAGAGTGGTGAGGAAGGAGAGAATCTCGCTCGTTTACTTGGTAGTGGGGTTCAGGCATGTTATGCACACCTTGCCCACTTAGTCTGTAGTACAGTGGAACTGTTATTATTGCGTCTGCATCAGCTACACGGTGTCGGAGGGCGCGGTGTCCCGGCCCTCCTCTCTGTACCAAGTCCATGCTTGGTGTCTGCGGTCTGTAGGGTATGTTCTTGAATTGCAATCTTCAGTATCCGGGTCATACCTTGACGTGGACTGGTCCTGTTGGTGCCTGCTTCGGCAAAAGGTGTGCCACATGGCTTTCCATTGGTCCACACAGGCTCGGCGCCCTGCTGTACAGCAGAGCACAACCGGCCTGTGGCCGTGGTAGCCGCCGGGTTCGCCCTGGGACGCAAAGGTAGAGGGATAGGCGTTGTCTTTTCTACTGCGCGCCAAGCGCCCCTCTACAGGGTTATGGGTAAGGTGCATGAAAACAGACTGCTGTCGGAAAGGAAAAACTGAGCAAAGGGGTAAAAGGAGAATAAGAAAATAAAAATAAAAGAAAAAAAGGCAGAACGCCTGATCAGCGCGAGGATCAAGACCATTGCTTTAATCTGGAATAATCCAGCATCGATTGGGTTTCCTTTTTCCTTTACTATTATTATTATTATTACAATTATTATTATTAACTTACCGATTTTCAGGCGAGGATTTCCTTTTTCTTGGGTTCTGTCACATCGTAAGGGAGGCCGACGTTTTGTTTTTATGAGCTACGATTGTTGCCTGACGGCCTAGACTGACACGATCCCTCATAAATTGCTTGTGCTAGGTCTGCCTGGCTGGGCGTCGCGCGGGAGGACCCCAAAAGAGGGGCGACCCACGGCCGCATTGGTAGGGAGCCTATCACCCCCCCGTGGAGGGTCATAAGCCCCCTCCTTGCCATCGGACACGGGTACCCATCAGGGGCAGTCCGGCAACGTGTTTTGAAGAGAAGGGGTTGGCAGTTGATATCTCATTATGGGACCACAGTGTCGAATCTGCAGTCATATCACTGGAATCTGGGACTGACGGTAACGCGAGATTTAGTTCGTGCTCGACCGTTGGGTTCTGGGCTCGAGCGTTGTCCTCTAAAATTATTTAGTTCTAATTTATTGCATTATTTTAGACTTTTAAAAATTCTTGAAATCTAAAAAGATCTGAAAAATGACTAATCTGAGTCCTTCATTCATAACACAGGGATCGCGGTGCATAGTGACCCTATAAAGATTGGGAGAGGCCAGTTGTGGGTCACTGGTTGATAGGCATGCTCAGACTGCTCCATTCTGCGAATGCTAGTGGTCTGAGGGAGAAAGGCGGAACGGGGTGGTATCTGGTCTGTGAACTATATGTGTGCGTGTGAGCCAGTTATTGAGTTTTCGACTATTTCGAATTCGGCTATGGCGCTGCATGGCTATAGGCCAGGGTATTGGTACCACCAGTCTCGCTGGAAGCCTATGTCTGGAGAAGGGCCCTGGATCACTGTGATGCTCAATTACGATGGGGTTGACGAAGTGAGACTGAAGATTAATGTAGAGGGAGCTAAGGAGGTGGAAATGCGGACTAACTCGAAGCTGCAGGACGCGATCACAAAGGCAAAGGATCGTGCGGAGAGGCGCTGCAGGAGGGACGGAGTGACTGCAAAAATGCAGGTAACGGTCTCGTATCATGAGACCGAGACCTCGATGGATACAGCGGACAGGGAACAAGCCCATCTGGACCGGGACTCAGGTGGGGAGAGCGAGATGAGCGACCTGCAATCCTGGAACAGGCCAGGCCAGGTTCGCAAGAACCACCCGCTGGCTCAAGGTGTGGAGGGCAGACCCGAGGCGAGCTCGAGATAGTTGAGGCCTAGAGGACGCGAGACAAAGAGAATGGGAGGCAGAGGAAAGGAGCGTAAATAATCACAGTGGCAGGGACGAAAGAGGACACACTCGCAAAAGTCAAGATGTGTGGGCGCGCAGAGAGGCAGGGTGACGAAGCTGGTATGGGCACGTAGAGACTAGGCTGCAGTGAGATCGAGCGCGTGTCTTTTCGACTGCCTTGGGACAGTTAGCCTCACCACTCGTACGAGTTCCGTGCTGACGAAGCGCAGCTACGCTCTCTAAAGGTCGAGGGTGACTGTGAGATGGTACACTGGCTACGAGGGAGCAACAGGGGCGTGGCGGACAGTGGGTATGAGATAGGGGGTTAGGCTGTGTGGAGAGTGCACGCAGGGAGTGTGTCCAAAGAGCTGACGTCAACATTACCTGGTTTTGGAGTAGCGAGGACTCTGTTCTCTCAGAGACTGTGAGTACGAGAGAGGCACCAGACCTTTGGGTGAGGCAAGTGCTGCATGCGTGCTTGGAATGATGACGTCAACTTGACTTCAGTACATGACAAAAGAGGGTGGACATGCGAGAGAGCTAGAGTGAGGGATCGGTGTTGCGATCCTCTCTAACGAGCAGTGAAGGGCGAGAGGTTTTAACATACTCACCGCGTGAGACTCATGTGTGACGATGTGACAAAGCTGAATGTTGCCTGTGTGTGTGGAGGGCTAATGGACAAGTAAGGGCGAGACGGAGAAGCGAGGCTGACCTCGAGAAAGCCACGCGCAACAGTCAAAAGAGAAAGAGTGTGGTCGAGCAGGGCTATGTACCACTGTGAGACACATGCCGAAGTCGGAGAGTCCCTGCACGGGGGATTGCTGGCGACTTTACTCGGGCTTATCTAGTCGGTGGGGTGTATGAAGAAGGGTGCGATAGTGAGGCGTCAGTTTGGCTGTATAAGCGAATGGGATCCCTACTTGTCGACAAGGCTCTGCGCTCAGCTTCAGATTTCCGCAATGCTCAGCTGGAATATTTAGTTAGGCTTTCTCTGCGGAGGCGGGAATGAGTAGTGCGTTTCTTGACTTTGAGGGGTGCACTCAGCTGAGTCGGAACGCTGGTAAGCCTTGTCTTGAACTGAAGGTCGTGTGAACTGGTGATCAATGCCGTGTTTCTTTTCCCCAGTTGCCTTGACCTGTCTTTTGCTTCGGAAACACTGACTTGATACAAGGCTAGGACGACCCCATTAGATAACTGGGGCTAGTGTTCAGGCTAAGGAAAGAGGGAGTGATGTAACAAGAGGTGGCTATGGTTAATAGGAGATAGATGGACGTTTAGGCAGAGATGAGGGCTGAATGAAGGTTGGATCATCGGAGAGAAACCACCAATTGATGACCAAAGGTCAGCGTTTGCTCTCACTTAATGGAATAAAAAACTTCTCGTATTTGCATTAATATGAGTATTCTGGGCGCTTTAATCGACGACGAGTGACGGGGACAAAGATGACTTATGCGAAGGGAGGTCATATGTCATACTGAGTAAGCCGTCGAGGCCAGAAATGTATAGACTGTTTATCTTTGCGGTAGAAGATGATCAAATGTTTGTTATTGGTCCCTTTCGAGTACTGTGCAGGACCTTTACCAGCAATAAAGTTAAGGCTCTCTTTGGTGATAGTCATCTGGGAGAGTGCCTTGCGAAGAGGTAGGTGTGTGACGTCAGCTTTTCTGGGCTTGCCTAGTTAAGATCAGCCCGAACGAAACACTTGTAAAGAAGGTGAGGTTGATTGGCTTGTCTGATTGGTGCTAACGAGACGGGATATTCGTTATATGTATTTTAGGAGTTGAGCAGGATAAGCCATAAAGGATTTTACGGTGTGCGGGGAATTGACCGTTGAAATGTATTACTGAGAGATCTGATAAAAAGGGGGATCATTCACGCCGACAAATGATTATTTTCGTTGGTGACAACAATTCGTGTTTCTCCGATCAAAGTGGAAACTCTGTATTAATGTCTTGCAAAATTAAGGGAGTTGCTTTTGACGATTTATCTGAAGTTGTTGGGTTGGTCTCGCACCTGGTAACTCATTGGTCGCTTGACGAGGCTAAGTGTTGCATTGTGTTTGCAATATAATTCTAAGATGGCGAAATCACTTATGGCTCAATTGGTTCTAATTTGTTTCCTCTAAGTAAGCGTGAGTTTGAGTAGCCATCATTCCTCTCTGATTGGTACCTACGTGTCTGCCCTTAAAAGAGTGGGACAATACAAGTTCCGCAAAAGTTAGCAAGTGGACCAGAGAAGCATCGGTTGCCAACGTGCCAACTCTGATCAGATGCGCCAGCCTTGGAAGTGTGATCTCTGTAAAACGTAGAACAGAGCAAATAACCCGATTTTATGGTCCAATGAGCAGAAAACGACAAGTCCTAAAAAAAATCATCCATTTGTTAATTAAATTCCTCTTGGATGGAGACTGAGTCACTCCCAGTCTTTACTCGGGTCAGCTATGTATGCTGTCCACCTGACGCGGGTCGCATGATAAGAAGGAGCAACAAAAAGCCTCAGTTATTTTCTCAGGGTTTTTGGAGCAAGAATGCATGCTGCAGCCTTCTGATTCGAGTAGTAATTAGTTGATTCCTGACATTTTCTCCTGCTAAATATGATGAATCTGGCGGGGAGAAATCTGGTGCTATACTATGACATGGGCACAGAGGGTTTTGCTGTCAAGAAGTGAGCGGTACATTTTCTAATCAATTGTGTTGCTTTGTTGTGTGTAAACAAGTAAGTGAGTCCCGCACTGCAAATCAGTAGACGGTCCTTGCCGTGTCGCATGCAACTGACAGACAACTGAATACAAACTTATCTAGCTCGGTGAGATGCAGAACTAGCGAGCGGTCGGCTCAGAGAGTAGCTGGTTAACTTCCTGCAGAACGAGCTTCACGGATGAGGCCTTCGGACCTAAACCTAGTTTTGTGGATTCAATTAAGCGAATGCGGTCTGATCAATGATTGACCAATCTGGGCAGACTCAAACATTCAGATCGGACTCAGACACTCGGATTAGACTCAGACACTCGAATCAGACTCAGACATCCAGATCAGACTCAGACATTCAGATCACAATCAGACATTCGGATCAGACTCAAACCATTCAAACTAAACTCAGACAATTCAGTACGGACTCAGGCACTTAGGTGTAGAATCGGAGGACTCAACACGGTCTCAATTTACTTACGCTTGGATTTGGTGAACTCAAGTGTTACGCAGTAGGTAGTTCAGCCAGTAAGTGACCAAGTGCCGACTCAACAGACACGTCGCAAAATCCTGTGGATGAGGACTCGTTTTCGGGCCATGCAAAATCAGACCCTCATAGGCTCAATCGGTGCTCAGTAAAAGACAATTTTTATCAGGCTGACAAATAGGCTCTGCAAACCCAGGTTATTACTAAATTCAGATAATACTCGGCATAGTCAATTACGAGATTGGTTTTAGACTCTGTAATGTTTGAGTTCAGACACAGCTGATGAACTCAGACTTAGCGAACTTGGTGCGGATTCTGATAAAATTTTCCCATTATAGGAACGTCGATTACTACTCGTATGAAATTTCCTTTCTTGCCTGCATTATACAAAACCTTCTTGAAAAGCTCTTGTTATAGGCAGTGTCTGATTGGCTACCCTGGCAAGGTCTGTCTGTTGTGTCGGAAGAACGTTTTGGCGATTCGTTTGGACTTATTTCGTAAAGAGAATATCTCGTCGCATGTAGACCTGCCGCTGGTCGGTGTTATAGTTAGAAAGTCGTGATTCAGCGCAGATGGTAATTGCAGGTTCTGATCACGGCTAGCCACCGTGAATTACTCTTTCTGTTGTTTGGGGCAGGATTTGGACGACCCTCAGTAGTCGGAGTGAACTAATTATAAATGACTTGAGTCTGGGAACCGTTGTTTTTCCTGATTACAAAACTCGCCAAAGGTCAAGTGTGATCATTTTTTCTTTTCAACGCTGGAGTCCTGTTGTTGGGAGATATGAAAGGAGGCGAGATTTTGGTGGTGAAAGGTGAATCGGACAGAGACAAGAATGGAGGATGGGAAGTAGGGGCGTGCTTGGATATGAAGTTGCAGCAGTTAACCCAGAGAGAGCATGTGGTTCAGATGGTTTGTGAGAAGAAATTTATTGAGGATGTACTTTATTTCTATGATCATAGGGGGAAGCTGCATAGTACTGGATCTTCGATGGAAACTGTGAAGGGGGCCAGAAAGAAGCTCCAGTGAGCGCTAAGACGACCTGACCCTACCTTGAAGTTACACTTGTTTCCCAAGCAGCGAACGACCTCCCAGCAATCTGAAATCCTACAGAAGGTTTCGTTTAACAAACATTCATCAATAAGCCGTGGTTTGGTTAATGTCATGGGTGTCAAGTGGCCAGGCCCAGATCATCAGCTTTTGGTTGGCATTTAATCTATCCATGATCAACAGTCAGACAATGCTCAATTAGCACTCAGTCAACACCCAAAATTACACAGCACCCTCTACATTCATGGACTAGACAAAAGATTGCACAACACCTACTCGTTCTCTGAGATGGTCGAACAGGCCAGGGAGAAGTTAAAGAGAGTTTTGAGAGTGCTCAGAATCTTTTCCTCGAGGAATTCGCCAGTGAATCTAATCAGTAAAGTAAGACACCGCTTCAGTGCTCAGCGTTGTTATCAGTGAGCAGTGCTCAGCAATGGACAGTACTCAGCGCTGTTATCAGTGAGCAGTGCTCAACAGCGAACTGTACTCCAGTGCTGTTGCCTGGGACCAGTATTCAGCGCAGTTACTAGTGAGCAGGACTCGGTGCCGACAACAGTAATCAAGCAGCACACGATCAACTTTCAATCAGTATTCAACAGTAATCAAGTAGCACACGATCAACTTTCAATCAGTGTTCAACCAGTCGTTAAGCAACTTCCCAACCAGACATTCAGTTTGGCTTGAGTAAGACTCTATCCTACCAAGTAACTTTCATTCATACACTCATCAGTCAAAGACCAACTTCTTTTCCTTCCGTCAGAAAAATATCAGTTTAATCGAGCTTATGAGGGAGATCAATCCTATTACAGTTGACCAGTCGGTCCTCGACAGCCTCAACCTGATCGCTGCCAAAGAAAGCTTTTCTTATAAGTATGTCAGGATTGATGGGTTCAAGCGTGAACACCTATCTATCTTCATCGTTCTCACTGAGTTCGCAAAAGGTACGGTCAACGACCTGCGGATCTTCCTGAAAAAGGGGAACGAGACACACCCTCATTTTGATGCAGTGTGGGCTGCAACAGCCGGGTATGTGCAGTGGAAAGCTGAGAGACTCCAGGGGAATACAAAGCTAGTCTATAGCTTTGGTCCTAAGCTTTTCACGGACTATCCCAAACCTCCGGTGCCCTACTACCTGACGACTCTTATTGGGGTGGACTGGTGGACCTGGCAAAGAGGTACATATCGCCCGCAGAGATCGACTACGAGGCAGTGACAGAACCCTCGGAGTTCCCACATCTCAGGAGGGGTATTTTCTTTCAGCCCTATCTCCCCACACTAGGGGAAGAATTTTGTGTCATGCTTGACTTCCGTATCATGGGACTTGGCTGGAAATGTTTGGAACTAGTAGGCTTCAGGTGGCGTTACATTCAGCCTCAGAGAGTATGGAGATATGGCAAAAAGCCCAAACGACGGACAACAAAGTGAGAGACTGAGTGAAGTTCAGAGGGATGAGTGAGGACTCCTGATCGGTGTTGGCCATGCTCTCTTCCATATGTACTTTCTGAGACTATTATGAGTTCTCATTTTTCCCTCATTCATTTGACTCTGCCTTCTCTGCTTGAGTCAGTCGGTCTTGCTTCTTGTATTGTTCTTGCTTGATATTTTGCTCTCGTGGATGATTCTATCACGGTTCTCAAAATCAGATTGACATAATTGATGCATGTATATCACTCCATACTTTTTATGATTATTATTTGCATGATTCTCATCTGTTCCGAATCAAAATAAAAGATTCCTAAGACCGGGGACCAGCGAAGACCGTAATTGAAGGGTCTCGCTCAAAGCCGGACGCACACAACAGGAAGGGATTTGCATTATTTAATTCGTTTTATTTATTGCAATGACATACAAAATCCTGCGTGACAACCTGTTGGCTTTCCAGTCGCCTGGAGAGGCCTGACTTGGAAAAAGTGCGACGGCGGTCGTGTGGTAGAGACTGTTCGCCGTGTTGTCTACCCACGCCTCAACCCTGACCGGCCTCCCTTGTGAATCTATGCTGAGTTTCGGGTGAATTCATCTTGAGTACCAATGTTGAAAACGCATTGTCACGTCCGAACAAGGGAGCGAACCACCTGACCATTGTGAAGGAGGGATGAGAGACGACGGGGGAGGTAACAGGGCAAAGTGATAAGTACCTGGTCACGACCGGAGGTCGTGCGTAAGGGAGAGAGCACTTGCCTTTGAACTTGTGATATAGGGTACCTCAACGAGTTAGCCTGTGATGATAAATTGTGCACGTAGTCTGGTATGAAGTCTGGTGGCATGGATATATCAAGTTATCAGCATTTGAAGTGGCTATTGATCTGTGCAGTCCTGTGTTGTTGTCAGACCAGACTGTTGTATGTCCATGTGTTGATGCTAGGCCTTCGAGTACCACGACTGTCTTGAAAACGACACTGTTGATCAAGATCAGAGTTATGTCTGAACTGTAAGCTGGGGAGGCTGCTGTCATGTGGAAACAAAATTGGTGTATTTTGGCACGGATTGCTGCTGGTTTTCTCTTACAAACGATGACTTCTATTCTACTTAGAACAAGTTTTGTTGTGTTGAAGTTACTGTGGCCGTATTGAGGAATCAACTGACAGTACCCGCCAAAAAGTTGTTGGTGTGGAGGTTCGTTGTTTTACTGTTGCTGTTGCTGTCGGCTTCGCAGTGCACCTTGCTGTATAGTTCGTGGTGAGCATTGCGGCGTATTTTCAGGGCTGCACATTGCTGCGCATTTTGTTGTGCATCGGTTACTGCGAGTCTGCGACGTTGTGACATTTGTATCTAGTGCGGTGCATTGGTACTATGGTACCTTGCTGCTGCGCGTGGTTACCGTGTTTGACTGGGTTCTTCCTATGTTTTGAATAGAGCACAGGGGCGTGCGCTATATGAACGCTGCCCTTCTAAAGTTGCGTAAATGCGGCATGATCTGAAAGTGAGGTGCGACATCTTAAAAGGGGGGGTATTACTGCAAACTACAAGGACGTCAAGGAGTCTGCAGTTGGTGGTTGCTCTAGTTTGACCCAGCCGCTGCGCATTCTGGCCACCATTGCGGGGCCCTCAGGCGCGTCAAGGAATCAAGGTCCTCTCACGCGAATCTGAGCGCACCTCTTTTGTATCTAAGTGACTTAACCTCTCTCTCTGCCCTTCTCCCTCTCAGTCTAGTTTTTTGGTTCAGAGAGGAAGGCGGCAGACGGGATTGAAACCCGTAATCCGTGCCAAGGTCTCTATGGGTTTTGTATATTTTGTTGACGTTAATTCAAGACTTTAGCTGAATCAGAAGGGAAATTTACTATGCATGATTAAGTCATCTGACTGTGGTAAGAATTCACGATGTTTGCATGCGATGATCTGAATGGGGTTGGAGATGAGGCGTTCTGACCAATCCTGCCGCTTTGTTGATTGCTTGGATATTGAAACGGGGCGGATCAGGACCTGTCGCTTTGCTGATTGCTTGGACATCGAGACGGGGCGGGGTCAGGACCTGCCTCATTGCTGATTGCTTGGACATTGAGATGGGGCGGGATAAGGACTTGCCGCTTTGATGATTGTTTGGACATCGAGACGGGGAAGAGTCAGTACCTGTCGCTTTCCTGATTGCTTGGACGTTGAGACGGGGCGGGGTCAAGACATGCCGCTTTGCTGATTGCTTGGACATTGAGACGGGGCGGGGTCATGACCTGCCGCTTTACTGATTACTTGGACATCGAGACGGGGCGGGGTCAGGACCTGCCTCTTTGCTGATTGCTTGGACATTGAGACGGGGCGGGATCAGGACCTGCCGCTTTGATGATTGCTTGGACATTGAGACGGCGCGGTGTCAGTACCTGTCACTTTGCTGATTGCTTGGACATTGAGACGGGGCGGGGTCAGGACGTGCCGCTTTGCTGATTGCTTGGACATTGAGACGGGGCAGGGTCAGGACCTGTCGCTTTGCTGATTGCTTGGACATGGTCAAGACCTGACGCTTTGTTGTTTTGCCTAAGACATTGAACTGGGGCTGGAAATGAGGTTCTACAGACTAATCCGGTTGCCTTGCTCGTTTTGCCTAACACATTGAACTGATCCGGTCGCCTTGCTCGTTTTTCCTAAGACATTGAACTGGGGCTGGAAATGAGGTCCTCCAGAATGATCTGGTCGCCTTGCTCGTTTTGCCTAAGACATTGAATTGGGGCTGAAAATGAGGTCCTCCAGACTGATCCGGTCGCCTTGCTCGTTTTGCCTAAGACATTGAACTCGGGTTGGAGATGAGGTCGTTCTGATTGATTCGGTCGCTTTGCTAAGTCAGTCAGATTTGTTTGTTGACGACGGTCTGATTGTTCTCCTTGTGAGAATAGTCTAGGTTAATGTGCTGAGGATTGCATGGGGTTTGATTGATAACAACTTGGAAAGTTGATAAACTAAGTAAGGTACATGACTTATGTTTTTGTGATTCAGACAAGCGAAAGATGAACACTTTAGATGAACGAACCCATGTTTTTTTGCTGGCTGAACGAGTTGTTGACATGACATGCTTGTTTGCAAAGCCTTGTCTCTTGTTCAAATTCTATCTATTTTTGCTGCTTAATAGGGTAGTCTGTTAGTGCTCGCCACGTGCTGGAGCTATAAGAGTTAGTTTAATTCCTGCATTTTCTTAGTTAAATTTATTTGACTTAGGTCAATTTCTGCATTTTCTGGGATCTTTTATTTAAATTTGGTCGTGTATAAATCTTGGTAAGCCACTTTCTCTACGGGAAGCGCTGCCGAAATTTCTACAAAACCAAGGAGTTAGTCAGATTTTGTCTTTTTCAGGGTCCAACGTTTCTGACTCTTTAGCTTAGTTAAAATCTGGAACACCTCCCTTTTTAAAGGGAATGCTGCCCAATTTTTTGCTAATTCAGGGAGTTAGACAAAATTAGACCTTGAAAAGTCAAATTCGTTTTAGATTCGGAATTTAACTTTGTATAAATTTTGAAATAACACTTTCTCTGCGGGAAGCGTTGCCGAAATTTCTGCAAATCTAAGCAGTTAGTCAAAATTTGACTTTTCAAAAAGTTCAACTTGTCTGATTTTGTATAAATGGCTTAGTAAAAATCTGGGAAGTCTCCTTTTCTAAAGGGAGTGCTGCCCAAAATTTTGCTAATTCAGGGAGTTCGACAAAATTTGACTTTGGAAAGTTGCATATTATTTTTGTTTTCATATTTAGGCTGATATAAATCTAGAGAAGACACTTTTCCTACGGGAAGCGCTGATGAAATTTTCTTAGATTAAAGGAGATGATTATAATTTGACAGGTGGAGGCTCTGGCGGTCCGATCTGTATGGGGGAGATTCTATCATAGGTCTATCTTTCTTTGGGCACTGGCTTAGAGATAGACCTAGGCTTAACTGTCAGGAGAGTCTTGGATGAGAATGTGTCATGGGGATTGAATCTCCATACATTGACGATTTAGCTTGGACATTGACCTGTCGTATGATACAGATCTTCTTTGGACATTCGATCCAGGATCTGGACTAGATTCAGCTTGATCCTACGGGGATCATCTTCTGTTATCACTGATAACAGGTCGGTTGGTTGAGCGCCGACTTGTCGGCTCACGACACAACTTTGCTACACTTGTACCATAACTTGATTGCCTTGGCCCTGAGATTTGATATGTTTCTTTAAGGGTTTTAACCGGACTTCTTTTGATGACCATTATAAAGAATTTATGAGCTTTATGGAGGATTGGACTATGACTGGGGCTTGAGTGTGTGAGGCGTGGTGTAAGTTACAGGGAAAAGTCAAGTTGAGCACATTGGTGGATTGCAATGTGGCTATTGTATGTGTCTGTTTTATGCAGGTCAGTATTCCGGAGCTTGGTATATGGGCCATACTTTGGAGGCAGTGACAATGACAACCATGTGACTCACGATCTGCATACCTGATGGGTTTATGTTCCCCCTTCTTTTATTTTATCTTGAGCCTTGATTTGATCTATGAATGTGGATGTTTATTTGTTTACTGATTGATTTTGCTTATTTATTTCGATAGTTGGACGTTGTAGTTCGTGGCAGTCGTCAAGGTCAAACCCCTTGACTTATTTTCAGGCCCTAGATGATAGAGCTGGTCTCCAGGACCATAAGAGACGATTGTCACCACAGGTATGAACCTGTGTACCACCCACTCTCCGCAGGGTGCAGAAGAGGGTGTGATTCTCAACCGCACTTGGCGGTTGTCCAACATCGCCGGCAGGAGCGGGAATCGGGTCTGTGGTCGTCCGTGTGAGGAGGGGGGGGGCGTGGGAATCGGGTCCAGGTGGAGTACCGGGGGGGGGGGAAGGGTCAATTTCGAATTCGAATCATTTGAAACTGCCCTTGCATGGCCCCGCGCTCCAACTGCTGCCACATCGTTCGCCCATGGTTGTCAGGTAATCCTCCTCCTCCATCTCCTCATCCTCGTCGAGTTTGATCGTCGTCGCGAGGCTGCCATGTCAGCACGCGCGACCTTTTTTTTTCCGGTTTTTTTTTTTTTTTTTTTTTTTTTTTTTTTTTTTTTTTTTTTTTTTTTTTTTTTTTTTTTTTTTTTTTTTTTTTTTTTTTTTTTTTTTTT
>BFEA01000472.1:438897-449335 GCA_003427395.1 Chara braunii | reverse complement strand
CACACACACACACACACACACACACACACACACACACACACAGAGGAGGACTTTGTTCACTGTTCACGCATCCCAGAGCAATAGGGGGGGTTCCGGGACACAGGCCTGTGCCCCCCGCCTCCTCCCCCGAAAAAAAAAAAAAAAAAAAAAAATTGTTCGCGTTCGCTAGTTTCTCAGGCTTGAACACGTTCAGGGGAACGTGTTCGCGTTCGCCAGCGAACGAGAACGGCATGCAACGCAGCCCCTCTCTACCTTTTCTGTATCCTTCTCTCCCATTCTACCACCCTCCTTTCCCTGTTTTCCCTCCTAACTACAACCCCATCATTTCCCCCATCTCCCCCTTCACTCTTTTTCTCTTTCTCAACTGTTTCTCTCTTTTCTTTTACCTTTTCATCCCCCCTCCCCCCCCTACTTCGAAAATTTTGTTGTTTTTCTTCTTTTATCTTTCTTTTGATTTATATTTCCTCCTTTTTCCAAAAAATCGAATTATCTTATTCCCCACCTTCTTTTCGCATTTTCTGATTTATTTTATCTTATTTTTTATTTATTCTGAAAATTCGAATTTCTTTGCGGCACCCGCAAATTTGATTAGGAGTTAGTCATTCTTGCTTTCGACACACATTTTGACCCCGTGGGGGTAACGAAGTGCGGCCGAAATTTTCTGTTTTTTTCATGGCTACGATCCAGACGTCCGGACTCCAGACATCCGGTCTGGAAGGTCCGGATTTGCCAAAATTTGGGGGGGGGGGGGAAACGGTCCAGGACCCTTCCCCATTGAGGAGCCAAGCCCCCAAAATTGTTTTGGGGGTTTTTTAGGCCCGTTTATGCTTTTTGGGGAGATCCGGACATGCTCTCTCTCTATAATAATTTATTAGACAACCCCAATTTTTTAATTATTAATAATTCATTAGTACATTACCTTTTATTAGTTTTTAAAGTCTTTTTTTAAGTTTTTTTTATAGTTTTTGACTTGTAACTCAAGTTTGGTTAGGAATTCTGACATGACTCTGAGGCAAAAGTGGTTTGCATTGTTATTCTGCATAGAATATTTGTTTTTCAGATTTTTTTTCTTTTTTCTTTTTAATGGTCCGAGACAAAAGTACATTCAGATTTTTTATTCTGCATTGTTATTCTGCATGGTATATTCTGACATGACTCTGAGGCAAAAGTGGTTGGCATTGTTATTCTGCATAAGATTCTCCCTTCAAGATGGGAGTCGTCAAGTCCCCGGATGTTGAGAAACATTTTTTCCACTCCCGCTACCCTACTTGGGAGCGTCATGCACTCGTTGGTGTAATCCAGTTTCTTTGCTTCTAAATTATCGCATAGTGCATCAAACTCTCCATCAAACGATGGTTTGTCGTGATCCCAAATTCTTGCGAGTATGGCGAGTTCACAGAATCCTACCATCGCAAAGAAGTGTGAAAAAAGCCTGGATTCCCATTTACGCCTTATGGCGGTCATGAAATCCGCATTCATGCAGGTGATGAGCGCTTGCGCTGGCTTGCTAGGCCATGCACAGTCCTTGAGCGAATGGAACTTCTCCGTGATCTCCGTCCACCGTGACCATCCTCCCGGGAATGCTTCCTTTGGAGGGGGCTGCACAACAAACAACAACAACAATCATAAGGGGAGAATGGAGAAGCAAGTATAGCACAGTGGGGGAAGGGGGGATGGGGGAAGGAGGTGGGAGGTACGAGGCCAGTGTAGAGAGAGGTAAAGGGAAGAAGGAAGGTAGGACGGAATGGAGGAGGAGAAGTGATTTGTCTTCCGGGTTAATCGTCCGGTTGCTGTTGTCATTCACCTCCTTTTCTCACAGCACTACTCAAGTTGCTTTCGTCCTTCTCAGGTCCCGCACATATTTGGTTCTCGTATTCGTTGCGACGACTACCAAACCTCTGCCAACACTGTTGTTTCAGTGCAAAAAAAACTCCAAGATCTTACTGGCGGGAACTCCCGTCAGTAGCGCTGTGGGTCATGCCCAATCCGTGTGTTTTGTAGTGTGTGCCAAGGCACTGGAGGGTACGTTCATCTTACTATATGGGCTCCAACTGATTGTGATGGCAGATATCAGGTGATGACCATAGGGCAGGAGCAACGTAACCAAGCAACATGACCAAACATGTTTTCAGTGATCCCATAGGATGGTACGTGCAAACTTACTTGTCTGTCGGGGGGGCATATCTTATTAGCACACGATTGTTCAACCCTTAATTACCCAATGATTCAGATGTGGGGTGACTTTTGGAGCACTTCATTTTGCTATCTTAATGGATCATTCAATGGTAGCGAGCGTTGCGGTACTTTAACTGGACGATCTGCCCTAGTGAGAGTCAGTTACCTTTCGACAGTTTTGTAAGGCTAGGATTGGTGGGTTGAGTATCGTCTATTTTAGAGCGTTATTTATATGTACTGAGCCAAGTTTTCGTAGAAAACTCGGGCTCGATAGTTCCGCAAAGATCCCGATCTATGATCCGGTGCGTGTACACATCCGGACAAGATTTTTTGGGTGGAATCTACTACGGTTCGAGTTGCGCAAATGCAAGCGATTCTTCTCGCATGGTACTTACGTATCTTGATCGCCAAGCGCTTGTGCAGAGAAAAGAAATCTACCTTCTACTCTGTGTGATTTACTGATTGTTTCTTTCATCTGAACTATCTATGTCCGGTATTGAGACACGTGCGCAGACAGCGGGAAGAGAGAGAAGGAAGAGAGAAGGTGTACTGTTTGAGAGTGTGAGGAAGGGCAAGAGGAGTGTGTCTCCATAGTACAACCATAGTCATTAGTGGAGGAACACTCAGTTACTCAGGAACACGCATTCGTACAGTAATGGTCGAATGTAATTATGCTGCTCGGATGTTTGGTTCCTTCTGAAGCTTCTAATAGGAGAGAGTGGTGATGATATGTACGGTTTCGGTGCTACTTTGCTTTTAATGAAACAACTAAGAAAGGAAAGAGGATTTAAAAAGGTTTAAAAAAAGTTTAAAAAAGTTCAAAAAGGTTCTTTCAGAAAAGAAAGTAATTTGAATAGATGGTGACCAAACGAAAAAAAACGAACTGATTAAATGAGATTCACTCAAGTCGAACCATATGAAGCAAGCCGTTAGGTTAAGAACGATCTTGTACCGCATTTTAACGAAAAAAATAAAAAAATGATAAATAACAAAAAATAAACAATTAATAACAAAAATAATTAGAAAATAAAAAACAAAAAACAAAAAACAAAAAAAACGGACTTGGCGCGCATCACGCGATCGAGGAGCGCGGATACAAGTGACTACGGTTACTCATTTATTCTCGTCCAACGGTCACCTGGTGCTTCATTACGTTCCGATCAACTCGAGCACCAACCGATCTACGTATAAAGTTATCATAAGATTATTTTTGTGGTATTACCCATGGTTCGAGACGCGTAAGTTTGAGCGTCGATGCTCGCTTGTTGTGTTACCCCGCGTTCATTGAACGCGCGTTTCGCGTTCAGGCTTTGAATGCGTTGAACGCGCGTTCAATGAACGGCGGTAAACGCGTTTGACGCGTTTGCGCAGGGGGTTGTGCGGGGTGGGGGGGGCCTTTGGGCAGTGTGGGGGAGCGGCGGCGGTGCTTGGGGGGGCTGTGGGCAGTGTGGGGAGGGGCGGCGCTGCTTGGGGGGGGAATGTGGGCCAATACCCCAGACGAAACGGGAAAAAAAAAATAATAAAAAATGTGTGTGAATTTGTGTGTGTGTGTGTGTGAATGTGTGTATGTGTGTGTGAATGTGTGTGTGTGTGTGTGAATGCTCCTTTTTTTTTTTCCGGGGGGCTGGGGAAACCCCCTAACACGGCTCAGAAGGCCCATGCAGGCTCTTTGAAGGGTCCTCGCAGCCATGTGGCGCAGACCCCCCACCAAAATCGAGGCAGGTAGTGAGTATGAGGTAGAGCACCAGCTGGCCGAATATATAGTCAGGATTCAAGTTCAGGTCTGTGTTTCAACAATTACGGGTTGGTCACGTAGCTAGGGTTGGTCTTTGCACGTGATTCTCAGGGTTTGGCTGCACTACTCACCAAATGTGCAAAGTCAGAATGAATCTTCTACAGAACATGGAATAATACGCCGCCATATGTTTTGTCTTTTGTGCATGTGCCAAGTGGGCCACTGCACATATTCCTAAGAAAAAAAAAACGCAAAAAATCTCTCTTTTTTCTTTTTTTTGTTTTTATTTTTTCTCTTTTTTTTTTTTCTCATTTTGCTTTTCTGAGGAATACGTGCAGTGGCCCTAACGGCCTGTACTCAGCACATGCACAAAAGACAAAACATATGGCGCCGTATTATTCCATGTTCTGCAAAAGATTCATTCTGGCTTTGCACATTTGGTGAGTAGTGCAGCCAAGCCCTGAGAATCACGTGCAGGGCCTAGCTACGTGAGCAACCCATAACTGCTGGAACATAGACCTGAATTCGAATATTGAGTATATATTCGGCCAGCTCGTGCTGTGTGTCATGTTCACTACCTGCCTTGATTTTGGTGGGGGGGTCTGCGCTGCATGGCTGCGACGACCCTTCAGATGGCCTGCATGGGCTGTCTGAGCTGTGTTAGGGGGGATTCCCCCACCCCCCTGGAAAAAAAAAAAGGACTTTTGACATATGGGCCTGATATGGCGGGGTGTGACGCGGTAGGCGGGGTAGGCCTCCTGGGGGGTCTTTTTTTCCACTTTCGGGGGTTGCTGAACGAGGCCCACCACCCCGTAGTCTGCAACGCGCGCGCGCGCCCCCCGGGGGCGCGTTCATTTTTTTCGTGCCACGTGGCGCGCAGCGCGTTTGAACGCGCCCCCTGGGGTATGAACGCGCGCGTTTGAACGTGAACGCGGTTTCAGCGCGTTTACCCGGTTACATAGCTCGCTTGCTAATCACGTGCTACTGTTGCTCTTCGCTCTATAACGTTGGCGCAACAATTAGATATATATTCATATGTACAAAATATGCACCATTGCATTAATGTTTTCAAAGTGCAACTGAAAGTTAATAGTGGAGGAAGATCCTTTTCAACTGAGATCCGGAGTAAGCACATCCGAACGGTGATGGCCGTTCGTATCTACGTACTGAGGATGTTCAGTGACCTGCTCCATTTTTTAGTAAAAACAGAGTAGAATAAGGAAGGAGACAGAGGGAGAAACCCGTGATATACAAAACAAGGAGAAGCGAAAGATGACGTGGGGAGAGCATGGAGTGAAGACGAGACAAGATGAAGCAATCAGTCCTATTCTAATGACGATCCCTCATTTTCCACGAGCCCGGCCCGTTTCAGATTGTGGTGTGATCCTTCGATGATAATTTCGACACTTTTTTGTGCTTCTTCTGTTTTAACGAGCCAATTTAGGAAGAAGACCTTATGCAAGAAAACAGAATAGCCTCATAGCAGATTAATATATGACTTAAAAAGAAGAAGAAAGAAGAAAGAATAAGGAACAACGAAAACATGACAATAAGAAGAAAGAATAAGGAACAACGAAAACATGACGATAAACAAATCAGGAGACGACATCGAGCTAAAACAGATGAGGCGAGTCATTAAGCCGAGGGAGTGTGAGGACGACCTCGATCAACCAATAAACAGATCAAGCTGGGCTTTTTAGCACATTCGGGTGCTCGAGGAACACAAATATGAAGGATCAAGGTCGCTCATTATTGCCGCTCATCGATTGCCACGTGTTGCTTTTTTGCTTTGACTAACCCCAGCACTTGCTGATCCTGTAAACAAGGTTGCTGTAAGTCTTTTCCTACCGGGATCACCTGCGGTTCGGGGTGCGTAAATACGAGCGATGGCAATCGCCTGTTACTTACGTACTCCGGTTGCTACATGTTCCCCGAGTATGCGCAACAGAAACATACATAGACAAGTTATAGCGATGTTTTCGACAGTCGATGGCAGAGAACAGACTTATACATAGAACAGGGGCACGCAAAAAAATTGAGCGGTGATCCCGTAGTAAACAAAACACTTGAGGAAGGAACGATTACATCACACGATTTCACCCTCCAAAGCGATCATTGATAAAAAAAGGAATTTGGCACTGGCTTCCATAGTCCGATCTTTCCAGCAAAGAAGTCACTTCATCCACCGCCAGCCCCTTACCCGAGAAACGAAAGGGGGGGGAGAGAAAGCGAGAAAGAAGGTGAGAAAGAGAGGAGAGAGAATAGACTTATCCCGTATCAGGCCATGCACCTCGAGACGCTCTACTTTGTACTTGAGGGTACCTTGAGTTCAACTGACCGATCCGCGGGAAGGGAGTGGTCATCCCTAAAGCGCTTTTCTGCTCCGGCCACAGGGAGCATCATCAGAGGGAACATCTTTCATGGTCTTTGGAAGAAAAGAGGAGATGGTGAGAGGAGGAGGAGGGGGAAGAAGAGGGAGGGGAGGAGGAGGAAGACTGGGGAGAAGGAGGAGGATGGGGAATAGGAAGACTTAGGGAGGGGGTGATAGGGGTGGGGGCAGGTAGCGCTAGGATGAATAGCATCAGTGCCAGCAGTGCCAAGAAAATAGGAAGGCGAGAAAGCTGCAAGCTGCCCAATCCATTGCTCCCCGCTTCTCCTCCATATCCATGCTCCTAATGCTATTTCTACCGCTGCGACAGAGATTCCACTTCCAGCAGCGAAGTGCCAATGAGAGTGTGAGTGCAGCAAATAGAATTGCGAACGCCGTAACTCCTTACGAGACCTTGGTCGGTTTCAGCCAGATGGACTCTTCTTTGCTAAGCCACACCGCTGCTGCTGCGATCACAATATTGCAGATGAGCGGGGATACATGCATTCATGGCTAGCATGCTTGCTTTACTTAGTGCCTTATTGCAGTGCAAAATTCTTTCCGCTGATCAGCATATGGCGATCGATGGGATTATACCACTTCCTCGTTGTCCCCTTGCTCCTTCAGTTGGTCAAGGTCGATCTCGACATCCATCACAGAAGGCTGCTCCGACTGGCTCCACCCGCGCGTCGCCTTTGCAAGTTCACGCACAGAGCTGCTTCACTTCCGATTTGCTTGCTTGATTGGTTCATTATTGTCACTGTTCGTTCCTTTTATTCCAGCATCACTGTTCTCTACTTCATCGTTTTCCGAGATGGAAAATTCAAAATCAGGTCTTAGCTCGTTTTCTAGATGACGCCCACAACTGGCACGGCTTTCCTTTGAAGCGACACGAAACGAGGGTGTGAACCGACGTGTCCTTCGGCAACCTCCGAAAAAAATGGAATCGTAGAAGCAATTTACAGGAACTGTACATCTTCAAAAAATGGGTGCACTGCTCGGTGGCCATTGGTTTGTTATTATTCTGGCCCTTGTTCTTTAGGTTTGCAAATTGTCCACTTGAGGGTTCTATCCCACTCAACCGCCGTTGTTATCAATTCCAGGCTTCACTGGCTTCTCTAGAAGGGGGGAGAGAATGAAAAGAAAAGAAAGGGAAGAAAGGAAAARAAAARAAAAGAGAGAGAGAGAGAGAGAGAGAGAGAGAGAGAGAGAGAGAGAGAGAGAGAGAGAGAGAGAGAGAGAGAGAARAAAARAAAAGAAAAGAAAAGAAAAAAAAGAAAGAGAGAGAAAAACGGTAACTGTGGCCGAAAGCGTGAATCGTAAAGAAAATGAATGCAAAAAATGGATAAAAGACAAAAGGAAAAAAAGGAAGAAAAAGAGAGAGAAAAAGAAAAAGAAAAAGAAAAGGAAAAAGAGAAAAAAAAGAAAAAAGAAAAGAGAAAAAAAGAAGAAAAGACAAGGAGAGAAGAAAAGAAGAAAAAAGAAAAAAGAAAAAAGAAAAATGAAAAACGAAAAGCGAAAAAGAAGAAGAAAAATGCTAAATCAGTGGGGACGAGGATGAACACAGATGAACTGCTTACAACTCATCTGCTCGCGCTGCAAGTTTCCCACTGCGTTTCTTCCCAGGGGTCTTCCGTGTTCTCCCGGAGGGGTCTTCTTCTTTTTTTGCTCGCCTTCCCTGTCAGACATCACATGTTCTGGGCTAAGGCCCCAGCAAGCCGAGTGCCCGCCCTAAGTGATGGCGGGCCTGAATATTCTTCGAAGGCCAAATTTCGACATTTCCATATGTGGGTATTCAGGCTCTCGCAGCACGCCAGTTGGTTGGGCAGACGCGTGAGCCGTACTAAGCTGCGCCGTACAGTTGGCCCAGGCCTTGACAGTTGCGCCTGGGCACATACACGCAAAGCAGGGCCGATACATTGGGAAGCAAGCCATCGGCCTTTGGAAAAGCAGAACTGCTGACGCACCTACCTGGGGCCGCTGCACAGATGCAGCAAACAGCCCAAGTCCGGAGACTCAAGCCGTGCCCAACTGAAAAGGGCCCAGGCCCTCAACTGTAGTCTCGGGCCTGGGCGCAGGGTGTTACATGCTGCGCCTGCACACGGGCCCCGTTTGAAGGGCCCGACGGTTGCTGAGGGGCCCCCAGGCCGCGTACCATCCAGCACGCGCCCTGGAGGCCCACGGCGGCCCTCCAGGCCCTAGGCAGCACACTAGGTAGATAGGTTTTATTTTACTTACCTTTTTTGTGTGTGTGTGTGCTGTCTTATTTTTGTCTGTTCAGGGGCCGTTTCGGACTGGCAGCCCCAAAGGCCGGACCTTGGGACTGGGTACACCGGAGGCAGGCCCGAAACGAGGCCAGGCGCATTTTGGCGCCAAACCGGTAACAGGCGTCGTTTCGGTCCTGCAGGACCCAAGATGACACCTTGGGCCAGGTGCACAGGTAGGAGGCCGTTTTGAGGCCAGGCGCATTTCTGCGCCACGCTGCATCGGCAGCAGGGTCTGGACGTCCGGTAGGGACCCAGACCAGCTGGGCCGTTCTAGGCCACACAGCAGCCTACCCAGTCGGGCCCAGCGCAGTATATAGCTGGGCCTCACGCTGGGTACCAGGACAGTTCGAGTAGCTCACTTCTGGGCGACACGCTGCTGGTGAGGAGAGCGCTATGCTGCGCTAGGCTGCGGAGTAGAGAGTAGAGAGATAGAGGAGATAGGGAGTGGCGGAGGCCATACCTGCAGTCGGCGAGCTTACCTGGCGCCATAGCTGGGCTCCACGTGGTACCTGCACACGACGACGGACACAGTCAGTATGGTGGCAGCGACCTGCAGGTGAGATAGCGAGGAGGACTTCATCTTCTTCTTTCCCTCCTCCATCTCTCTCTCTCTCTCTCTCCTCCTTCTCCCTCCTTCCTCCTCTTTCTCATCTTCTTCTTCGAATCTGAGAGTGTGAGAGGTTATCAGTAGGGATTCAGGCAGAGGTTACACTGGGCGCATTGCCCAGGATCTGATTCGACATTTCTGGGACAGACATTGATTGAACACTCGACAAGGGACTATTTTTGGGACTTCGCTATTGCGATCTTGGTCTACTCCCTCGCCTCCTTCCTCCTCGTCTCGTCCCTCCCCCATCTCTCATCCGTGGTATCTCCCCATGTATGTGTGCGAAGGAGGGACCTTTCTTCCATGATTGCGGTCCCTCCTCCCTCTCTCTCATGTGTGATGTGTGATGGATGTCGGGTCAGTCCAGATCAGATCAGATCTTCTCTGTAAGTCTTCCACTGCGCCATTCTGTTCCATCTTGTATCTATTCGGAATGTACATTGCTTGTTGATGCTACGCTGACCTCGCATTGTCCATTTCAGTCCTTTTCATCACATAGTGGATCCTTGGCTCCCTGCGCATGGTCCCATTGGGCATGCGTCAAGGGTCTGAGGCCCAACCGGAAGCTACTGGAAGCTTCCAGCCAGGCCACACGCAGCATCCAGGAGGTTGCCACTTCCACAAAAGGAGTAGGGCAGTCCAGGTCAGGCATTCTGGCCAGTGCAGGCAATGCGGAAGTGCTGCTGTGCTATCGCTTGATGGTGCGCTGCTGCCAAGGGCGCGTAGTGGTGAAGTGGGGTGCTGCAGGGCAGCGGGGTGCAGGCAGCCATAGCCGGGCTGCTGGGCGCCAGGTTGTACAGCGGGTGATCTGGTGGTCTTCAGGGAAGGAGGCGCAGTGTGGGGTAATCAATGTCTGATTGAGGGTGACAAGATACGTACCTGGTGCATGAAGAGAGGTCGGCTATGGAGTTGACAGTCATGTACATTGGTCTTCGAGAGTCGAAGTGAGCCTGTTGCGTGAACCAGCTGTAGGTAGGATAGTCGGGCAGAGTAGGTTGGGCGCTGGGCGCCAGACAGAGAGGAGCGACTTTGGATACTGTGTTGGTGTGGCCTACGGGCTTGAACATTGGCTCATTATTTCATTGTATTGCTCTATGTGGATGGTTTCTCGGTGCATATTGTTCTCTCTGCTTGGATACGACTACCTGGACATCTGTGTGATTTCTCAACATTGGTTTTCTGTATATCGTTCACACTGGTATTCCTTGCACAACCTTGTCTCTCCTGCTTATCCGTGTGTCTGTGTGCGTGTGCCGGGGGGGTGGGGGGGGGGGGGGGGGGGGGGG
>BFEA01000472.1:414612-424612 GCA_003427395.1 Chara braunii | reverse complement strand
ACATTCGAGTGTCGGTCCCCGTAGGACACTTGCTGACCATATCCAAAGCTGCAAATGACAAGCTCCTGCAGCAATGCCATAAGAATCAAAAGCGCTTTACCTACCAGCGCGTTCAGCGTATGCTGAAGAAAAAGAAAGAAGATGAGAGTTAGGCAAGTCCTCCCCCTGCGATCGAATCTAACGCACCTGAAACCGGCGAGAATCGCCGCCATTTCTTACGCAGAGAGAGACCATTTTGTACGTGTCCGATCGGTCCTATGGAAAAGCGCCGAATGTGATTGCGAGGTCCGGGATAAACCGTTTGATGCGTATATTGACACTGGATCATCAGTCGTAGCTATATCCCTGAGCACAGTTAGAAAGACAGGCCGACTGAGCTCTATCCTTCCTCTACCAGGGAAGGACAATTATGTCTCGGCCGATGAAGAAGCCATTAATGTCGTAGGAATCATTGAGAACGTCGCAGTCAAGGTAGGCCGGGTACATGTGCTGGTTAACGCATTAGTTATCGACGTACACTCTTATTCGGTGTTGTTAGGCCTGCCCTGGGCGATGGCGGTAGGAGCACAGATCCACTTCGATTCTAAACAACTCGTCCTCACCCATACGGGGGGGAAACCTCAAACACTTCCACTACGAGTCTCTACTCGATCGCCGAAGAAAAATCCCAGTATTGTCCAGATAAGAATGATCCAGATCCCGAGCCCGGAAGAGTATTTCCCAAACAACGATGAAGAACAACACCTTGCATGGGAAGACGAGTTCGACGAACGCGATTACAAGGAGGAACTGAGCGGTATGCCTAGTGAAAAAAAATGGGAACAATTAGTCGAAATGTTCGATTACGAGACTAAAGAAAAATTTCGAATGATCCCCACAACCGCTCGGACATTCGATCTGAGCTCGGAAAATAGCGAGTCGAGCCGTATTCTGTCCGCAGAGAGACGGGTTCCCCCCACAACATTTTTGGGAGAACCAATCTCGCAAATTTCAGACATGGCTGATCTCTTGGAACCCCCTCGCACGTTATACGAGGGCGCGCTTTGACTCTGGGCTAGGCATCAACAAATGAATCAGTATCTGGATCTTTCTGTCTCTCCACCTAGATCACTACTCATGCAAGGAGCCATGATCGCTTTGATCAAGCAAGGGGCAGAGGCTCCGATAGAGGATGTTCCGGATCTCATGCAGGAGATGACCGAGTTAACCGGGTGAGAAATAGCAAAAAGCAACGTCGACTCTGAAACCGACGTGGAGATTAAGGAGACCGAGATGATCAGCCCGACTGAATCTCAAATGATCGCCACCGTCTTCTCAGTTCGAACTAGCAGTTCCATGTTCTCCAGTGTGCACGACAGGCGATCCCGAAAGATGGATTGGAATCATTGGATCGAAACACCCCTGAACATCGTGGATAACGCTGTAATTGCAATACCCAGTCATGTCCCCCGAGACATCCAAAGATCCGTGATTGATGTTTTTCATGCGTATGCAGAGGTATTGAGTGTGCATGACAACGATATTGGATTATCTAAGGTGATTGAGCATGCGATCCTTACGGGGGATCATCCGCCGATTAGCTGCGCTCCTTATCGGTATTCGCTGGCGCAAAGAGCGGCCGCATTTAAGAGGATTAAGGAATTTGAAGCTAATGGTTGGATCGAGCCCGCTATCGGACCATGGTCGTTTTCGGTAGTGATTGTACCGAAAAAGGCAGGAGGAATTCACATATGTATTGATTACCGAAAATTGAATGATATCACGATCAAGGATGTGTATCCCCTTCCCCGGATTGATGAGTTGCTGGATGTTATCGGTAGTGCTCGATTTTTCAGTAAATTTGATGTTCGTCATGGATTCCACCATCTCCTTGTCAGAAAACAAGACCGCCTGAAAACGACGTTCATTTTTTTCGAAGGAACCTGGCAATGGGTCCGATGCCCGATGGGGATTTGCAACGCCCCAGCCACGTTTCAACGCATGATGAACATGACGTTCCAAAACTTCGTGCGAAATACGCAGCTGGCACAGAGCATAATCAATTATTGTGTGATTGTGTATATGGATGATATCCTTGTGTTTTCAAATTCCTATGAGGGGCACATGCAGCACATCGAATGGACCTTGCACGCACTGAAGGACGCAGGATTCAAAGTGGCAGTTGAGAAGTGTCAGTTTTTCCTCACTGAGATCTCCTTCCTCGGCCACGTGGTTACGGACCAAGGGTTGCAGCCGGAGCCGCAGAAAGTGACAGCCATGAAAGACGCGCCAGTGCTGACGTCCGTAACTCAAGTGCGTGCCTTTTTGGATTTGGCATCGTACTATCGAAGGTCCATCAAGGGGTTTGCAGCGATCGCGGGACCACTCACGAATCTGCTGAAAAAGGATCAGTCGTTGATCTGGACTCCGCAATGCGATCGGGCTTTCCGAGAACTCAAGGCGACCTTGATTTCGGCTCCAGTCCTCATAAGACCGGACCCGGAAAAACCCTTTGTTCTCATCACTGATTGGCAGCCTGAGGCGGTCTCAGCGATCTTGGCCCATGTGGGATCAGACGGCCTCGAACACGTGGTGGAATACGCGTCCAAAACTGTACCATCCTGTAAACGCAACTACTCTGCCCCTACGGGGGAGTGCTACGCGGCCTTGTGGGGGATCAGTCACTTCCAAGCGTACTTATATGGCCGTAGGTTTACACTGGTGACCGATCACGAACCACTGCAGGCACTGAAGAAGTCCAAGGATTACTCGGGCATGATCGGGCGATGGGCCACCACATTGCAGAGCATGGACTTTGACACCCGTCATCGAAAACATGAGAGACACGGCAACGCGGACAGGCTGACACGACTCCACCGTCCCGACAAGGTACCTACGAGTGAGGAAGTGACACCCTGGCGCGACCCGGAGCCAAAGAACGAGCCTCAATACGGACAAGTGGAGATTCTCCCGAAGGGTTAAGTGGACAAGTGTACCCAACTATGTCTCTCTCTCCCTTTCTTTTTTTTGGAACAATGGAAACTCCCCCTGTTTCGATCTCTCCCACCTCTTCTGCTCCCCTCGCTCATTCGGACTTTCTCGCCACTCTTCCGGACAAATTTTGTTATTTTTGCACGTGTATTTCCCGAGTTTACGGGGTAGACTGTTACCCCTTCGAGTCTGGATTTATTGACTGGGTAGAATGCGCCATGTGTGTCAATCGTGCACATGGCGCGTGTGTTCGATACAGAACAAGTAGTAAGGAATGGAGATGCCCCCTGTGTCGGACGGACAAACTCCCTACGGAGGTTCGATTCGAGGCTGCCCGAACGGACGACCCTGAGTACGATGAGAAATATCAACGAGCGGAGGTATGGACGAATAAAATATTATTAGCTAAATTAGCTGGCCAACCGTTGGACCATCTCACTAAGCACGACAGGCGTCGGGCTACCGAAAGGCCCAGAGATTATCGATGGATCAACGGACATCTAGAGAAGCATAAGACAGACGGTTCGGGATTATTTTTGACGGTTCCCCATCCTTTCCAAAGATATGACTGGACTAGGTCGGCGCACGAAGAACAGGCCGCTCATTTCGCAATACGTGTCACCGAGGCAACTATCGATCAAAATCGATGGTTCTGGTCTAATATCCGGGATGATGTCAAGCACGTGGTTGCTAACTGCCTAGTCTGTGCGGCCGACCGTGCCCCATTCATGGACTGAACACGATAGTCCCGACAGAGGTGGAACGACCTTTTCAGCGGGTCAGTATGGATACGACTGATATTGATGTGCCACCTGGCCCCAACCGATGTGAATATTCCATCCTCTTGGTGTTAATCGACCACTTCTCGAAATATATCGAAGTCTATCCGTGTAAGATCCACATACATCGATCAATTCCTCAATACCCACCTAGATACAAAGGAGATTCTAACCGATAGCAGATCTGAATTCAAGGCTGAGGTCGAGGAATTACTAATGCACCGTGGCGTTACCCTCCGACACACCGCTCCTCATGTTTCCCAGTCGAACGGACTGGCCGAGAATGCGAATCGCATGATTAAGACCGCCCTCTGTAAGAACTTAGCGGCTTGTAACACGCGTCCGTGACCTGAGATTGTCTGTCAGACCGTCGGAATCCATCGAGCTACCCCTCATGAGTCCACAGGGCTCACCCCCTTCCAGCTTCGAACCAATAGCCTTCCATGTGTCGATAATTGGGGTACCTCAGAAATTGCCGACAAAGGGGGTCGGGACACACGTGTGGCCCTTAAGGCCAAAGCCAAGCGATATGCGGATTTAATGGAAAGGGCCGTTCCTAAGCTGGCCCGGAAAAGACAGAAAATGACCGAACTAGCCCACGGTAGACAGGTCTGAAGCTACGAGGCCCGAAATGGGAATGCGGGCCCGCAACACCAATATAAGCTAGTGGATCTGGTGCAGGTACGCAAATGTGCATGCGACCGTAAACTCGCTCCCAAATTCTCTGGCTGTTTTCGCGTCGAAGAGCTTGGTCCTAACGGAGCCAACACGGTGCGCATTGCGCCTGAGGCCAGCGCCAACCATAGCTCCCTCCCCATTGTCCGTCACACCTCCTACCTTCGTCCCGTCCCTCCTTCTGAGAACCTCAACCTATCTCCTTCTTCCTGCAGCGTGGACGAGGAACTCGTTTCCTTTCCTTCGTCTGCATCTACCTCCCCCTCACCTTCGCCATGAGTTTTGTCATTGAGCCGGCCCTTCCACCTCAGCTTCTTCAACCTCAAACTTTGCTGCAATTTCGCCAAGTCACGCAACCCCGCCTCAGTCCTGACCTTCTCCGATTTGCGCAGCTCTTCAGCCACGGGGCTTGGTGCGCCGCTGTTGAGATAACTATATCAACCGATCGAGGCTCAATAGTCATCTTGGCGGAGGCATCAGGATTTCGTCGTTTCTCGCGACCTACTTAGAGCGACATAACATTAATCGTGGCTTTCAGCAGCGATCTGTGTACCATCAGCGCGCAGCGGCGCGATGCAGTAGTGACTGATCTTTACAAGTGGGGACAGGAGTTGGCAGCTGATTGGCGGCAGCGACTGGCCCAGTCAGGGCAACAAGTAGTGGGGACTGACTGTATTGATACCTTCTCCCTGCGGACCAGCGCCACTGATCGCCCCACTCGCCCGGTTCCCCATCTCCATCCCTACCCCGAGCGCCGATGAATCGTTTCTCCACGTTCTCTCTCCCCTCCGACCTTCCGATCATTTGGCCATTTTGGACCGACCCCCTTCTCACTCTGGAAATTCGTCCCACCTGAACCCTTCCATTCAGTTCAGCTTACATCCGCAAGTGGGCCGAATTCGCGACGGTTAGTGTGTGTATACTCAAAGTAAAGTGCCACTGGTCGCGGTATTACAATAATCGGGAGCTGGAGCACACTCACGACATTTCGCTGGTGCTGGCGCAGCTGTAGCCGAAAGAGTCGACCACCGACGGCACGTTGGTAGGGCTGTTGTGCGGTGAGATCGCTAAGGGAGGACGGGCAATGGTCGCCTACGAGCTCCTTACGTTCTTGTCTCAGCTCGTTGACGACCTACCGACGGGCATCATCTCCTACAATCCGAGCGATCCGAGTCAGGCTGAACCTGTGACCCTGGAAAGGAAGTTGATGCCAACCGTAATCTAAGCGAACTGTAAGGATTGATTACGGGCAGTATCTAAGCGATCACGATCATACGGTTTGGTGCTACCTGGACCTGGACGAACTTGCACCGGATAACTCCGACTTCGACGATTTTTGGAAGGCATATTGAGAAAACGGGGAGCTGCCGTCGGACGATGACCCGGGTCGCATAGCCATCGGCGGGCTATCGGAGGAAGAGGAGTCGGAAGCACGGTCGACGACAAAGGAAGAAGAAGAGGCATCGACACCTGAGCCCCGAGAGGCCCCACCAGCACAAGCGCCGCCTTCCGTTCGAGGAGGATCCGCCTTGAATCCCGCCGTTCCCTCAGACGCCGCTAGTCGGCACGATGGCGCAGCAACCTCCCGCCGGCGTCGCCGCTCTCGCTCACCATCTCCCTCCGTTTCCACCTCCTCCACGCTTCGTCCCCGTCCTCCTCCCGGCCCGGACTTACCATCCTCGTCCCGTCTTCCGCCGCCCCCTTGATTACCTCTCCTTTCGTCCCCCACCTTGAATTCCCCCTGGACTATCACATCTTCGCCAGCCGCATCTTTTGTCATCACTTTGCCGCACGGCTCCTATGCACGGTCTTCCCCCATCGTTCCCCCTCCTTCCCTCTCAATATCCTCCTCTTCAGTGTCGCCTGCGCACAGTTCAACCATATAGAGTTGTACTGTATCATTTCAGGCACCTTTCCCGCCGTGGAGGACTACGAGTCCCTAAGGGATAATGTCCTCTGCACCATCCCCTCCTTATACCCCGATTATCAACTATCCCTATCCCGACCCAATCATCGATTCCCCCGCCCACACCGGATCGTACATTTCGTTGATCTCGGTGACGAGGCGGCGGATTACATCCCTCCACTCCCATCTGAGTGGCCCCGACCCCTCACTATCCTCTCCTTGTCGACTACCGGAGGGCAGACTTCCAATGACGGGGCAGGAGTGCAAAGCACACGGAGGACCAACGGACGATGATGGCGCCACCTAGACCATCTCCGGCGATCGAAAAACCAAGGGAATTCCAGCAGCTCGAGCCAGCAGACTCGCGAAGATATTGCAATTGACGTTGGCGTGAACATGAACTCTGGCTCAACTATCTGTGCTGATGCGGACACTTTCTCTCCTGATACGTTTGGTTCCTCATTCATCCTCTCTTCCCCCTCCCTCCTCCTCCGCCATGGCATGCAATCAGGAGATCGCATAATTTTTGAACCCCCTACGCGTCACATATGTGACGAACCAGCTTCTGGACCTATGCCATCTTTCGGACCCCTTCCCTCCCCGTATTTTCTCTACATCTAGAGGTGTCCTGATCGGCCCCCGAGAACCCCCCCCCCACTCTCTGCTTTTGTTCGATTAAAGGTACCTCGTTGAAATCTGTATGTTGTTAGCACTAGTAGTCTTTGAAATTCCGTTATGTCTTTTAATTTGAAAATGCATGGGAATTTCGCGCGCCTTAGTGAGCACGCTTGGAATTTGGCTCGACGGTTAGGAATTCCGGAATTAATGGAACGCGGCGTGACCTTTCGCCTGCGAATGTTCTTGGCCTCGACATAGAGGACTCTGGGAATTTTTTACTATTTTGTAGGAATATGGATGGGCGTAGGAGTTTCTTTCTTTTCCCGCGTCTACTTTTCGCTTGGATATGGTGATTTCAATTTTTGAATTAGCGTAGGTTTGGGAAAAAAACTGCAATTGTTTCGGTGCCCATTCTTCTTTTGCTGTTCGGCACCATGCAAACGAGCTCCCTCCTCCTTCCTTCTTGCGGCCCTCTCAGCGCCTTCCCTCGCGCGCATATGCTTTCTCGCTCCCTCCCCCTATAACTGTTTTTCTCTCTCCTTCCCCGCGCACGCCCTTTTTCTCTTTCTTGATCATCTGAATCTTGGACCCGTTTCTCGCTATCCTTCGCACTCCTCTTCTTCCCGCTCTAAGACCCGCGCTCGAAAAACCCAGTCGATTCTCTCTCCCCATCTAGCCAAGGAGAAGCGCCCTCAGAGAGGAGATTCCTACTGCGCGACGATTCTGATTGGCCGAGATCGGGTTGTGAGGGCTCAACATGGCTTTCAACGGGCGATTACTCTCAAACTCTCCCTTACCCTCCGCTACCCTACTCTTCATTTTTTCCCGCGTCTCTCTCCCTTCTCGCAACTATAAATTCCGTCGGCACATCCGCAAATCTCTCTCTCAACTCGTCAGCCAGCTTCCGGGAAGCAGTGGCTAGATTATGTGTGTATAGTGCGAGTTGGAAATTCCTGACGGGCTGACTGTAGACTGGCTGGTTGTGCGCTAGATCGCCACGACGGACTGTGGGATCCGGGCAAGCCACGTCGAGGCTAAGTTGGCGGGGTGACGATCGCAGTGGTGGATGGTGACACGCTGTCGGAGGGTCCGACATTCAGGCCCTCCGCGGTGTGTCAATTTGCCACACCGTTTTGAGTGGGAGTACCCGGTCCAACCGAAGAGGAGTGATGACACTTTTGGTGAGGGTGGTCATCCTCAAATGTCCCAGGTCTAATCCCGTCTTTTTATTTTTATTATGGTTTATTATTATTAATTTATTATTCAAACTTGACTGCACTTCAAGGTGTGGTTGTCGGAGGGTTCGACATCCTGAACCATTCGGAGTGGGGTTAGCGAAACGTGCAGCTGAATTATTATTTTTTTGAAAGGTTCGCGCAAGTCCTGAACGAAAAATAATAGTAATAAATAAAGAGTGATTCAGTAAAAACGGCCTTGAGCCGCAAACCTTCGCATACTGGCCAGGTCTGGACCCGGATTGAGTGGCATTCCATTGTACTCACATCTGTAGGAACGGGCCTGTACTGGGATAGCCTGTTGAGAAGCTGCAGCACTATCGAGTCTGGAGTCAGCACCAGCAGCCTAAGTGGCGGCGGTATCCACTTTGGCCAGACCTGGATCTAGACCGGAAGGTGCCCGCCAAGCCTACATTTGTGCTATGGGCCTAAGAGCCAGCGGGAGTATCACACCTGAAAACCAGTTCCTCCAGCGGGACTACCGGACCTGGATTCAGCGCCAGCGGTAGGACCGCTGGGCCTGGTCTACTTAGGCAGTACCTTCCCCGTTTTCAGAGAGACGCGTACGTGCGTGCTTAGGTGCCACATGTTGAGGGGCACAACAGCCAGCTGCTGACACAGGAAAATTACCGCTTGGCCGTTACAAATAGTGAAGAGGGTTTGACTTTTGGGGGCTCAGTTCCGATTGAGGTCATGCAACAGGCAGAGAGATCGACTTACTAGGCAGCCAATGGCAGCCGGGCATGTACTACTTGACGACCTGCTGGACTGCCACAGACCTGTTGCAAAGGCGACGAGGGTTTTGACATGGTCACCTACGTATCAACCAGCCTGGCGACAATCTGGTGTTACCTGTCGGGAGTACAACGGACGATATGATTAATAGACGCCAACATTCACTATCTATTGATCAGCTAGGCAAGGACTTGGTTGTACAGTCGATCGTCCAGATTCACCAGTCTATCAGGTGCCTCAATAAGAGTTAGGAACTGCCTCTTACTTTCGGGGGTGGTGAGTGACCGTGCAAACGTGGTCGATCAGATGCAGACCAGGTCAGAGTCAATCAGATGGTCATCACGTACACAAATCAGGTATTGGGGGAATGAGACTTGTCTTCTAATTGGGGGAAAGTTTAAGTGGCCAGTAATAAGGCTGCATGCTAATTTCGTAAGAATCTATATTTAATTATTTATTCATCCATTTATTCGTTTGTTTATTTCCCTCATTTATACATCAGTTAAATTTTGAAATATCTCAACATGAAACCCCGTGATTGGGTAGCATTGCCAAGGTCTTAATCACGAGAGATCAATGGGGTTTGGAGTGTCCTCTGAGAGACAGCAAGTTGTTCCTTCGCTGATTGGTCGAGAAAACTAATTATTTTACTTATTAATTTTAGCAATACGTTAGAGTCTGAAAAGTCTTGATTCGACACTCCTGACTTGCCCCCGTCGTAAATTTGTTGATGAATAACTGACAGTGCAACGATATTAGCCATGAACGAGGGTCTTTCAAGCCCTATTGTTCCTTCAATATAAATTGATTACTTATGACTCCCCTTTTCACTAGTGAGATCAGCCTGATTGCCTGACCACTAATTAATGTTGCGGGCAGTGGTGACCAGGCCCTAAGTGAAGGTCGCGTGCTGCACACCGCTGCCACGCTCAAGGAGAACATTGCAATTTATTTTATTTTATTTTATTATATTATGGGTCAGCCACTGATTGGCTGACCACTAATTAGTGTTGCGGGCAGTGGTGCCTAGGACCTAAGTGAAGGCCGGGTGCTGCATACCCTTGCCAAGCGTTGATATTTAT
>BFEA01000472.1:392261-412812 GCA_003427395.1 Chara braunii | reverse complement strand
CAGACCCTAAGTGAAGGCCGCGTGCTGCACACCGCTGCCACGCTCAAGGAGAGCGTTGCGATTTATTTTATTTTATTATATTATGGGTCAGGCTCCGATGGGCTGACCACTAATTAGTGTTGCGGGCAGCGGTCTCCAAACCCTAAGTGAAGGCCGCGTTTTGCACGCTGTAAGTGAGCAAGAGGTAGGTTCCCTGGAATACAACACACGGTTGTTGGGACTGAAAGCTGCCTCGAATAGGCTTTGATAATGGTGTGTTCTATTTGGGGGAAACGAAAATGGGGAAGACACAGACATAGCGAGAGGTGAGGGGGAGAGAGTGAAGAAGGATGAGTAGAAGAGTATGACCCAAAAAGTGAGTGATTGAGCAAGACCGCGACAAGGAGAATTTTCATTTTCTGCACAAAGGGCAAGGACCTGGTGATGTATCTTTCCACCTTCTTGTTGCAGGTCCATTCACATTTCGTCATTTGGTGAGCAACCTGGCAGACCCGCAGACAGTTCCATGATCTAGCTACAGATCATTCTAGCCTCTTCATTGGCGGGTGATCGCATCATAAGGCACAAAAGGCCTGGAATATGGCTATGCATCTTCCCATGTTCTGACCGTGTTCACTTCAAATGGGCATCAGCATCTGGCCGTCTATTACCATCTACACCCTTGCGTGGAGAGTGCATCCGACCATGTTCAAGTAGGTAGTTCATCCTCATTTTAGAGGGCAGATTTGGCCACGTCTAGGGGGAAAACTCATACTTATTCAAATACAAGTGGCGAACATATCTGGCCCGAGAGTAGTGGAGCGAGGGTCTTTTTCGACTCCATCATCTAGGCTCCACAGATGCGGTATTGACCTCTCGACGGTTGAGGGGCATCTTGCTGCTACGAATCCAATCTGCAACGTCTACGGGCATACTTGCAAGAGGTACTCACTCATGGGCGTAATCACAGTCATACACGAGGCACGACCACGAATGTGGCCAGGTACAATCAAGGATGGGCTGGTAAGAGTACGCCCTGAGTTTTCCCTAAAGTCCCTCATCTGGTCGCAAAATGATTGTGTTTGACGGACCAGTATAGCGCACCGAGCCTTGCTGTACAGCCTGTGTTGCACTTTACTTTTCTTGACTTGCTGATCCCGCCAGTCGTTATGGTACAGCAGCTCGGGGCCCCAAAGTTTCTGGATTTGCGTGATTTTGATCATCAAGTTACCTGGGCGCTCCCGAAGTGAACCTGAGACACACCACAACGAGCTCGGTCCACGGACGCAGCGCTACCGGGAGCGATGCGCCCCGGCAGCATCAATCAAGGTCACCAAAGAGAGGAGCCGCGTACTTCGGGTAACAGCATGCAGCAAGGAAAATCGCACGTGCGCGCTCGAGGATTGCGCGCGATTGGGCTCGCGTCCTGAGCTGAAATTTTGACTACAGGTGGTCTACGATGAGGAGCTGAGGTCGTCCAAATTTCAGACCGAACGGTCCAGCGGATCACGAGATATCGAAGTTTTAGGGCGCGCCATGGAAGTCGAGCGTGTGGACCCTTCTCCTTTCGACATCCTTTCTTTCCCTTTCTGCACGTGTTTGCTGATTAAGGCGCCACAAGGAGAGCGGCTGGAGATGACGGCATAGGATGCATGGTCTCCTCTGTCTGCTTTCATCTGCCCTGCGAAGCGGTAGACTCAAGTCTCTGCGGTAAGCTTGAACTCCCTGGGGTAGCTCGTTGGCAGGCTCAACGAGATGTTGCCCCACCATCCCGATATTGGAGAAGTTTAGGGGGATGGCCGATTGGTACCTTTGTTTGCCTGTGTTGGTGTTATGGAAGGCCCTTAAGGCTGGTAGGGCAGGTAGATGGAGGGAGTTTTGTTCTTCCCTCCCGAAGGTGAAGGGGTTGGGTTTGAGTGAGGGTGGATGAAGGGGAGACAGAGGGTTTTTTTCTTACAGGACTTTTATGAAGTCACACGGCTGCAAGAAAGGAAGGAGGGCAGCTTCCCCCTGCTCATAACCATGATTTCCCGATTCACGTGTACTGATGATTGATTCTATAAGGGTAGATAACCAGAAGATCTCAGTTCACGATTTCTTGATTCGATTTCTTTCTGTTCATTGGGTGCTCTTCTGAATTTTTCAGTTTATGATTTCCTGATTCGTTTTCTTTCTGCTGATCAATTGGAATTTTCCTGATGACCGACGTGCTCGGTTTAGACTTCAAACCTCATATTGGAATTCCTATAAAAGCTTCCAAAAAAAACTTCCGATTCTTGAATTTTTTTCCTATAAAAGCTTCTAAGAAACTTCTGATTCTACAACTCGAAATAATTTCCGAATAAAAGCTTCAAAAAACTTCTGCTTCTTGAAATATTTTGCTATAAAAGCTTCTAAAAATATTTTCGAAATATTTTCCTATAAAAGCTTCTAAGAAATTTCTGAAAAGATTCTTCCAATAAATTCCTATAGAAGATCCATAAACGAAATATTTTCCTATAAAAGCTTCTAAGAAATTTCTGAAAAGATTCTTCAAATAAATCCCTATCTATAAACTCTATAAAATCAGATAATTTTGATTTTGATCAAGGAAGGAGGGGGGGAATTAAAAAGGGGAGGATGGGAGGAAGAAAGGTGGTCTTCAATCAGAGGATGGATGTCGGGGAAGGTGAGTAGGTCAGGAGGACGAGGCTGGGATGACATGGGCCGGTGCTGGAGCTTGGCTCTGTGACCCAGGGGGGAGCTTGAGGCCCATGAAATTATGCCGAGGGTGGAAGGCATAACGAGATCGTCCAACACAAGCGGCGCCGGGGTTCTGACCCTGTAACCTGTACAGGGGTTTGTCGCTATGGGAATTGCCGAGGGAGGAAGGCACTTCCTATCCGACAGAACTAGGTTGGTCGGTACTGGGGAAGGTTGCGGTGCCCTGTTACCCATGCAAAAGGGGGTATGAGACCAAGTGTGTTCTGGTTCGAGGACCGAAAGTCGAGACCGACGGCTCCTTTGTTGAGGGGGGGACTTTAAGATGGTTGGTAATTCGTTTTGACTTCCCCCCCTTTTTTTTTCTTTTTTTCTTTTTACAGATGGTTGTTCGGGGGTCTTAAGAATGCTTTTGGACTCTCGGGATCCCTAGTAACTTTTCTCAGGTGGTTTTTGATGCTGTTATACTCAGGGACCTGTGGCTGCTCGATGCCAGAACGACGCTGGCCGGAGCTAAGGTGTTACCCTGTGACCTGCGATGCAGGAGCATGAGGCCTGATAGAGAGATCTGGGCATGCTTAGGGGTGGGCATCCTACGGAACAGCTAAGGGTTGCTGCTGGGATGACGCTGGTCGGAGCTGAGGTGAGTTGTGTCACCCTGTAACCTAGCAGGACGTGGGGTGTGAGACCTGGAAGAGCTCGGCAGGGAGTAGGACAGAGTTGAAAGACCTCGGAAGGAGCGTTAGGGATTCCAAGGGTTTCTGAGCATTTCTAGGACCCGCCAGGCCTTTTTTATGTTTTCAATTACGAATTTTTACGTAGTTAAATTCAATTCTAAAAAAAAGGGGGTAGTCTGTTCTATCCTTAAAAAGTCTTCTGGATCCTGGGGTTTCCTGACAATCTCTTCTAGGTAGTTTCAAGGCTGTAATACTCGGTGACCTAAGGTTGTTCGATGCCAGAACGACGCTGGCCGGTGCTGGGGTGTTGCCCTGTAACCTGTTGATGCAGGGCCATGAGGCCTGGTACAGAGATCTAGAGGTGCTTTGGGGGGGCATCCCACGGGACAACCAAGGGTTGCTACTGAGACGACGCAGGCCGGAGCTGGGGTGAGTTGTGTTGCCCTGTAACCCAGCAGGATGGGGGGTGTGAGGCCTGGAAGCTCGACAGGGAATACGACAGTGTTGAAGATCCTTGGAAGGATCTGTTAGGGATTTTGCGGGATTAGGGGCTTTTTTAGGACTTTTACAGTCTATTCCCGTACCTTTTCTGAGTAACGGGAAGGTAAGGGATCGAGAGAGAAAGGTATCACGCATCCTGCTAGTGAAGGGGCTAGCTGGTAGGACAAAAATAGGGCATAGCAGCAATAGAGATGGTGGCTTTGCTGCAGTAAGTCTTGCCGGAGTGGGGTGAGGAGGACTGTTGGTGGATTCCCGAGTCTTATTCTGGTTTTTGTTTATCTCTGAATGTTCCTTACAAAAAAGCTTTGAAGTAGCCTCAGTATACCCTTCGTTTCATTGTCATGAAATTTTCTGATGGTTTTTCTGAACGTACTCAAGGGATGGTGGGCCCGGTTCCCAGCTCGTGCCAATTTGAAAGGATATGGTTGTATATATGGGACGCTGGACCCGGTTTCCGGCAGGTGCTGCTCCCCACCAATAGATGGAGCGCGTGTGTTAAAAAAAAAAAGTTACCTGGGCGACGTGCTCGCCAGTTAAGTCAATACGGGATTGCGTGAAAACGTGGTCAGGGTGTCAGCACTGAGCACGTCAGTCCACCCACTCAACATCAGCTTAGGCTGAAGATTGTCAGGCAATAAGTCTGGAAATCGTCAGCCCATCTCAAGGCGAAGGTAGTACATTGGCCTTGTGAAAGTACATGATCAAAGCAAAAGGCAGGGGGTCCTTCACGGATGGGATTTTGGCGGTAAGGAAAGCTGGGTGATCAAGGCTCGGGTATAAGTGTGGTGAACTTAAATTGGACCTACGGTTAGAAAATGCAGTAATTCATCGCACGATCTACGACATGATTTTCCCCGGGCACATATCGCAGACTCAGCCAGGCATAAAGATTCTTGAGACTTCGTGGACTGAACTAAGTACGGGACTCAAGAGAGTGTCGTCTCAGCAATCAAGCGGCTCAGAAAAATTGGCAGATACGCGGCCTCAACAAACGACAACTAGGAGAGTATTAAACCCAAGACTGCAGAACCAAAGACTCAGTCTTCGAGACTGAACCAGAATCGATCAAAAATTCACAAAATCGGAGCTTAAATGAAGAACAATAGACTTAAACAACAATCAGAGGGTAGGGAACATGAGACAACAATCGTAGAGACAACAGACACTAGTGGGATACGGAAACAGCAAGACACAGAAATGCTCTGCAAAGAGCAGTTCGTCGGTTACAATGTGGGGAATGCAAAGATACATTTCAAGCAGGTTTTGACTCGGTTTGAACAAGTTTCAAAATGAGGGCGACTTCCGTACGGGATTTGAACATAAAGATGAGTTAATGATTATCATTCTTAAAACGCTGCTCGGATCAAAGATCGGACTTCACTGGGATCTTGGGGACTTTGAAACGGATGATCTGATCGTTCTGATCTTTCTTCTGATGAAAATCGAACATAATGATAAATTAATGAGTGCGCACAATTTTCTTGGGTACACGGTTTTGGTTCGCTGCCACATGCTACTGCAGCATTGTGCTCTATTCGAGCAAGGGAAACGGACGCAGCAGGTAGCAGAGATAGATTTTGCAGACGCAACAGACCCAGTTTCAAACCCAACAAACTTAATCCGGACTCATCGGACTCTGCAGAAGATTAACAGATTTAGCAGACTTTGAACTGTAACTTAGCAGACTCAGCAAAGCAGCAGACTTAGCAAAGCAGCAGACTCAGCTGTGAGCTCGAAGTTACCACCAAACTCAGGAGGCCTAGTTGAAACTCAGTGGACCGCCTTACACTTGCTCAGCAGGCGACTGAGCACGAGCTCAACGGATAGTCGAGCATGGGTGTAGTGGACAGCTGAGCATGGAGTCTGCAGACGCATGAATGAGGACTCGGCGCTTGGCTGCGAGCGGACTCAGCAAGCTCAGTGGGGGCCTAACGACTCAGCAATGGACACGGCAGCAAGCTCAGTACCGACTTAGTGAGCTCAGTGCAGATCCAGTAAACTCAGTACAGACTCAGTGAGCTCAGTGCAGATTCGGTAAACTCAGTACGGATTCAGTGAGCTCAGTGCAGATTCAGCATACTCAGCAGTAGACTCAACATCAGATCCAACAATATACTCGGTAATAAACTCAGTATAAGATTCAGCTACATACTCAGTTATGCACTTCGTGTCAAGCTCAATTTTCCAGTAGACTCAATTTCTCCGCAGACTGTTTCAGAACTCAACAAACTTATTCTGGACATAGCACACTTTTTTTTCAGTTTCAGTAAGTTCAATGCGATCAGTCTCATCTCTTCAAGTTCAATCTAGTTCCAGTAAGTTAAATGAGATCAGTCTCATCTCTTCAAATTCAGTTCAGCTCCAGTAAGTTAAATGAGATCAGTCTCATCTCTTCAAGTTTAGTTCAGTTCCAGTAAGTTCAATGAGATCAGTCTCATCTCTTCAAGTTCAGTTCAGTTCCGGTAAGTTCAGTGAGATCATTTTCAGTTTTGTCTCTTCGAGTTCAATTCAGCTTCAGTGAATTCATTTCAGATTCAAAGAGATCAGATCAGCTTCAATGAATTCATTTCAGATTCAAAGAGATCAGATCAGTATCAGTGAGTTCAATTCTCAGTCTCAGTGAGTCTGGATCAAGTGAAACTCTATCGATGATCTTAATTTACTCTCAGCAGGTCCCATTCTCAGGGGACATAACGCTGGTTACAACGGGCAGTTCCGGTGACAGAAGCGACAGTGTTGGCCGCAGCGGGATGTCCCAATGGTAGCAGCGATGGTGCTGGTCACAGCGGGCAATTTTGGTTACAGCAGCGATAATGATGGCCATAGCGGGGGGTCCCGGTGGTAGCAGCAACGATGCTGGTCACTGCAGGTAATCCCGGAGACATCAGCAATAGCGCTGGACATAGCGGACTCTCCTGGTGACATCAGCAACAGTTATGTCACAACAAGTGTTGTCGGTGATGTCAGTGCACAACAAAACTGATTACAGTGATTAGGTGATAAGTGAGCAACTTTAAGATCAGCGAGTATCTGAGTATAACATACTCAAGGCAAGAGCTTATTGGGCACGACAATCATATGAAAAAGAGCATACTCAAGACTTGAGTACAGTCATCAGATACATACCGCAACAGATCTTCTCAAGACGTACTTGGACGTGGTGTCAGATGCTTTGAGAGATCGGGATTGAGGTTGAAAGTGAGAGGGGAGAGTGAGAGCACAGACACTGAGCACTGACCATGTCCTTGTCATTGTACTCTTGAGATGATACGAACTCTCACTTTTCCCTCATTCATCTTGTCTTTGCCTTGAGTCAGTCAATGTTGATTATCTTCTCTGGCATTGCATGATGATTGTGTTCTTAGCTGATCATGTCACGGTTCTCAACCTCTAAATTGGCATCTTGATACAAATACGACATATTTAATTTAATTTTATTATTTGCATCATCATTGTTGTTCTGAATCACAATCAAAGATTCCCAAGACTTGGGTCCGACGAAGACCGCAATTGAAGGGTCTCGCTCAAAGCCGGGCGCACACAAAAGGAAGGGATTTGCTTTATTTAAATTTATTTATTCATTGCAAGAGCAACACAAAATCTTGCGTGACAGCCTGTTGGCTTTCCGGTCGCCTGAACAGGTCCGACTGGAAAAAAGTGAGACAAAAATGACGCCGTTGTTGAGGACATGAAAATATTTTCATGTCCGGAACGAGCCTAGGTCATCATCATCTTTGAGCTTTGATTAGGGCATGAGAACTTTTGACACTATTATGAGCTTCATATTAATTTTATTATTCTAATTGAGTCTCGATTCTCGTGAGAATCACAGTTTCTAACTGTGTCTTATTTCTTCCTGTATGAGGTATTTTCTTAGAGTGGAGAAGGAGATTGACACTGGTTGATAGAGAAGATCAGGCTTGACCGAAGGTATGGCTTATGAACCTTTGACATCCTTGAGAAATTGAGAAGAAAGAGGACAAAGTCCATACGATATCAGAGATGGATGGATCCAGGATTCATGACATGGTATCAGGGTCAAAACTTCGTAAGTTCATCTTCAGAGACCATGATCTGATCCCTATAGTGACCGCAAAGAGAGGAAAGAAAGGTCAATCATCCAGTAAGAGAACAATTTCAAAGAAACTGAGAGAAGTATAGTAAGACAAGTGAGACTGCAAGACTTAATTTTTAGCAGACACTTATCATTCTTGCATTGTGAGTTTAGTATGTTAATTTTCAGCATATCAGTTTGACACAAGCGACTAGGAGAGAATTTTCAGATGATTCATATTCGTTTCGGCATGCGAAATAATTGCTTACTTATGCAAGTGGCTGAACTACTGAGATTAAGGTATCATTGATGCAGAGCTACAATCGGTCCATGAATGTCAGGTCCCTGAGAGAGGGAAGCAGTTGTGAAGTGCAGTTGTATTAAGTATTGCCACAATGTCAAGAGCAGAGAACTCATGGATGTGGTACATCAAAAGATATAATCAGTATTATTTTTATGATAAAGAGAAAAACATGATGGGCATAAAGAAGTTCAGTTCTGTCTGATTGAGAGTTGCCAGTAGAAAAACTTCGTGTCGCTTGACTAAGTTGTACATCCGAGAAATTCAGATGAGGACAAACATAAAAAAGTTCAACTTTACTTCACTGAGAGTGGTCAGTAAAAGGACTTCGTGTTTCTTGACTAAGTTGTTTGTCTTCACTCAGATTAGGGAAGGGACCTCTCTGAGATCAACAGTTCCTTGAGACTGATGGGAGGTCTCTTGGAAAAATTTCCAGATGAGGGAAGAGAGCTCTCTGGGACCAGCACTAAGCATATTTCTTGAGGCTGGCGAGAGGTCTCCTGCGAGTGCTTGATGCTGGTTATCTTGTTGCTGTTCAATGCCTCTTGAGACTGAAGTGACGTCTCTTGAGAAATGTTTGTCCTGTTTTATGGGGCATTGGCAGTCTGCTTGTGGGTTATGGTATGCATGCTTGACTGTTTGTGCTTGTGGGAATTTCTTCACTAACCTAAGATGTCCTTGATTGTCGGGGCTAGCCAGAGCCTTACCGCAGTAGGTTGCAATCTGGTGGGGTCAGCAGGTCCCCGACGCGAGCGTCGAATTCCGTAGTTTGACTGAGGCTAAGGCTCCAGGGGCCTGGCCCGTGAGGTCAAAAGGGGTCAGCTGGAACCCTACCACAGTCAGAGGATGCAATCCAGTAAGGTTCGTCAGAGCCTTGAATCGTAGTTAGACCGGGTCCTACGTTCAAAAATCTGAACGGGGCAGCCAACGCCCTAGGCCTGAAACTGGTGGGTGAGTCGGTCCCCGACCGCCGTGGTCAAATCCGGGTTCGGGACAGTTGGACTGACGGGAGGTCTACTGTCATAGGGTGACCAGACCCGCTATAGTCTGGGTGTCCTGGCGAGAGTGCCAAGGGGTTGCCATGCTCGAGTAGTAGGTATGGTGGTCCTGACCTGGAGGCAGGTTAAAGGGGTTGTCAAGACAAATGGTCTAACTAGTCCTAGCCTGGGGTGGGCCGAATGAGGGATGTCAGGCTGACGGGAGGTCTGCCACCCCGAGCCAGTGGTGGGCTAAAACCAAGGCAATCAACTAATTCTGGGTGTGAAGAACTGTTACGTGACATTTATTATTTTATTATATTATTATTTATTATTTTATTTATGAGGTACTATTTTACTCTGTTGTTGCATGACTACTGGTTATCAGAGGGTCTGCTTGTTGGGGTCGCAATCTATTGTATGTGGAACATGTTGTTTTGCAGGTTCTATGCAGGTTCACATGAAATTCCCAGACCAGAGAGAAAGGAAAAAAAGTTTGGTATCCCTTTCTTTGTCTGAGAAGTTGAGGAGACGCCTCACTCAGGCCAGAGAAAAAGAACGGGGTTTGGTATCCCCATCAGATGCTTGAGAAGTTGGGAAGACGTCTCACTCAGGCCAGTGAACAGAAAAAAGGGTTTGGTATGCCCTATCCTCAGCATGACAAACAGAGTGAGTGTCGTGGTCATATGGACAACATCCATGGCACGGGTGTCAGAGCGAGACACAAGGTAACTCTCTTGCTGAAAAGGTTGTGGCAAGTCAAGTCAACAAATGATGAGAAATCCTTCTTAAATTTGTTTGGTGGTCGACGAGCGGCCTGGTTCACAAGGAATCTGCATCCCCGACCTTAAAGTATTCAAACTCTTAAGCCAGGAACGTCATGAAGTAAAAATGTGAAGTGAGAAATGAACCGCAGAATAGAGAGACACTCACTCAGAAACCAGAAAGAAAGTCGCGCTTATACAAAAGATAGAAGGTGACCATGAATTCAATCTGAAGCATGGCAAGAAGAAAGAAAATGCAGAAAAGGATGCAGTTATTGGGATGAGAAGATAGAGAGACTGCATGAGGGACAGAGAGTGAAGGAACAGACACTAGGGCCCTACTTGTTGTGGGAGTGGTGGGAGCTCTGGAAGTGTATGGAGGGGAGGAAGTGTTGGGCGCGCCGTAACGCGCCTCGAATTTCTTCTGATAATACTCCATCCTCGTAGGGGATGGAGTTTTATCGTACCACCCGGCAAAGGAGTGGCATAGGTGTGACCTTGTGTGGGCGTCATAGCCTCGCACCTCTTCCTCCTCCTCCTCTGAACTGTATTCGCGTCGTGCACGAGCTGGCGGCTCCTCACGAGTCTTTCCGAGTCCCACTCTTCCACCCCTTCCTCTTCCCTGTCCTCTACGTGCTTCAGGCATAGTGCAAAGAAGGCCGCTACTAAGTAACGCGTGAAAAAAAGAAGTTACGCCTATCAGAAAAGCTCTTGAGCTATGGTTGAAGATGCTGAAAAGGGGTATAACTTATAACCCCAATATCCAGTGCTAAGATTGAAAAGTTGTAGTGAAAAGTGTTGTGCTGGTGGGAGAAAGAGTGAGGAGATGTTGCATAGATTTTGTAGGATCGTTGCACTATGAGCGAAAAGGTAGCTCGCCATACAAGAAAATAGAACTCCAGCAGCTAGCGCTGATTCGCTATGAGAACTCCACTACGGATTGTTGTGAGAAACTAACGAGTGTGCCCTCGACTTTTGCTGTTTTATACTAATTGCCTACTTCGTTTTTCGGCCCAGCGGGGACGCTGGGCAGGGGGTTTGGTATCATGTCAGAGGGCCCGACGTTCAGACCCTCCGCGGTGTGTCAATTTGCCACACCGGTTTGAGTGGGAGTGGCCGGTCCAACCGAAGAGAAGTGATTACACTTTTGGTGAGGGTGGTCATCCTCAAATGTCCCAGGTCTAATCTCGTCTTTTTCTTTTTATTATGGTTTATTATTATTATTCAACTTGACTACAATTCAAGGTGTGGTTGTCAGAGGGTTCAACGTCCTGAACCATTCGGAGTGGGGTTAGCGAAACGTGCAGCTGAATTATTTTTTTTGTGAAGGGTTCGCGCAAGTCCTGAACGAAAAATAATAGTAATAAATAAAGAGTGATTAAGTAAAAGCGGCCTTGAGCCGCAAACCTTCGCATACTGGCCAGGTCTGGACCCGGATCGAGTGGCATTCCATTGTGCTCGCATCTGTAGGAACGGGCCTGTACTGGGATAGCCTGTTGAGAAGCTGTAGCACTACTGGGCCTGGAGTCAGCACCAACAGCCTAAGTAGCGGCGGTATGCACTTTGGCCAGACCTGGATCTAGACCAGAAGGTGCCCACCAAGCCTACATTTGTGCTATTGGCCTAAGAGCCAGCGGGAGTATCACACCTGAAAACCAGTTCCTCCAGCGGGACTACCGAACCTGGATTCAGCGCCAGCGGTAGGACTGCTGGGCCTGGTCTACTTAGGCAGTACCTTCCCCGTTTTCAGAAAGACGCGTACGTGCGTGCTCAGGTGCCACATGTTGAGGGGCACAACAGCCAACTGCTGACACAGGAAAATTGCCGCTTGGACGTTACAAAGAGTGATGAGGGTTTGACTTTTGGGGGCTCTGTTCCGATTGAGGTCATGCAACAGGCAGAGAGATCGACTTACTAGGCAGCCAATGGCAGACGGGCATGTACTACTTGACAGGCTACTGGACTGCCACAGGCCTGTTGCAAAGGCGACGGGGGTTTTGACATGGTCACCCACGGATCAACCAGCCTGGTGAGTCGTGGTGACAATCTGGTGTTACCTATCGGGAGTACAACGGACGATATGATTAATAGACGCCAGCATTCACTGTCTGTTGGGAGAAAGTTTAAGTGGCCAGTAATAAGGCCGCATGCTGGTTTTGCAAGGATCTATATTTATTTATTTATTCATTCATTTATTTATTTGTTTATTTCCCTCATTTATACATCAGTTAAATTTTGAAGGGAGAATTTTCGAAATGCCCGTGAAGTTTGCGTTTATTTGCGTTTTGGCCCTGTGACGACCGACCTACCCTGATTTGCCCCTCTGACAACGATTCAAGTTTCCAAAAAAACACTGGCGTCGTTTGGGCCTGAAATATGTTCAATGTGCCCCTACCGGTACCGGTGCCAAATTTCCAGTATGCCCCTGCCGAAAACCGTTGGGTACCACCATCTCTAATTGTATGTTCTCGGCTGTACATTACCCTCCTAGCTCCACAGCTTTCTCAGAGAGAGAGAGAGAGAGAGAGAGAGAGAGAGAGAGAGAGAGAGAGAGAGAGAGAGAGAGAGAGAATTGGCAGCAGTAGAAAGGAGCTGAAGGGGGAAGAGGAGAGGGAGGTGGAAGTAGACGAGGTGGCGGTGGCGGTAACTCCGACAGTTTCGAGGATGTGGTTTGTTGGTCGTGGCGGGGCGTCAATGAGCTAAGCAACCAATGGCACAACTTTGTGCATGCATGCACAAGTGTACATGTGTACACGTGCTGAGAGCGACAGAGGTGAGCACTGAGCAGTGTGGCAAGGCAAGAGCAATAGAGAAGGGTGATTTTCATCCCCCCATGACTGTGCTAAACGAGGTTGTGATAGTGACAATCGTGCCACACATACAGACCGGGAGAGAGAGAGAGAGAGAGAGAGAGAGAGAGAGAGAGAGAGAGAGAGAGAGAGAGAGGCGTGGAAGAAGGGGAGGAACACTCACCTTCGGCAACGTACTCCGAGGACGTCCAAGGCAGCGGCAGGTCGCAGTAGCAGAAGAATGAACTCCACGGTGGATTGCATCGGTGGACAAAACTTGGAGTGAAGTGCTGTTTTTTTGCGCAGCGGCGAAAGGAGTTTGAATTCGAATTCTTACGGCTTTCCCGTTGGAGGGCATCCCCAAGAAAATGCATCCATTGCAAAAGGGCAAATAGAACAGCCACTACGGGAAATGGGACCGATGGTCCGGTAGGGGCATTTCCAAAAGTTGCGCCCCTTATTGACAGGGGCCTGCACGAAAGTTCAGAGGCCCCAAGGGCAGATCAGGCATATCTGTCGTCGGAGGGGCAAAACGTAAATAAATGCAAACTTCAGGGGCATTTTAAAAAATTTTCCAATTTTGAAATATCTCAACATGAAACCCCGTGATTGGGTAGCATTGTCAAGGGCCTCATCACAAGAGATCAATGGGGTTTGGAGTGTCCTCTGAGAGTCAGCAAGTTGTTCCTTCGCCGATTGGTCGAGAAAACTAATTATTTTACTTATTAATTTTAGCAATACGTTAGAGTCTGAAAAGTCTTGATTGGTAACTCCTGTCTTGCCCCTGCAATAAATTTGCTGATCAATAACTGACGGTGCAACAATATTAGCCATGAGCAAGGGTCTTTCGAGCCCCGTTGTTCCTTCAATATAAATTGATTACTTATGTCTCCCCTTTTCTCTAGTGAGATCGACCTGATTGGCTGACCACTAATTAATGTTGCGGGCAGCGGTGCCCGGGCCCTAAGTGAAGGCCGCGTGCTGCACACCGCTGCCACCCTCAAGGAGAGCGTTGCAATTTATTTTATTTTATTTTATTATATTATGGGTCAGTCTCTGATTGGCTGACCACTAATTACTGTTGCGGGCAGCGGTGCCCAGGCCCTAAGTGAAGGCCGCGTGCTGCACACGGCTTCCACGCTCAAGGAGAGCGTTAAGATTTATTTTATTGTATTATATTATGGGTTAGCCTCTGATTGGCTGACCATTAAATAGTGTTGCGGGCAGCGGTGCCCAGACCCTAAGTGAAGGCTGCGTGCTGCACATCGCTGCCACGCTCAAGGAGAGCGTTGCGATTTATTTTATTTTATTATATTATGGGTCAGCCTCTGATTGGCTAACCACTAATTAGTGTTGAGGGCAGCGGTGCCCAGGCCCTAAATGAAGGTCGCGTGCTGCACACCGCTGCCACGCTCAAGGAGAGTGCCAGAAGGCAGTATGCCTGGGAGAATACCCCTTACCGTGTGAGTGTAAAAGAGTAAGAGGTAGGTTCTCTCGAATACAACACACGATTGCTGGGACTGAAAGCTTCCTCGAATAGGCTTTGATAACGATGTGTTCTATTTGGGGGAAACGAAAATGGGCGAGACGCATACAGAGAGAGAGGTGAAGAGGAAAGAGTGAGGAAGGGTGAGTAGAAGAGTATGGCCCAAAAAGTGAGTGATTGAGCAAGACCGCGACAGGGAGAATTTTCAATTTCTGCACAGAGGGCAAGGATCTGGTGATGTATCTCTCCACCTTCTTGCTGCAGGTCCATTCACATTTCGTCATTTGGTGAACAACCTGGCAGACCCACAGAAAGTTCCATGATCTAGTTGCAGATTCATTCTAGCTTCTTCATTGGCGGGTGATCGCATCACAAGGCACAGAAGGCTTGGAATATGGCTATGCATCTTCCCATGTTCTGGCCAAGTTCACTTCAAATGGGCAGCAACATCTGGTCGTGTACTAGCGGGAAATTCATTCCCATCTACACCCTTGCGTGAAGAGTGCATCTGGCCATGTTCAAGCAGGAAGTTCATCTTCATTTTAGAGGGCAGATCTGGCCACGTCTAGGGGGAAAGCTCATACTTATTCAAATACAAGTGGCGAACGCATCTGGCCCGAGAGTAGTGGAGCGAGGGCCTTTTCCGACTCGATCATCTGGGCCCCACAGATGCGGTATTGATCTCTTGACGGTTGAGGGGCATCTTGTTGCTGCGAATCCATTCTGCAACGTCTACGGACATACTCGCAAGAGGTACTCACTCATGGGCGTAATCATAGTCAGACACGAGGCACGACCACGAATGCGGCCAGGTACAATCAAGGATGGGCTGGTAAGAGTACGCCCTGAGTTTTCCCTCAAGTCCCTCATCTGGTCGCAAAAGGATTGTCTGATCGTACCCACCTGGAGCAGAAAGGGATGGCGCTTCCTTGGTGTCATGCATGCATGGAAGGGTTCCCCTCTCGAAAGTTCAATGAGACAATTGAGCACCTCTTCCTTCAATGCCCTGCCTCTATTCTTACATGGCGTGGTTGGGTCAGGATCTCGAAACATTTAGACACTGACAAAGACTGGCCATGGGAATGCAGGGCTCTGCTAACCGGTCACTGGACTGCCTAATCCTCGTCTTTCATAGGTAACTTATTTAGGATTGGGAGGGGAGCGGTACTATGAGCCATTTGGCGACGCAGATGCATCCTTGTACTTGAAAATGCCCACGTGGCAAATGGTGAAACATTGGAAATGATCAAAGACAGGATCGAAACAATAATTAGAGCTCAGTGGAAGAAAACGACACAAGAAATGAGAGCTCTCACAAAAAGAACTGACATTATACAAAAGCTAAAAAACTTCTGCATGGAATGGTTGGGGGGGGCACAGCGGGGACGGATTGCATGGATACAATGGGATGGTTGGCTGTTAGATGGCAACGATCGCCTAGACAAATCTCAGAAGGATTATCGACTGCTTTTTCCTAAATGGACTGAGATCTCCAATGACATCCCACTCCCCCCGGCATTTGAGTTCCCTGATCTCTTCCCCCCATCACACAACACCTTATTCGAACTAAGCTAGTTTGGCAGGGATATTGGGCTGCCCATCCATCACAACCAGGGGGAGATTGGTCAGGAGTGAGAAAGGGAATAGGAGGACTTGGTTTCTACCCCAGTCGTCCCCTGGGGACAGAACCAGCCTCCCCATTCCCCTCGAACAGCCACGCAATCTTCCTGTGGATAATTGTGAATGGATTGAATGGGAGTAGGGGCTGGCAGGTGGAAGTATATTGGTAGCCGATGTAGGGTGAAGTGGTCCCCCCCGGGTTTCAGTACCCCGCTCAGTTAATTTTCTGGTTTCCACTGTGTTGAGATGTACAATGGCCCCACAATGGCCTTCTACTAATCCAGCTAGCCTTTTTGGGCCTTACGTACCTGCGCAGTCAATCCCCTAAGAGACAGGGCAATCAATGCTGGCAGGCCACATAATCATACTCCGCATATGATGTACACATGTTTTGTATATGGGACGCTGGACCCGCTTTCCAGCAGGTGACGCTCCCCACCAATAAATGGAGCCTCCCCCTAGGTGCTAGTGGTGACTGCTCGTACCAGCAGCACTAGCACCGGCAGAGGTTGTTTAAAAAAATAAAAATAAAAAATGGTCGCAAAAGGATTGTGTTTGACGGACCAGTATAGCGCACCGAGCCTTGCTGTACAGCCTGTGTCGTTGTGGTACAGCAGCTCGGGGCCCCGAAGTTTCTGGATTTGCTTGATTTTGATCATCAAGTTACCTCGGCGACATGCTGGTCAGTTAAGTCAATACGGGTTTGCGTGAATACGTGGTCAGGGTGTCAGCACTGAGCACGTCAGTCCACCCACTCCAGGTCAGCTCAGGATGAAGATTATCAGGCAATAAGTCTGGGAATTGCCATCCCATCTCAAGCCGAAGGTAGTACATTGGCCTTGTGGAAGTACATGATCAAAGCAAAAGGAGGGGGATCCTTCACAGATGGGATCTCGGCCGTACGGAAAGCTGGGTGATCAAGGCTCGGGTATAAGTGCGGTGAGCTTAAATTGGACCTACGGTTAGAAAATGCTGTAATTCATCGCACGATCTACGACATGATTTTCCCCGGGCACATATCGCAGACTCAACCAGGCATAAAGATTCTTAAGACTTCGTGGACTCAACTAAGTTTGGGACTCAAGAGAGTGTCGTCTAAGCAAGCAAGTGACTCAGAAAAACTGGCAGACATGCGACCTCAACAAACAACAACTAAGAGAGTATTAAACCCAAGACTGCAGAACCAAAGACTCAGTCTTCGAAACTGAACCAGAATCAATCAAAACTCACAAACTCGAAGCTTAAATGAAGAACAATAGACTTAAACAACAATCAGAGGGTAGGGAACATGAGACAACAATCGTAGAGACAGCAGACACTAGTGGGATACGGAAACAACAAGACACGGAAATGCTCTGCAAAGAGCAGTTCGTCGGTTACAATATGGGGAATGCAAAGATACATTTCAAGCAGGTTTTGACTCGGTTTGAGCAAGTTTCAAAACGAGGGCAACTTCTGTACGGGATTTGAACATAAAGATGAGTTAATAATTATCATTCTTAAAACGCTGCTCGGATCAAAGATCGGACTTCACTGGGATCTTGGGGACTTTGAAACGGATGATCTGATCGTTCTGATCTTTCTTCTGACAAAAATTAAACATAATGAAAAATTAATGCGCGCGCAAGATTTTCTTGGGTACACGGTTTTGGTTCACTGCCACATGCTACTGCAGCACTGTGCTCTATTCGAGCAAGGGAAACGGACGCAGCAGGTAGCAGAGATAGACTCTGCAGACTCAACAGACCCAGTTTCAAACCCAACAAACTTAATCCGGACTCATCGGACTCTGCAGAAGATTAACAGATTTAGCAGACTTTGAACTGTAACTTAGCAGACTCAGCAAAGCAGCAGACTTAGCAAAGCAGCAGACTCAGCTGTGAGCTCGAAGTTACCACCAAACTCAGGAGGCCTAGTTGAAACTCAGTGGACCGCCTTACACTTGCTCAGCAGGCGACTGAGCACGAGCTCAACGGATAGTCGAGCATGGGTGTAGTGGACAGCTGAGCATGGAGTCTGCAGACGCATGAATGAGGACTCGGCGCTTGGCTGCGAGCGGACTCAGCAAGCTCAGTGGGGGCCTAACGACTCAGCAATGGACACGGCAGCAAGCTCAGTACCGACTTAGTGAGCTCAGTGCAGATCCAGTAAACTCAGTACAGACTCAGTGAGCTCAGTGCAGATTCGGTAAACTCAGTACGGATTCAGTGAGCTCAGTGCAGATTCAGCATACTCAGCAGTAGACTCAACATCAGATCCAACAATATACTCGGTAATAAACTCAGTATAAGATTCAGCTACATACTCAGTTATGCACTTCGTGTCAAGCTCAATTTTCCAGTAGACTCAATTTCTCCGCAGACTGTTTCAGAACTCAACAAACTTATTCTGGACATAGCACACTTTTTTTTCAGTTTCAGTAAGTTCAATGCGATCAGTCTCATCTCTTCAAGTTCAATCTAGTTCCAGTAAGTTAAATGAGATCAGTCTCATCTCTTCAAATTCAGTTCAGCTCCAGTAAGTTAAATGAGATCAGTCTCATCTCTTCAAGTTTAGTTCAGTTCCAGTAAGTTCAATGAGATCAGTCTCATCTCTTCAAGTTCAGTTCAGTTCCGGTAAGTTCAGTGAGATCATTTTCAGTTTTGTCTCTTCGAGTTCAATTCAGCTTCAGTGAATTCATTTCAGATTCAAAGAGATCAGATCAGCTTCAATGAATTCATTTCAGATTCAAAGAGATCAGATCAGTATCAGTGAGTTCAATTCTCAGTCTCAGTGAGTCTGGATCAAGTGAAACTCTATCGATGATCTTAATTTACTCTCAGCAGGTCCCATTCTCAGGGGACATAACGCTGGTTACAACGGGCAGTTCCGGTGACAGAAGCGACAGTGTTGGCCGCAGCGGGATGTCCCAATGGTAGCAGCGATGGTGCTGGTCACAGCGGGCAATTTTGGTTACAGCAGCGATAATGATGGCCATAGCGGGGGGTCCCGGTGGTAGCAGCAACGATGCTGGTCACTGCAGGTAATCCCGGAGACATCAGCAATAGCGCTGGACATAGCGGACTCTCCTGGTGACATCAGCAACAGTTATGTCACAACAAGTGTTGTCGGTGATGTCAGTGCACAACAAAACTGATTACAGTGATTAGGTGATAAGTGAGCAACTTTAAGATCAGCGAGTATCTGAGTATAACATACTCAAGGCAAGAGCTTATTGGGCACGACAATCATATGAAAAAGAGCATACTCAAGACTTGAGTACAGTCATCAGATACATACCGCAACAGATCTTCTCAAGACGTACTTGGACGTGGTGTCAGATGCTTTGAGAGATCGGGATTGAGGTTGAAAGTGAGAGGGGAGAGTGAGAGCACAGACACTGAGCACTGACCATGTCCTTGTCATTGTACTCTTGAGATGATACGAACTCTCACTTCTCCCTCATTCATCTTGTCTTTGCCTTGAGTCAGTCAGTCTTGATTATCTTCTCTGGCATTGCATGATGATTGTGTTATTTGTTGATCATGTCACGGTTCTCAACCTCTAAATTAGAATCTTGATACATAAACGGTATATTTAATTTAATTTTATTATTTGCATCATCATTGTTGTTCCGAATCACAATCAAAGATTCCTAAGACCGGGGTCCGGCGAAGATTGCAATTGAAGGGTCTCGCTCGAAGCCGTACGCATACAACAGGAAGGGATTTTGCTTTATTTAAATTTATTTATTCATTACAAGAGCAACACAAAATCCTGCGTGACAGCCTGTTGGCTTTCCGGTCCCCTGAAGAGGCCCGACTGGAAAAAAGTGCGACAACGAGACGGCCGGGATCGTCGGTGCATGAATGGGGACGAGTGATCTGAGTTGAGTGGATGACTGGCCCGGGGCCATGTTGGAATTTGGCGGCGAGTACACCCTCCTTGTTGCGAATGCTTTCTTTAGTGTGAGCTCTCGGCGGTAAAGTCGGACCTTCTTTGCATTTCCCGACCTCAGCGTAACTTTTCCCTCATGGCTTGATATTCTCGCCTGTCTCTTCCTCCCTCCTTCTCTTCTCTCGCTGATATGAATAACTATGCATGATGAGTCAATCTTTTGCTTCTGATGGAATGAGCATTTGTGAATGTGTGCTCGGAAGAACTTCTTCCGGAACTCTTCCATTAGTTTCCTGGGTAATCCCCGGACCTACTGAGATTTGATCGCCTTGTCTTGTGAACGGTAGATGCGTGTGTAGCGACCATCAGCGATCTAAAGGGATTGTGATTACTTGCCTTTGACACGACAGGGCAGGGGTATTGCATGTCTGCCGTTTTCGCACCTTCCACAGTGAATGTATGCATATGGGGTGGAAATGATCGAGCACGGAACTCGTCTTGATTAGGATACTGGCCGGACGGATCGGTGATAAGCTATGTTGCACGCCCGGCCGCGGCCGGGGGGTCTGAATCGGCCGCCGCCTCGGCCGATGGCCGATGGCCGGATCCACTCGGTTCGGCCTAGGCCGACCAGCCGAGTTGCGTGCAGGATTTTTATTTTTTTTCTAACGCATGAAAAAATATATATATATGGGCGTGTAGAGCTCAAAAAACCCTACACGCCCATATTTTTTTTGCGGGCATTGTCGTTTTCTATTGCGTAACAAAAAATAAAAACAGAAAAAAGAAAAAGAAAAAAAAATACCGCTTTGAAACCCCGCGCAAGT
>BFEA01000472.1:365944-389655 GCA_003427395.1 Chara braunii | reverse complement strand
TTTTTTTTTTTTTTTTTTTTTTTTAAATGCAGCGATCGGGGGCTGGCTTGCCAGACCCCCGAAAGTCACGGCACGTTAACGGCCGCGACTTCTAAAAAACAACGAGGAGGTACTGGTGGTTAAAGGCGTGTATGCTGATGTGGAGGTGGCTTGTCGTGGTCGGCGGCAGGTTCGACCGCGGTGCCATGAGATCTTAGAGGTGGCTATTTTAAAATTTATTTGGAGGAACTTGGAGTCACATAATACGCAACTCGTTATGGTATTTTGATTGCCCATATGGCGATGGCTTTGGCGTAGTGAGCGATTTGCGCGACAGTTGCAAGGGGAGCATAGCCCCACGTGTGAAAGGTGTCGGGGTTCAAAAGTTGAAGGTACAATAGTAGGCCAAGAAGTGGCCTTGGGGCATTGTGGTAGCGTCGTGTCACAGTGACGTGCAACACCAGTTTATATTGAAGTTTGCAATAATCTATTTCATCCCTAGGCCGAGCACTATTGGTTATAGTATTCGACTTTCATGCAGCAGGTTCGACGATCGAGGCCAACATTCAACAACGAGGGAGCAGCAAACGAGTTTGAAGAAACCAAGAGGTTAAGGGTCCGGTGAGGCTATCGTTCGTGGTCTTGTCGTCGGCCCAACCCGTGGGACCGACTGGGGGAACAGAGGGGGTGCCAATGGTTCCCCTCTCCCTCGGTATAGTCTCAAATTTTCCCTTTTTTTCAAAAAAAAAAATTCTTCCCTCTATGTTGAGTCTCGGTGCTGGTATTGGAACCGATCCTAGGAGTAATGGGGTTAACTCAACTGGTACACCTCTGGACTATTGAAATACACACTTGAGCTCGATCTGCATTTGAAGCAAATGAGTAACATACTGCAGTTTTGAATTTCCCAGGTCGGGCAGTGTTAATATCGTGAGGTCGTGCCACTAGGTTGGTCATTCGAGACTTTTGTTTAAGGTTGGGGTGATTCATAATAGATTGGCATGGCCCCTGCGATCGGTTCCAGGACATGCAGAAGAACCAACTCACCTAGCTCAGTTAGTACGCCTACGAACTGTAAAATTCAAACCCAAGTTCAAATCGAGATGCAATCAAATTATAAAATCATTTTGAATGACTTGGGGCCGACTAGTACCCAGGATAGTACCAAGGTCGTGGTCAAGTCGTTGTCCCTCATGGCATCCGTTAAAATTGGAACGATACAAAGAAAATTAGCATGACCCCTGCGCAAGGATGAAACTTATAAATCAAGAACATACTTTTTCCTTTCTTTTTTTCATATTAGCATTGTGGTCGGGAGGACTGTAATCGTACAGGGCGGCAGACAACGACTCAGATGGCAAAGTACCTTTTCACACTTCCTCACTTGCGGCTAAAGGTTGTCAACACTGCTTGTCACGATAGTAGTCAGCATCCTCGTTTATCGTTGTCGCCACTCGTTTTGATAAGCGTCATCACGACTTCCCTAGGAATCCTGACAGTAGTCCTCGTGCCGGTCGTCGAAGATGATCGACTTGATCGTGATCGTCTCCATTGGAGCAATCCGTGTCATGGTGGTGTCGTTCCGCTTGTCATTAAATCTCAACTCTGTTCTTCTTTATTGTGTTCTCGATCGTTTCATTACTCTTACACACCCTTGGGGATTGCCTCAGACTTCAATGGGAATACATGAATCTACCTGAGGTGTCGACTAGATGCATTGAGTGGAGAGAGGTAGATAAAAGATGCACGAGAGAGATTATGAAGGGAGAAAAGGAGAAGAGATAACCTGGGAGCGGCGTGAGGGAGCAATGTGAAAGTGGCGATGTATCTTCCCATGTTTAAGCAGAAGATTCACTCTCACATTTCGCGCAGGTATTATAGCAGACAGCGTAGCGTAGACAGTGTGGTGAAGATAGTGTGATGCAGGTAGCGGGGTAGGTGCTCGTAAGGGCGCATGAGAGAGAGAGAGAGAAGATTTCACCTACATCCACGTGGTAGTCATCTTTGTGACACTTCTGTTCTTGGGAGTTGCACGTTGTCGAGTGCATCAGTCCCTCGGGGGGACCCTCTCGGCCGCGTCACGCAAGATTTTTGTTGGACTTCTTATTCGCAACGGAGCTTTCGTCGTTCCAGCCGAGTGCGCCATCCATAGTAGATTCCATACCTCTCGCAAACCCCCACGACATAATAGGGTCACGCAAGGTACAACTTACCTCTGCCCAAGGGGTTGTCACCACCGTTGGACGGGCGTATCCCCGCCGAGCTACTGAACCACGTGCGAAAGCTACTTAGTTTCAATCGCAGAGGTGAACTAACCAAGGGTGTTTCTCGTACACTATAGCAAAGGAGGTACAGGCGGTTGCACGCCACTACCGGACCCGTATGGGAACCGGCGCAATGGGGGGCTAATGTCCCAAGCGCGACTCGTCGCCGGTCGACTAGGACGCATCGTTCTTATCACGCATTACACCACGCCAATATGAAGAATCAAGTTACCCACACAAACACTCCTGGTCCCTTTATGTATCCAAACCATAACTTTTCCGACACAAGAATCAGTTAGGCATCGCGCGCTGAACTTGGAGTAAATACCGCGCACCCGCAGGAGCCCTTGTATCGACTAGCCATGCATAAGTATGCAAGCAGTCGCAGTAATGATGTACTATGTAGTACCCATAATCGTGTGGCCCTCAATGGTCTCGAAGGTCACTTTCGACACTCAAGTGTCAGCTAACACTCGCCCAGAGAGGTTAATCTCTCGACGTTACACAACCGCTAAGGCGGTTGAGAGTTCTACCCTCTTCTGCACCCTCTGGAGAGTGGGTGGTGGACGGGATCCGACCCTTTGTGGCAGTCAACGCTTATGGCCCTAGAGACAAGCTTCATCATCCAGAATCGGAAAAGAGGCCAAGGAGTTTGACTTTGACGGCCGCCACGGACTTCAACGTCAAACTATAAAAATTAACAAGCAAAATCACTCAGTAAATAAATAAGCATCCCAACACCCAGATTATATCATAACTCCAAATAAAATGAGGAAAAATAAGTGCATCAGCTATGTAGGTCGTGCGGCACATGGTTGTCATTCTCATTGCTTCCAAGGTAAGGTTCGTATACCAAGTTCCAAATACTAACCTGCATAAATACAGACATGTACGAAAGTCACATTGCCATACACCAATGTGGTCAACTTTATTGTTTCTTATAAGTTACACTACGCCTCACACACTCAAGCCCCAACCATTGTCAAACTTTCCAGAAAAACCCATCGATTTTTTATAATGACTATTAAAAGAAATATGGTTAAAAATTTCAAAGAAACACATTAAATGTTAAGACTAAGGCATCAAGTTGAGGTACAGATGTAAGCAAAGTTGTGTCGTGAGCTGATGAATCTGCAATCAACCAACCGACCTATTATCTAAAGATAACAGAAGACGATCATTGTAGGATCTAACTAAAATTAATCAGATCTTGAATCGAAAAGGCCAAGAAAGACATGTTAACACAACACAAACCAAATTCCAAAACTAAATATTAAGTGTATGAAGATCAACCTCCCATATCACATCTCATTTAAATTCTTATAAAACTAACACTTAAATTTATTTCTCAATAAACAATAGAGAATAAAAAAAAATTTGGTAACATCTTCCCTATACAGGCGGAATTGCCAAAACTTTTCCCATCAAAATATAATATAACTCTTCAAATTTTGACAGCGCTTCCCGTAGGAAAAATATTTTTTCATAATTTATAGTATTATACAAAGTTAAGTACAAGACTCAAAATAATTCTGACTTCACGAAGTCAAATTTTGTCCAACTCCCAGAGTTAGTAAAAATTTTGGTAGCACTTCCCTTCTAAAAGTAGGTTTCCCATATTTTTACTAAGCCAGATATGAATTTAGACAAAACTTAAAATTTGTAAAAAAAAAATTGACTAACTCTTTAGATTTGCAGAAATTTCGAAGAACTTCTCTTAATAAAAGTAGTTTTTCAAAATTTATACAAAGCCAAGTATGAGAAAATAAACTTATTCCAAAAATTTAACTAACTCCTATGAAAAATAAACTCAACTCAGAAAATGTAGGAATTGACCTAACTCCTATAGCTCCAGCACGTAGCGAGCATCTAAAGCAACTTCTTATCAAAATTGGCAGTCGGACTACGTAGTGCTCACACTCAATCACCTGCAAGTCCATACCACAATGAGTAATTTCACATAAGATAGTTCATTAAACCTCATATAATTATAATTTTGTCAATCTTGCATATGACATTAAGCGTAGAAACAATGCCTAACATGCCTTAGATTATACACGAACAAGTTATACAACTTCCCTCTTCATTGGGCATGCGACTAAGCCATTCAACTCAGAAACCCTGTTTAGCCGCCCTGAACTGTTTAAATATCCAAATTTTAATAACTTTTTGACTTGTCTTCAAAATAAAATAATATGTGCGGGGAACTGAGCCATTCAATTTAGAAACAATGTTCAACTTGCCCAAGTTGCTTCCAATTATACTATTTATTTTTCCTTCTCTTCTTAGTGATATGACTTAAGGTTGAACCATTCAACTTATAAGCAATGTTCAACCGTCTGTTCACATGCGAATATAAATAAAATACTCTCAAATTACACTCGTTTTTACTTTGTGAGTGGTTTCAGGCGAAACCATTTAGCTTGAAAACAATGTTTAGCCTGTCACAAAAAATCCTCGCTGATAATAAAACTAGAGATTGAATCATTCAACTGAGAAACAATATCAAGTTTATCATAAGTCGCTCAAAGTATAAAGTTGAACCTTTGAATCCAACTTCAGTTAGAAACCCAAAAGAAACAGGTAGACCAAACCATTCAGCTCAGAAACAATGTTTGGTCTTGAAGATCAGGGAAGCAAACCCTCAAAAAATAAAAACAACAACCATACCATTCAGCTTAGATTCAATATCTGGTCCTTAAGAAAAAAGTCAATAAACATAGCACTGCGTCATTCTGATTAGAAACAATGTTCAACCTTAGGTTGACCCGGTGAAACACATGCAAAACTGTTTTCCTCCCACCTTCCCCCATTTCATCCCTTAGTCTGTTTTCAGTCAAAAATAAAATGAGACTGAATTTTTACGCATGCGTTGCTTCCAATTAATTTGAACTGGGGGAAGCAGTGAGGCTTGATCCTTGAGCGAGGTTCGAGGAGTTGAGATGCTATCCTTTCTAAAGAGGATTACACTGCCCCCTCGCCACAGTACACTTCAGTCAAAGCTAGGGGAGTAAAATGTGGTACTTTCGTTGGTAGTATGTCTGAGAGTGTTAATTGTTAGTGGCCTTATCTCTGATCATAACGTGTCTATCATATGAAATGTCTGTGGATATATGCTTATTGAAGTATTTGTATGTGCTTTGGATAACTGACTAGTTTGTACATAATGCGTTTGGTGGTTATAAGAATTGTTGATGATAGTTATTAAGGTGATATATCATTTTTTTTCATAAATAAATATTATTGTTAATTTTGATATCTATGAATGCACTTTTACTATGATACATTACCGTTATTAAAACACTAGAAAACGATGCATTTTAGTGAAAGATAATTTGAGGCTAAGTACTTAGATATAGAGATTGTAAAACGCAATTGTGAGCGTAATAACGAAAGACATATGCTGGACATTTTTTTTGTGATGGGAAGAACCCAGACCAGAACGAAGGCAACTCAGGATGCCTTTTGCTAAGGAAGATCCCAATATAACCTTACCTGTTAAAAGAGGAGATGACCTTGAGGTATCCTTGCCCAGGCAAGTCAAGGAAGGAGAATATATCTCTTCCTGGTGGGGTGCATCGATAGACAAGGGTATTTTTCGTCTGGATTGAGTCTGGGCTTTGATGATGACCGGGAGTGTGTGATCGTGAAGGTGACCCTATACACCCCACCATCATTTTCGGTCTTACCTGGGATTGAGTTGACACTCGGGTATGGAAGCCTGCTCGCAAAACCTTTAGGGATAGCTGAGGGAGCTGTAACAAAATGGGCAAGAGGCAGAGTCTTTGAAGGAGAGGAGTGAGTGGAGACTTGTATAGAGATCAAACGTGCCGAAGAGTTTGTACTTTCTTCTGTCCCATTGAGAGTTGTCTTGTCTGAGTTCCTAACATAAAAGTGTTTTTGGGGACAGACAAGGGTAGGGGCCGCAACAGAGGCCGCAGTGAGGGTGCGAGAATGGGGATATGCAAGGTATACGTGCGAGTTGGTGTATGGCCTGTATTTGGATCAAAAATTCTTACCCCATGTCCAAGGACTAAGGAACTTGGTTAATGTTGTTGATGCTTATGCGAACTCCCACGATCCAGATGAAAGGGTTGTAGGTTGGGATGAAGTTCGAGCTATAGCAGGCCGATAGAAGGACACCCTTGTACTTTGTCAAGACTTGTGTATAAGCATGGGCGAAAGAGTTAGAGTAGCAGGCTAGCCGGCTGTGTGATTTTAATCCCATGTTTTGATCAGCAGGGGAACCTGACAATAAACGAAGAGGGTATCATAATAATGGTCCGGTAAGACAGCCTGAGTTGCAGGCGGAAGGAACCCCTATAAAATGGTTGTATATGTAGAGTACGTTAGGACTGTCTCTAATCGAGTTACTGGAATGTTTCCAATGGATGGAGCAAGGAGTGGTTTTAAGGACATTGTTATGAAGGTTTATTCCATTGGTCCTATCGTTGAGAGGAGAAAGGATGAGACCTACTTCTTGTCTAGGTCGAGGTGGTTGTACATATGCAAGAAGTATGAGAGGCTTAGGAGGAGACCTCTGCGTGTGTGAGGTAGACTCCCTAACCTGTAAATGTAGTATGTGAGACTTGTGTATGATTGATTCGTTGTGTTGCTTGGCTACTTAGATATGTCTTGAATTACTTAGATCCCTGCGATTTGAGGGATACGATTACGCCTTGATTAAGACTGTTTCAGTTTTAGCTCTGGTCAGAGAGGGCACAATCTTTGTGTGTGATACTGGTACCAGTTTGAGTTGAGATTGTTCAACTCTGTGTGTATATATGTAATTCAAGACCATATTTGGTTCGCTTTTTGAGTTGGGTTATTAACCTCTGAGTGTATATTGAAGTTGAGATTTTATTTAAGATTATTCCCCTGTATATGACGATCACAATCACTCTCACATGTGTGGTTTTATCATGATGTATGATGTTTTTGTCTGAGAGATGTATGAGAAACATCTCGTGTAATGTGTATTTTGAGAATGTGAATACATGTGAACTGTCTACTCTTCGGTATACTTGTGCGGTCTGCCCATGGGCAAGTGATAGGGTCGGGTATAAGGAGAGGGAGTGCGGTCTGTTGTGTGAAAGATGTGAAAATCCTAAGGGATTTATGAGTCTTTGAGACTCGAATGCTTACCATGTCGATAGTTTATTCATTGAGTTGTGATGAGGACCCATAAGTCGGTCTTTCAGTTTGAGTTGTTTTATGGTAGAGACGCCTTTTGTGGGAAGGTAGTCTTTCAGTCTTTTGCTTATTTGGAAGACTCATCTTCAGAGAGGGAAAATATGTTAAAGAAATGTCGCATAAGAATTTATCCTAGAAAGAGAAGGGATGATAGGGAGACCTATTGAGTGAGACCACCTTCATATGAAAGGTGGTTAATATATTTAATGGCATTGAAAAATGATTTTGAATGATAAAGTCTGACGAGAAGGACCACGTTTTGTTTGGTCATTGGTATAATTTTGGAGGTCGCAAAAGTGATTTATTTGAGAGATGTCGCTGAGAGGTGACCTTCTTGCTCTGATCAAGTAGGGAGGTCACGACCTTGTGAATCTGTCGGTGATTTTGTTTTGTGAATGTGTAGAGGTTGCCGTGTTTCTCTATGTTGTCCTATAGAGGACTGGTAAATATCTTTTATGTGTGACAGACCTTTGCGTAGTCCCGCAATAGGCTTGTTTTGTTGCGACACGCCGTCCAACCACTTGTGAATGAGAATACCAAGCTAACAGGAAAGTTTAGCATCACTAGGGCGCAACCCCTCGTATCGGTTGTTGGTCGGTATAACCTGAACAACGGGTCTGCGTCTTGCCAAGGGAGTAAAGACTTAAAGGGGTGTGGCCACCTAGGAGGGTTTTACTCCTGCGGGAAGGTGTGGGATAGGAGTCGAGTCGAGTTTTTTTGAGTCCTGATTGAATGCTTATCAGGAGAAAGCCTATCGTAGTGCAACCTGCGAGGGCACTACCGCTAAAATAACAACGTGGTGGGTCGTAGATCTGGCTCGATCACCCAGACTATGGTGGGTCAGGATGGAGACCTGACCTTCTTGTACTAGACTGCAGGAAGAGTTTATGATGAGATTTGTGTATATATATATATATATATGTTTGATTATGAGGATTGTTGGGAGGAAGGCGCGAGTGCTTTCAAAGGTCTCGGTTAGGGCCCGCGTTCCTAGTTATGGCCCTGCTTGCAGGGTAGAAACCAGGGACACCTAACGAGAAGTCGACGTTTGTCTAGGACAAAGGGGAGAGGACAGTTGAGGAATCCATTAAGACTTGTGCTGTAGTATAATGATGAGTATCCCACCGTCCTAGTGTCAGGACGATGGAGGCCCAGGTTGGAATCCTGGCAGCATAAAGTTGTGTTTGGAATGGATTGATGGAGACCTCGAACCTGAGTCTGTCAGCTGATCGGATTGGTTCCTTTCTCGTCAGCATTTCAAGTTTTGGATGGATTTATAGTTTTTCGATCTTGCAAAGCGACGGGGACGTCGCTTAATATGGTCCGGTAAGCTGTCGGTGCGAATACCCTTACAAAAGTATCCGCCCTGGTTTTTGCAAACAATAGGAAATAAGTTTGGTTTAAAGTTTCAGGTATACCGCGCGAGGCGCGGCTGCGTCTGTAGTGTAGGTTGACTGGATGGTTGACTAAAATAGAGAGTGTGTGGGCGCGCAGACTTGAGGCGCGCGTGATTTTAATGTGTTGATCTTTTGAAGAGTCGGCGTGATCACCGGCCAGGTTTTTATTTCTGATTAAGTTAGGATCAAAAAGGTTTTGTCATCTGATTGAAGTGCTTGCCTGTGATCTGTGCGTACGTACGGAGGACGACATCAACAACAATCTGACTTTTGTAAATGTTTCGGTGAACCTGCACTTCGCGCAATATTGGTTTATCTAGATGTCCGTCAAGAGTGAGACCCAACCTTGGGCCTAGCACTATTGGTTTCAACGTCAGACTTTCAACATGGAGATTCACGGGTTGAAGCCGTAGGGCAGCGTCGTGGGAGCATTGGAGCCACGTGAAGGAACCGTGGGGTTGAGGGCCCGGCGGGGCTATCCCCCTAAACTTTGTCGTCAGCAGTGTCGGAACACAGCCGATTTTTTTTCCCTTTTCTCATTTACCATTTTCTGACGATTAAAAGCTTCCAAATGTTTTTATTATTTATTGTAATATTATTCTCTTTTGGTTATTTGGCTCTAGCATTCCTTGGCTCTCGTATCTCTGCGCTTCGGGCTGAAAACTGCGATGTATCTCCCTCGATGTACTGGGAGATTTATTTTGACGCTGGGCAGCCTTTCCGTACGAGTGGCGTGCCGCCGGCCGCAGAGAGAGAGAGAGAGAGAGAGAGAGAGAGAGAGAGAGAGAGAGAGAGAGAGAGAGAGAGAGGACGCTCATCTGGAACGTGGGCGATGTCGGATGAACTGAAGATCAAGCAGTGAGACTTGGACGGTGTGACTAGCTCAGTGCAGAAAGTGGCTAATGTAGAGTGACCCGGTGACTGTATGGTGCGGTTGTCTCATGGGCTTCGGCTCGATCTCCTACTGTCAACCATCCGTGATTGCTATTGCGTTATATGTGCTCGTAATTGCCATCTTGATGGTCACTGATTGACTGAGGCTCTATCTGTATCTGCGCGGCAGTCCCACCTAAATGCACTGTGATTTTAGTTGATAGTATACCTGCCTACATTTGAGGGAACGAGTAGTGAAGAGATGGTGAACGAAAATGAACGAGAAGGAGAGCATCGAACAGGGTTGGGAAGAAGGAGTTAACGAAAGCATACGTACCTGATTAAGTTCCAGAGGGAGGGAGATTCCTTCCTGTTTGACCCATACATGGTTATTCCTGGCTAACAGGAGCAGCCAATTGGTCGTGGTTCTGCGGTACGTGTAAATAGAGGGCTGCTGGGCCATACATTGAGTACCGTACACCGCTGTGGAACTGCGTCTGCAGAAGATTATCTGGTAATAATGGGCAGCGGCGACACAGCTGAAAATTTGTTTGGTGGCTAGTGCGCTGTTCACTCTGTCAGCAAGAGCACGAAGGAGGTGAGTTGCGGGTCTGCAGAGTCACCTGCAGAGCGATGCGCTATTCATCTTATTATGCAGGGCAGACACGGATCCAGATGCACGATTGCAGACCTACTTATCGACTGAAGTGGTATACGTCCTGCCAAATGTGCTAAGTGGAGGCAGGGCGCAGGATTATGAGGCCTACCCGTAGCTAACAGCCTTGGAATTACGGACGTATGGGAAGCGGTCGAGTTCATTGAAGATGATATGGGCGCAAATTGGAGAGATGCTGGAAACTCAACAGCTGGCCGCCTGACTTCTGATGGACCAAGTTGCTGCAAGGTTTTGGCCGCCATTGCGGGGCCCTCAGGAGCATGAAGATAACAAGGCGCTCTACGTGGAGTTGAGTTGTCCCCCTCTTGTATCTCGAGTGTCTGAAACCCCTCTTTCTGACTCTCTTACTCTAAGTCTAGTCTTGTTTTGAGGGGAAGGCGGCAGGGCGGCAGGCGGGGTTGCAACCCGTAGGACTGCAGCAAGACTCTGTGGGGATTCAACCCACCGATTGCGGGAGCTCTGCCGAAACTCAGGAGGAGTTCTGGAGGCAGGGAACTGAAAGGTAACCATTACTCTTCCTCTATAAGCCCAGATTATAACCCTTAACTGCACCCCTTTGCTATGTTTTGACTGAGTATACTGCATGCCCCTTTACTTTGACTTTCAGTTTGACTTTCAGGACACAAACTAGATTAAATAAAGGAGTGTATGTACAACTTCAATGTCAGTTTCAGTTTTATTGTTTGACTGAAAGCAGATTGTGGGATTGCATCTGGGGGAAAGGTGGGAGGAAGACAGTATTGCATGTTTGACTGGGTCAACCAAAGGCTGGGAAAGTCTCCATAAGATTGGAGGGTCCAGTGCTATGTTTATTTTTGAGTTGCCTAGAAGACCAGACATGTTCTCATAAGTTTGGGTGGTCTGGTTGCTCTGATTTGTGAGGGCTGACTGTGAATGACTTTTCAGGGACGAAGCATGTTCCATAAGTTTGGGTGGTTTGGTCGCCTTGTTTACTCTGTTTTTTTGTCAGTTTCTTTAGTTCATGAACGAGGAAGTCTGAGCATGTTCCATAAGTTTGGGTGGTTCAACTTCTTCCTGCTTTTGCTTTGAGAGAAATGAATCAGGCTGAGGACCAAGACCTGTTTCATAAGTTTGGGTGGTCTTGGTCCGACGCCACGCACATGCTGGAACCAGAAGGCTATAACTTGACTATATTTTATTACTATTCTATCTATGAACATGCTAGTCAGACAGGGTTTCATAAGTTTGGGTGGTCTGACCTATAGCTTAACACCAAGTGACGAAAGTACTAATTAAGAATAAACTTGTGTTACGAAGGGGCAGACTGAATCTTGAGCTAAAAATGATCGGTTCAGTTATATGCTACCTCAAAAGACTAAGTGCAGACAATTATATAAAGTTGGGATATTTAAACAGTTCAGGGCGACTAGGGTGGCCTAGTCATATGCTCAAAGAAGAGAAAAATTGTTTTGCCCTGTGTTTGTGTATACTCAATGGTTGAGCTAGACATGTTTCATAAGTTTGGGTGGTCTAGCTTTATGCCCTATGTAAATTGGGTATAAAGGGATAAATCATTGAGAGACCGGGAACTATTGTTTGACAAGTTGACTTTGGGATGGTGAGAGTATTTACTTTTGCGGTTTTGCCTGCATGAGACTGAGTGTGACTACTACTTAGTCTCAGTTTCAGTTGATAGGTAGTTGCTTTAATTGCTCGCCACGTGCTAGAGTCATAGGAGTTAGTTTCAATTCCTGCATTTTCTGAGCTAAGTTTTTTTTACTTAGATCGATTTCTACATTTTCTATAATCTTTTGTTATACTTGGCCTTTGATAAATTTTGATAAGTTACTTTCTCTATGGGAAGCGCTGCTGAAATTTCTAAAAAACCAAGGAGTTAGTCATATTTTTTCTTTTCAAAGTTCAACTTGTCTGACTTTTGTATATGACTTAGTAAAAATTTGGAGAGTCTTCTTTTCTAAAGGGAATGTTGTCCGAATTTTTGCTAATTCAGGGAGTCAGACAAAATTGGACCTTGAGAAGTCAAAGTCATTCCTATATTTTGAACTTAGTTTTGTATAAATCTTGGAATAGCGCTTTCTCTACGGGAAGTACTGTCGAAATTTATACAAATCTAAAGGGCAGTTGAACTTTGTCTTGAAGTCAAACTCAAGTTTAACTTCTGAGTTTTTATCGGACTTAGTATAAATCTGGGAAGCCTACCTTTCTAAAGGAGATGTTGCCCAAATTTTTACTAATTCAGGGAGTTAGACAAAATTTGACTTTTTATAATTAAAGTTTGAATTTTTTTTTTATATTTGGGTTATTATAAATTTTGTGAAGGCACTTTGCCTACGGGAAGCGCTACCAAAATTTTCCTTCGTTTAAAGAAGTTAGATTATATTTTTTACAGGTGGCAATCCTGGAAAATTCACTCTGTATAGAGGAGATTCTGTAAGGGTTTACCTTTCTTTTGGCACTTGCTTAGAGGTAGACTTAGGCATAGTTAAATAGAATGATTTTGAGCAAGATTGTGATATGGATATTATTCTCCATGGACTTATAGATTTAGCTTGGGGATTGACATGTCTTGTGTTACAGGTCTTCTTGATCGATTGATTCAGGATTTAAGTTAGATTCAGCTTGATCCTACGATGATCATCTTCTGTTATTACTTATAACAGGTCGGCTGCCGATTCGTCGGTTTACTATTCAATTTCAATCCACGCATGTCACTCGACCTAAAGGCTTTAGCCTTGTGACTTGAACTGTTTTGTTGTGTTTTTGCCCGGACTTTATTTGAATGGTCAGTTAAAGAAAAGTACTGAGTATTTTATTTTGAGGAGTTGCACAAGAGTGAGGCTTGGCTAAAGCAATGGGTGTGAGTACAAAGAATGGTTGAAGTTGCCCCCGTGTAGTGCATTGACTTTTTGATTGAATCTTTGATTTGATTGCAGATATGTTTGATGATTCGGACTTTGGATTTGGCTGCCTGCGCTCACATACATATATATATATATATATGGCTGAGAGGAGTCTCACTGTGATTGTGAGAGGTGATCGTCACATATTTATAACCTTCTATATATGTGAATATATATGTCTTGAGTGTTTCGTGCGGTCTACTGTGACCACGCGTAAGGGTTAAACAGGTTGTATGTTTGAGAAGAGAGGGAGATCCTCTTTTATCCTTTGCTTTTTAGAGTTTCTATGGTTGGACGTTGTAGTCCGTCACAACCGTCAAGGTCAAACCCCTTGATTTATTTCCACGCCCTAGATGATGGAGTTGAGCAATAAGAGACGATTGCCACCACATGTATGAACCTGTGTACCACCCACACTCCGCAGGATGCAGAAGAGGGTGTGGTTCTCAACCGCACTTGGCGGTTGTCCAGCGTCGAGAGATCATTCCCTCAAGACGCTTGTCAGCTGACACTTGAGAGTGTCGAACGCGACCCTCGAGATTAACGAGGATCGCATGAGTATGGGTACTACATAGTACGCCATCATTGCGACCACTTGCGTACGCTAGCATTGCGAGTCGATATGATTTAGCCCTGAGTCCGCACGGTTTTATACTAAGATTCGCTCGTGACGCCTGTCCAATTTCCGCATCGGAGAGTTATGGGATGGCTACTACGGGACCAGGAATGTTGTAGCGTTGTTTGTTTTGCGTCGTTCTGTATATGTGCGTGTGCGTGTGTATTTTTTTTATTTTTATGTTTTCTATAGTGGTGTGCGCGTGGCGTGTGGGATACGTCCTAGTCGACCGGCGACGAGTCGAGCTTGGGACCTCAGCCCCCCAAGATGCGGATTCGCGTGCGGGTCCGATAGAGGCATAATACCGCGCGTACCCCTTATGCTACAGCGTACGAGAAACGCCCTCAGCTGGTCCACCTCTACGACTGCACTTGATTAACTTTCGTATTGTGGACTGGTAGCTCTAGGGGGATACGCCCACCGAAGGGAGGTGACAGCTCTCGCAAGGTGGAGGTAAGTCGTGCCTCGCATAGACCTTATCCTGTCGTAGGGGCTCGCGAGAAGTATGGCTGGCGCACTCGGCCGGAGCGGCTTGCGGAAGCTCCATGTGTATTTGAGACGAGGATTAAGACCAACTCCAGCGTGACGTGGTCGGGAGGGTCCCGTGCTGCCTTGTGCGGTGCCGGACCGATGCGCTCGACATCGTCCTGGAGGACATTGGGTTGATTGGTCGGTTTGCGTTGTCGAGCACATCGGCCACAACCTTTTCTCGCAAAGAGGCGGGGGCCCTCCCGACCATGTCACGCAGGAGTTAAACAAAAAACAAAACAAAAAGACAATTTGGGGACGACGCATAAATAATTCCATGAACTGCCGATACGGCCTCGGTCGTGTCGTCCCTTTGCTGCTCTAGTCGGTTGCGCCAACTGTACATTCCGCGGTCCCCTACGACATGATATGTTTCCCCGGGGCATAAACTTTTTTCCCTAAGGGGCTGTCACCACCCTTAGGGGCATATCCCCACCGAGCTACTGACCCACATGTGAAAGTTTTTACATGCAATCGCAGAGGTGAGTCAGCCGAGGGCGTTTGCTCGCTCGCTGTAGTATAAGTACACGCGATTGAAACGCTTATCGAACACGTACGTTGCTCGTCACTTAGGGCGTTAATCTCCTAAGGATGAAATGTACGCCGGTCGACTAACGCGGTCTCAATCAAGCATGAAAACCACAATTTAACCCTAGTCTCATACATACAATACTCACATAAATATACATATATATATATAACTTATCAAGGTACGGTCAAACATGCCCTCCATAAAGCAATATATATATATATATATCGTCACAAATATAACTCCCCGGTAAACCGTAGGCAGAGAGAGAGAAGAGGATAACAAACGAGGGGCTCTGACAAATTGTATATATATATATATATGCCTACGGTTTACCGGGCAGTTCTATTTGACGATATATATATATATATATATATATATATATATATATATATATATATATATATATATATATATATATATATATATATATATATATATATATATATATATATATATATATATATATATATATATATATATATATATATATATATATATATATATATATATATATATATATCATCATCTCAGTCAATCATTTCAACAATCATCGCTGTGAAACTACAGCACAATTTTTAATATAATTGATTTGGTCTGATGAAAAGATCATGCTAATATAATTCCTCTTTGTCATTGATGTCATCTCAAAACAACAAAAAACTTTCTTGTTAAAACTTAAAAACATATAGAAAAAATATCTTCAATCCTTTAAATTGACATCTATAGTCAGATTTTTTCATGTCTGATTTCAGGATCACGTTTCAGGTTGCCTTGTAAGACGTAACTTAAAGTTTTCCCTATTTGTTTCCTGCAAAAACATCTAAAGTTAATTTCATACCAATAAAACGTACTTGTTTACTCTTCCTTTCTTATGTATTTACCCCTTAATGTCAATACATGATAGTGAAATCATGGGGGTAGTCCGAATACTATCCATCCGCTGACCCTACCTACATGAAGTGTTTTTGTTTTTGTTTTTGTTTAGATACTACCTCGTGAAGTCATAAGTTATATGACTCCCTCAACGAGATTAATTTACGCGAGGTGTTCTTCTGAAAATCAAGTTAAGTTTCCAGAAAACGGTGTCCAGCCTTGGTAAATTTGTCGTCCTCTACGTGCCTGAGCCTCCAACAGATCCAATCACGTAAGCTCGCTGTCGTTGAATACCAGGGTCGTCATCCGTCCACCTCACATTCTCTAACAATTTGAGTACCATAGAGGGAGACCATCCACGAGGCTAGTCTCCACACTATGACTCGAAGAGGCTGACTCAGTCCAAATAAGTGTCGGGTCTCGTTGTTACGGATCCAGACGACATCGAAACGGCTACCGGACGAGGTGATCTTCATACTCACAATGACTCGAGAGAGACATTAAAATTACTCGCGCGGTGGAAATACAGGGTGTAACCATAAAACTCCTCAAAAGTTAGAGCCGTATTGGCCCAGAAATCCGCGCAAGTGGTAGGGAAAAACCCCTCGTCGTTTCAGAGTATCCCGATGAAACCGCTCCACTTGGTAGGAGTGTCATCTCGAACCCGCAAAAGTCGTTCCGCTCCTCTGATTATATCGTCCTCATGTGTGTCACAAACAAGAAGATATCTCTCCATGGTAAAATCATGTCATCCACCGTTCATTTGCTCACAAGAAAAACACAACTAAGAGTTGATCAGCGAAAACAATCGTCGCTCCTCACGCTCGAAATCTGCCACAGCGAAAATAATCCGTCTGAAGCGTCGAAATATGCCCAATAGAGTCCGACGATACTGGTGGACATAATCGAAGGGTCCATGCTGCTCGTTGAAACGTAGCAGAATAACTAAGAAGAACCATTTCACTTCAGGAACATTCTCAACATATCGCCGTGATCCTTCGTTGTGTCGAACCGTCAGATATGCACCGTTGAAGTCTCGTTGAGGGGCGAACCCATATCGAATAATGTCAAATCCGTACGCAGTGCTAATTAGATAACTCCTTGAAGGTCGTCTCAAGATTCTTCACAACAATCGTGGTCTGCCATTTTCGAAAAAAATGACAGATGGATCGTATACTAGTCGTCCTGTCTGCATCAAGCCGTTTCCGTTGTCTTCAGTACTTGATATCCATTCACTTGCCTCCTCACATGTGTGAAAAAGAGTTACTATCACCGTCTCACACGTCTTCTATAAAATTCGAACAAACTTTTGCCAGAAAGGATTGCAACTCCGCTAAAGTATTGGGAGTTGCTTTTAATTCTTTATACAATTGATTTATCTTATGCGCCAAGAAGTCGTCACAGATAACCTAGTCGGTTCCAATAGGTGGCTATGTCACACCTTTCACTTCCTGAATTTTCGAAGCGGTTGACTCAAATTCGCTATATGAACTCGATCTCGTCAAACGGACCTACGCGGGCATTGTAGTACAGAACGAGCCGCAGATACATCCATCTTGTCTTATGATTGAAATGAACATGCAACTCATTATCCTCGTACCCAAATACTATGTGCAGGTTATCCCAGCCTGACCGTCGAATTCTCACGAAGCTTGATTCGAAAATCTGTTGATAAGTCGAGGTGATAAATAAGAAAGTTCTCAGTGGCTTCCTTGTCGTGTCGCAATCCGTCCGCAATTCCCTTCCTGGAGGAAACACGACGATTGGATCGTAGACCATTCAACCGACTTTTTCTAAAATCACCCATCGCCTTTATGTCTGAAATATATATCTTGCGACAGCCTCCCTGCTTGGAAAGAGCATGATGATGGCGGTTACCGTAGGCATTTCGAAAAGAGAAAACACAAATAGTTCTTAGGAGAACATACAAATTTCCTCGGATATTTATTTTTTATAACTCTCTTTCATTGACCAGTTTCTAATTACACAAAACGTCATTCACGCAGATGCTCCCCGATTTCGTACTCCTCATCCTCGAATGAATCGATCGGAAAACTTTCAGAGTAAAGGATATTGAACATGTTCGCCCGAATCCACCTACATGGTAAAGCAAACAGAAAGGTCTTTGTAGGTTGTTCAACCATAGCAGAATACGTAGAAACATTTTTTTTATTTTTGGAGCGTCCTCCGATTCGCTTCATGAACTACTATGAGATTCATATCCTCAAAATCCCGTGTTGGAAAAGAAGGCACGAAGTCGTATCGCACTATATGAAGTTCACGCTCTTCCCTAAAAACATAACTTCGTGGAGAATTTATCGAACTTCCGTCCCAAAATCGCGGTTCGTCTCTATCCGAAAAAACTTTTGTGCGGTTTGTAGACTAGAGGTCCTTCCTGCATCATGCCTATGTGGGATCGTGTTAGCACAACTATCCAGTTTAAACCACCAGTCCCCCTTACGTCAAAAACCTCGGGGGTACCAGTAGTCCCCCTGCGTCAGAATCCTCAGGGGTATCGGTAGTATGAAGTGGAAAACCGGTCGGACCTGAAAAAATGGGATTTGCGAAAATGCACCAAATTGACATGGCGAATTTTTGACGGTCAAACTTATTTTTTTTTTCCTGATAATTTTCCCCTGAAAGATCACGACCGATTCTACGGACCCTCAAATTTGCAGAGCTTTTGATGAACTCTTCTGAGCTCAAAAAATCGGCGTTTGCAAATGGCGGGATTGGACCCGCCGGTGACGAACGGTGGTCGCCGCCCCTATGTACAACCCGATCGTAGCTCACCGGGCCGAGGGGTTTCAGCTGGCGGGACGACTGGTGGTTTAACACTGCCTCGCTTGTTTGAAAAAGTCGAATGATCACCTCTTTAGTATGCATCTGAATAAAAAGTAATAACTTATCAATATAAATTATCTGCATAAATCTCTTTACCCTTATCCCTCTTTTCTGTGTCGTGATTCTTATGTCACGGTCCAACCACGAAAAGTAGCGCTTATTCGCACTCCTTCAGACACTAGTAGGTACATGAACTAGGCTTCTTTTGATAGCAGCTCCCCATGCATTAGTGACACCTAAGGTGGCCACTAAAAATTATATTAATTTTCAGTTTTTTCCCTGTATAAAGGTACAAGGGAAAACCAATTCCGATCCTTTAATCGTCTTGTGTCCCACCCTCTAGGAAAAGGTCTGGAGTACTCCTCCTCCTCGCCTGAGCCGAAAGCTCGGATCTCAGAAGTCGGGTAGTCTCCACCGAATTGTAAAGTACTCCCCCGTAAAAACGGTCCACTCAGATCCATAACAAGGTCGGCTCCTAAAGCAACGAACCCCCGCCCCGAATTTCTTCCTAGAACGAGAGAATCATCAGACTCAAAATCAGATAGACTACCTTGGACCTCAACACGAGGGGGAACAACTTAGACGAATCAGAAATGCAGAGAAGGAAGGAGAAATAATCGGACTGAGCCTTCTGACCTGAGTAACGAAAGTTCGTTGAGACCTCGTTCAAGTAAAAGAACTCAAGTAACCGACGCGCCTCGTTGAAGAAACTGTTGCCTTGGGTATAAATTGCGCAAGTTACTAGTCTCGGTCAACACCCGACTCACGAGTATCTCGTGCGGCAGTCCCAGACGCGAAGGCGGTAAGTCCCTCGAGTTCCAACTAGTTCTAGGCGTCTCACGTCTGTGCCAAGTAATACCAAGTGGTTCGCATTATTACCAACTGGTACCGAGTGGTTCGCGGCGATGCCCACTACTACCAAGCGGTTCCAAGCAGTCCCACGTCCTCCTTTCTAACTTCCAGATGATGCCGTTTGTCAAAATAGTCTCTTATCGCTCGCACAAAAATTAAAGGATCACTCTCCCCTTGCCGATACCGCTTGACCCACTCACGTGTCCCACCGGTCCCACCTGGACAATTGCGGGTCATCCGGCATTTTGCTAGCGCGAAATAAAATAAAATAAAATGTCACCTCCCCACCAATTCTCACATAAAAGCGGTAATTATTGACGTCATTGCCGGCGTCCAGCACTTCCCTTCCACTTAGTTTATCCTGACGGCCTTGAATTTCGACAGCATAATGTGGCCAAAATTATTACCGTTAGGGCTAATAATTTTCATTAGCACTTTCCCACAGAAGTGGGGAAAATGACTTGCCGCAAATTTGTTCAGCCTGGTGCCGTCGCCAACAGCGTAGCCACCCGCTGCTTACTGCCGAAAACAATTGGCATCACCTCCCCACTCAAGTAAAAATATGGCTTGCCGTAGGTCTGATCCGTCGGTACCGCTATTGATAGCCTTGCCACCGCTTACCCGCCGCTGTAAAATTTTGGCAGCATCTCCCCACTAAAGTGAAAAAAATGGCTGGCCAAAATTAATAAAATTTGGGCCCCATATCTAAATTTTACAATGTCATACCGTCGTAGTCCCGCAGCGTCCCGTGGGACCAGCACAAGCCAAAGGGAAGGGGAGCAGAGTGCTTTGTGCCTTGGCTATGGCTGCCCAACTCCTCTCCTCGCTCTCCTCTGCAGACTTCCAGCCTCCTCCCACGATGCCTCAAGCAACACCTCCAGCAGCTTCGCAACACTCAAGTGTGTTCGTCACACACTAGCAGCACGAGTGCTTTGTGTGGCAGTTGGGGACAACTGCCTATTGTATAGTGGCTAAGGAGGGTTGGACGTCACTCCACCCCCCAGGCAAAATCGTGGGCTCGAAGTGAGCCCTTGATCTGGCCAAGATCCAGGGCTAACTGTGGCCACACCACAGCCACAACCTTAGTGAGGGCATTTTTTTTAGTTGCCCTTATTTTCTTTTTCTTTTCTTTTTTCCAGCTATCTCGGAATTTCACAAGGTAGCTGGGATTTTGTCATTTCCAAAGATGTTTTTATTTTATTTTTCTGATAAGGCGTTGGAGAGATACAGCCCCTTTCAGTTTGATGTACTTGGACTTTTTTTCCAGGGCAGATACATCGGGGGAAATGTTGTACTTAGCCTTTTCTTTTTATGACCCCTCCGATTTCAGGCTCCCTCTAAAAACGGGAGCCTGACATTGACCTCTGGCAGCTTCTGCCAAAGTTAGCACCACGTGAGGACAAGTGTCCTCACAAGAAAAAAAAGAAACAAACAAAAAGAAAAGAAAGTTAAAACTAAATCTAACTGCACGCGCCTGGCCATTCTCTCGGCCAAGTTCATGCAGTTATATGCAATTGCCCCCTCCTTACTTTTCTCTGCCCTCCCCTGAAAACGGGGAGGGTAGTTGTGAGGTTGGGAGAGGTAGGACCTCCCCCTCCTAAATCTCACGTCCCCTCTCTCACTCATCTCTCTCTCTCCCGCACACATTGTGGACTGCGAGATTTAAGATATCGCGGCCATAGTCATCTGTTGCAGAAACGAAGTGGGAGCCTATATGCTCCCACACAGTTCAAAAAACTGTTCTTTACGAGCTAGTTGTTTCGTTGGCTTCCTTTTTTTTTCTTAGTTTCAGCCTTTGAGTTGGCGCCTGTTGCTCCAGCAATGACGCCTGCTTTCTTTTCCTGAATGAGAAGGAAGGGAAAACATCAAAAGTAAAAAAAATAAAAAATAAAAAACAAAAGAGAAAATAATAACAACTTACCTTTCCTACCTTCCCATTGTCGAGCAAATCGTAGCGATGTATATCCCCATGTCTCCGGGGTCGATTCATTCAATTTTGCTTAACCTATTGAAGGAAGTACCACGAGATTTGCCACAGGTAAGTTGGTAACCTTTCCCCGTTTTTTCCTTCCTTCCCCCCCCACACACGTGGTTAGGAGTGCATGTCTTTGCGTTGTAGGGGTACATTCTTTCGATTTTGTTCATCCTTTCGTAGGAAGTTGCATGATACCAGGTGCCAAGTAGAAAACTCAGCCCGTTCGTTTTCGACGAGCGGACACTTTCAGAAGCTCGTAAAACGAGAAAGGGAAAAAAAAATCTAAGAGAAATAAAAATAAAGAATCTAAAATAAACAAATCTAAAAACTGAAAAAAAAACAAACCAGAAAGAACAACTTACCTCCACGAGGAAAACGGCTGCCCGTTTTCAACGGGCGCCAGATGTCTTCCTTGGGGAGTGTACTCCCCAGCCACATCCTTGGGCGTCATTTGCCGCATTCTGGTTTGCTTGTTTTTTTTACAATAAGAATGTTGTTGACATAAGTCAACGGCCAGTACTACGCCTTGTTGGCATCTTCCCCCTTCCCCTCTGATGTGTCGGACCCGAGTTCGATTCCCTACAGGGAATAAAAAAAACACTAGGCCATTTCTCGATTTGTGCGTGTCATCCTTCACATAGGACCATGCTGAATCAATGCGGCCGTTTGTTGTTGTGAGATCCGATGATCTCGCGACCGAAAATGGTCGCGCTTTTCTGCTTATAAGATGGGCAACTCCAAAAAGGAGCTAGCCCAGGTAGTGCCTCGTAAGGCTCGATCCCAACATCTGTTGGGTGAAAGTTTGAATGCATAGTAGATGGTAGGGTAGTAGAGGATGGTGCCGCGGTAGGATAGTAGCAAGTAGGATAAGAGCTTCTCAAAAGATCTCGTTGTGATTGGTCCCAAGCGAGGAACAATATTTAAAGAGCAAGGGAGGTATAAAGATTATATCTCTCTCCGCTGCATGAGTTATGCATTTCTCGTTCATAGCCTCCTGAAGAAACTGTTGAGGCACGCTGACAGCGAAACGCGTCAGGGCAGTGTGTGTCGGAAGGAGTGAGCTTTAATTTTTAATATGAGGAGTATAAGCGGGAGTTTCACTGAAGCTCGTGTTTGTGCTATGTATCTGTGCGGAGTTGAGTGCACGTGAGCTGTGATATTGCACTCGTTCTTGCTCCTGTTCTCTCTCTCTCTCTCTCTCTCTCTCTCTCTCTCTCACACACACACACACACACACACACATGCACACACACACACACACACACACCTTAAGTGTGTGTATAGGGAACGCGACAAAACACAAATACAACGCAATCAATTCGCAGCTCGCAAGAGAGACAGAGAGAGAGGGGGGGGCGGAGAGAGAGAGAGAGAGAGAGAGAGAGAGACAGACAGACAGACAGACAGACAGACAGACAGACAGACAGACAGACAGAAAGACTGGTGGTCTGTGAAGTATGAGTCACGTCAAGTGGGGGGTGACCAGGACGCTTTTCCCCATTGCGTCCACTTTGGCACGAACAAGACTGGTGGTCTTACAACATTTGTGCCAAGGTGTTGCATTTTCAGCGGCGGGTGACCAGGACGCAAGTGGGTTGTTAAGGGGCAAAAGTTTTGGGGGGAATGGTTCTTGGCGATGTTGCGGGCGACCTACAACTACCTCTCGTAGAACCGGGACTTTTGGAAAAAAAAACGACTTGTCCTCAGGTAGATGCGGACCCCAAAAAGAAGTAAGAAGCGGAGGCATTGCCGGGAGTTCCATGAGCTGGCTGTCCAAGGTGGAGGATACCGGTGGGTCCAGTCCCGCAATTTGCAAGTGACAAATTTGCCGATTTTTTTTGTGGTCAGAGGAATTCACAGAAAAAAAATAAAAATTTGATAATCCCTAGATTAGGTCGTGCTCTTTCCAGGAAAAATATCGTTAAAAAAAAAAAAAAAACGTGGAATAATCGTCGTGTCGATTCAGCATATTTTCATGTGTGGGCCAACGAAAAAAGTACTCCAACTTCAATGAGTTTTGGGGCTCAGAAGAATGTGTGAAAAAATCTGAAAATTGGAGTGCTTGCAGATTTTGTTGTGATTTCTACAAGAAAAATATAAATTATAAAATAAATTTAAAAGAATCATTGCAATAGCGAAGCAGATCGTGGCCGTAATTTGATCGATATTCCATTTTTACCATTCAGTCTCTCTCTCTCTCTCTCTCTCTCTCTCTCTCTCTCTCTCT